>JBBCBC010000016.1:19266478-19866478 GCA_037126765.1 Stenogyne calaminthoides | reverse complement strand
CCCGGCTTCCCCTAAGTCCGTCATATCAAACTATTTTGAAAGCCATGCCCTTACGTCTGACAACACCTTTACATCATCCCCGATGAGCAGAATGTCGTCTACGTATAGTACTAAGAATACCATGCAGTTCCGACATGCTTCTTGTACACACAACTTTCGTATTCGTTTTGATCAAACCCATAAGACTTTATTACTTGATCAAAACATTGGTTCCAAGCTCTGGATGCTTGTTTGAGTCCATAAATGGACTTCTTGAGCTTACAAACTAGGTGTTCTTGGCCTTTTTCAATAAAGCCTTGGGGTTGTTGCATATAGATTTCCTCTTCAAGACTTTCGTTAAGGAAAGCCGTCTTGATATCCATTTTCCAGACTTCAAAGTCGAGATGCGTAGCAATCGACAAGAGAATTTGGATGGACTTGAGCATCGCTACAGGCGAAAAAGTTTCCTCATAGTTGTTCCCTTCTTTCTGAGTATAACCTTTCGCCACAAGCTTTGCCTTGAAGGTTTCCACCTTCCCGTCCGGTCCTCTTTTTCTCTTGTATACCCACTTTAACCAATGGGTTTGACCCCATTAAGTGGGTCGACTAGCTCCCACACTCTGTTATGATCCATAGAACCCATTTCGGCTTTAATTGCTGCTTGCCAAGAAATTGCATCCTTGTCTTGGATTGCCTCGTCATATGTCCATGGGTCTGATTCATCTTGACCGGGGACCAAGTCCGAGGACTCTCCTATCCCCATGAATCTCTCGGGCTGTCTTACAACCCTCCCACTACGACGAGGTTCCGGATGTGTAAGTTTGTCGTTTGGTATGTCATCTTGTACAGTTGGCACTGAGGTTAGCCCCCTTAGCTCATTTAAGGTAATCTCACTTCTGGGTTTTCATTCGTTCATATAGTCTTCTTCCAAAAATCTAAAATGGGTGCTTATTACCACCTTTTGATCTTCGGGACCATAGAACATACACCCTTTTGCTCCCTCGGGGTATCCTATAAACAACCTTAATTCTGATCGAGGATCCAATTTTTCGGCTTCCTTGTCCAACAAGTAGGCCGGACACCCCCAAATTCTCATGTGTCTCAAACTGGGCTTGCGCCCGGTCCACAACTCTTTGGGAGTTTTGGGAACCGATTTGGATGGCACCAAGTTCAGAATATAAGCCGTTGTTTCCAAGGCATGACCCCAGAACGACTTGAGTAGATCCGCATAACTAATCATTGATCTAACCATTTCTAAAAGAGTTATGTTTCTTCGCTCTGCAACCCCGTTTTGTTGAGGGGTTCCGGGTGCAGTTAGCTGGGATACAATCCCTTCATCTGACAAGTAGTTCAAAAACTCATCGCTGAGGTACTCGCCTCCATGATCGGATCGTAGAGACTTGATACGTTTTTCCCTATGATTCTCTGCTTGAGCTTTAAATTCTTTGAATTTCTCAAAGATCTCAGATTTATGCTTCATAAGGAAAATATAGCCGTACCTTGAGAAATCATCAACAAAAGTGACGAAATACTCATAACCTCCTCTTGCTTTGATTGACATTGGACCACAAACGTCTGTGTGAACGATTTCTAACACTTCTTTGGCTCTATTCCCCTTGGCTCCGAATGCCCCCTTGGTCATTTTACCCTCCAAACATGATTCGCAGGTTGGGATTTGTTCAACTTGGAGAGACTCCAGTGAACCGTCTTCTACCAACCTTTGGATCCTCTTTGGATTTATATGTCCCAATCTTAGATGCCATAGAAGTGTCTCGTTCATGTCTTATGAATGTTTTCTTTTATCGGAAACAGTTGATGTGTTATAGGATGCATTTCGTGAGTGGTGTGCACAGTTAATTGTATAGAGATTATTCGACAACGTTCCATGACAGATAAATTTCTCATAAAGAGAAATGGTAACAACTTTATCAAAAGTAACCGAATATCCATCAAGGTAAAGTTTAGAAACCGAAATTAAATTCTTTCTAGAACTAGGAACCATAAAGAACATCTTTTAAAATTAAAACTCTGTCTTCAAAGGACAGGTGCACTTCTCCCACTGCTTCAGCTGCCACTCTCGTAGCATCGCCCAATGTGATGAGGATCTCACTCCCACTAAGTTGTCAGGTCCGTTTGAACCCTTGTAAAGTGAAACAAACATGATCAGTGGACCCCGTATCCACCACCCATAAATGGGTGGCATACGCCACTAAACAAGTTTCAACAACTAGTGCGTGAGAATTACCTTTCTTTCCATTCCTTTTGGGTTTGGAACAGGCTGACCTCCAATGTCCCTTTTCACCGCAGTTGAAGCACTTCCCCTTAGCCGGCTTGCTCACTCTTCCACCTCCCTTCACCTTCTCTTTTGCCCTTGGAAACACTTGAGTTCACTTGCTTGTGGCCTTTATCCCTTTTCTTGTTCTTACCACCCTTTGGCCTAGAAGAAGAAGAAGGTGCATTTGCCACCAAGGCTTGGCTCTTTTGCCCCAATATCGCCTCTGCCGAGACTAAAGCTTGCAACAGGTCAGGCATTGAGAACTTCTGATTGTTCATCTGGTAGTTCAGCCTGAATTGTTCAAAAAAATTTTGGCAGAGAGTGGTGCATGAAATCGATTTGGGTCTCGATGTCGTATTCAGCGCCAAGTACCTCAAGTTTGTTAAGGCTAGCCATCATATGAAGAACGTGCTCCCTTACGGGCGTTCCCTCCACCATTTTCATAGAGAGCAAATCTCTCATGGTGATCTGACGAGCCACACGGTTCTGATGTTGAAACATCGCTTTAAGACTAGTCATGATGTCTGCAGCGGTCTCAACGTTCTGGTGTTGGTGTTGCAACACATCTGACATTGAAGCCAAGATGGTACACTTTGTCATTTCGTTGGAACGCTCCCAGTCAGCATACTCTTTCTTAACCACTTTAGTTGACTCATCATTTGGCTTTTCTGGTTTAGGTGTAGTGAGAACCAGTTATGGCTTTGTGCAGTGAGGACAATAGTAAGTTTACGACTCAAATCAACGAAGTTTTCACCAGTAAGCAAATTGTCTTTAAGTATATTGAACAGTGGATTAAAAGGTTGCGACATGATGAACTGAAATAAATAACAATATGCATAAGCACAAATATATCACAAAGTTCGATCACATGTATCATATTAAAATCTCAAAAAATATGAACATGCATCAGCCAACATCTCGAAACAGTTTAAATAAGCCACGTGGGGTGAGTCATTATTTAAACACATTCAAGCAGGTTACAAACAAGAACAGTTACAAACCTTTAATATCCAGATTAATAGTTGGCTCCCACTTGACCAATATAAAATTGACAGGGACTTCGGGGAAGTATATGCATTTCAATTTCATACCTAAGTAATAACCATGATTAAATACAGAATTATTATTTCGCTTTGAACGAGCCTCGTGGGGAGGGTCATCGTCGCCACTAATAATAATCCACAATCATCCGTTTGGAATTTATTCATGTGAAAGCCATCTTTTGGCCGTCCCATGCGGGAAATTTCTCCAAAAGAATTCACAAATAAATAAATCATGGAGGTCAAAATTAATTCAATTTTATTATCCGAAATAAAATTGTCAATTAATTATTTAAAGATACTTAGTAATTTTCGAAGGTGAGATTTTTCAAAACATTTTCTCATGCATCGCAAATTTAAACACAATTTAAATAAGCATAAAATAATGCATAAACATCAAAACAAAATTAAACACATTGGGCACATATATCCAATTGTCACGGTTAATTTTTGTCATGTCTTGATCTCGAGAAATCGTCTTCTTTGCCTTCATCGTTCGTCTCGAAAAGCTCCCGCTTGATTGTCTCGAATAAAATCACCACGTCAAGCAACGTCATCGACCAGCTCGCGGGTCGGAGTGCCCGCCTAGCACTCCCCTGGCCAGGTGTCGAGATGCGGCCCGTCAGCGTCTTGAGCGCCCTGGCACTTAACTGTGGCGCATGTCGCTCGGTAGCACCTCGGGATTCGGCGGCGCATTCCAGTAGCGCCGCCCGCGCTCGAATCTCACTGCGTGCCCTCGCCCGCATCCGCTGCATCCGTAGCGCATCCTCGCGTCTCTTCGCGCGTCAGATTAGCATCACCCTTTGCGATTGCGCGCAGTCTTCGCCCGCCGATCGCCAGCGCCGTGTCTTGATACGCTGCGATCCACGCCGCAGCAGCTGACCCTCGACCTCACCCCGCCAGCGCTTGCTGCCGTGCGGGTATCCGCAGCGCACCGCCTCACTTGCCGCGTTTAGCGTGACACTTGGCACTTCTGCGCTTGCGATTCACGGATCCATTCGTCTTTAATCCATCGTCTTCGTCTTGGCTCACGATCCGGTTGCACTTTATTTACGAAAAATAAATAAACCTAGATCTAGACTAGTCTATTACATTGAACAAATCAAACAAATCCTAATCTACTCGTGGATTTTCTCACGAGGCAAAACGAATTCGAACTAATCGAATTAAAAACCACAATTTATATGCATGCATAAATATAAACATTCATCAAATACCATGACAATTGGATACCTGCAAAAAAGATCTAGCAATTCTACTATCCAATTTCAAATTTAATGAAAACGAATTAAATTACAATTTAAAACTCAGAGACCGAAACCGAGGCTCTAATACCAGTTGTTGGAGAATTAATTACCCGGATCTATTCGGGATGAATATTTAAATACAAATTTAATTCTAACAATTATTACTAGCATGAATTAATCCTATATTAATTCAAATAATAATTCAACAACAAATCATGCATATAAACAGTTCACATAAATCCTACGCATGCGGAATTGCTACGGGTTTACGTGAACTAACCTGTTTAGAATGGCAATGGACTTCGTCGGCACGAACACAACAAAAAGTCTTCCCAAGTATTCCCAAGTCCTTGCTCGTCAATCCGGTGGAAGAAAACTCGCAAACAATTAACAAAATGAAAAACAAATTATTTGTTGTACCACCTTTATGGATTTCTAATTTTTACAACACATGGAATTGCACTTGGGGATGAAAGAATCATCCCCTATTTATAGATGAGGGGTTGGTCGAATTTTTGGTGAAAAATAATGTGAGAAAATCTTTTCCTTGATCTCCAAGAAATCTTGAATATATCTCATATATTCTTTTCTCCATAATTAAAATATTCCACAAAAATTTCAACTCCTCTTGTTATGGGATATTTCGAAATTTTAAGGAAAAAGAAACCAAGATTTGGATCTTCTTGAATTTATGAGATATACTTGTATTACAAGACTACATATCTTCCATAATATATTTTCAAGAAAATCTTTATTTCCCTTATTCATTCAAAATTTTCGAAAATCTCACAATAAATAACCAAGTGGGAGATTTCTTGAATTTAATGAGATAATCTTGTATTCCAAGAATACTTATCTTCATTCCATAACAAAATTCAAAGAAAATCTTTCTCCCTCTTTTATTTATTATTTTCGAATAAATAGGAAAAATAGGCAACAAAATTTATTTTATTTTTAAACACCTTTTTCAGTTATTGGACTTTATGTTTGGGCTACTTGAGGGGCCTTTAGGAGAATTAAGATTGGACCTTCCAATGGATCTTGAATTGTCAATATTGAGCCACAATATTATTCAAGCCCATAAATATTAATTAATCCCACTACATAATTACAATTGAACTATCCATCTTAACCCATATTACTGTTAATATGGCTCCCGGTTATTATTTTCCGTGTTTAAGATTATCTAGCCCATTAATTAATTCAAGCCACTGAAATAGCTTTCCATTAATCAATATCTTTTGTCCTTGGTTAAGGAACGATTCAACATTATTATCCATACCGGAAACTAGTTCCACTTGCAAGATTTGGTACGATAAATCTTATGAACCTCCCAAGGGGGCAAATCGAACAAGCGTACTCGCACATGATTCTTCGTATTAAATCTTAGCAATCGCATGTGACCAATAATATTGTCCAAGATATAAACTATTTAATCCCGTTTATTCTCTACCCGTAATAATTACTAACCACACGCTATCCTATTTAAGGGATGAAGATTAAGAAATAACGAACAACTGAGGTCCAATTCTTCCTAGTTCAGTGCTGAAGAATTCATCCTCCTGTAGGTCCTATTCAGTGCATCAGTCATGCACTAGTGTAATCTCTTGGTCAAGACAAGCCAATCTGAGCCTTACACTTCAACCTTTCACGATGGATTGTTCATTTCCATCTAGGTCGTGAATAGCGTACTTTTAGTTACAAGGGACTGTTAGTTTAATCTTCTGTGATCTGGTATCACTAAATTAACTACAATGTAACACGTACTATTTATTGAATATTTATGCAGTAAATATATGTAACATTCATTGATATTTAAAGCATCAGTGATAAATAATTTATTTCAGTAAATAAGACAGAAATTCAATTTTGGTTATACAAAGTAAAAGCATACTTTCCAGTATAACCCCAACAGATCTATCATCTCTTCTATCGTCCTTACGATCTTCTCTCTTTTCTTCTCTGTGATCATCTCTTCGATCATCCCTACGATCTTCTCTCCGATCGTCTCTTCTGTCATCAGAACAATTTCTTTCTTGTGATCTGTCAGTAGATCTTCTTTCTCTTCCTCTGCTGTTCTGATAGTCATGATAAAATTTTCGATACTTTCCCATTTGAACATTTGATCGTTCAAATTTTCTGGTCAGCAGGGCAATCTGTTCAGCCTGACTTATGATGTTTCCAAATGGTTCAGTAGATCGTGAACTGCTACTGGTTGCCTAAAATGCAACAGCTTTTATCGAACTTGATGTAGCTTCAGCAAGGACTTCATCTTCTTCTCGTTCTCTCGCAATCAGATCAAATTCATGAGCTTTCAGACTGAGAAACAGGTTGCTTGGCTTCATTGTTGCAATGTCTTGATAATCCTTAATCACAGTAACTTTCATATCCCATTCTTTGGTCAAGGACCTCAGAATCTTGTAGTTAATATCTTTGTTAGTCATTACACGGCCTAGATCACAAAGTCTGTTGATCCCTTGTGTGATCCTTCCATCAAGCTAATTAATGGTTTCATTGGGCAGCATCTTGAGTTTTTCAAACACGACCAATTCAGCTTGCAGTCTTCTATCCTTAATCAGATCATTTTCTTCACAGATTTCAGCAAGAGTATCCCATACCTCTTTAGCAGTTTTCAGATACTGGACTTTCTCACGTGTAGTCTTTTCCAATGTCTTCATGATCAGATGTCTGGCAACAGTATCTAGGTTGGATAGTTTTTTTTCCTCAGTGTCCATTAGAGAATGACTCTTTGATCTAGTAGGATGATCTGGGTCACCTCCTATACTCTTTCTGATCTTTGCTCCAGTAGGATGATCTGGGTCACCTCCTTCAGCTGGATTAATGTGGTAGATGATGATGGGTCCTTGCTCGAGAACTTCCTTCATCCTATTGCTTATAACACCCAGGTGACCGCTCATGTAGATTGTTCAGTCGGCATACTCATCGACATAGAACTTAGGCAGATCATGGTTCATTCCAGTAGTGTTATCCGTGCTGACTACGTGAGTTGAAAAAAAATAAGTTTTAAAAACAGGTTTTTCAAGATCTGTTCAAGTGACCACAAAGGTTCTTCCTCAAGAACCAATGATATTCACAGCCAGTGGTCCGTAGAACCACTGCTCTGATACCACTTGTAGGTCCCTAATGGGTTTCGTGAGGTGGAAGTCTAGAGGGGAGGGGTGAATAGACTTCCAAAAGTTTTTCGTGATCAGCGGTATGGCAGATAAGTGCTGATAGAGTGCGTGTGAGAATCAATATGATCTGATTTTCAACTTATTGATAGCTGTGAAGCAGATCAGTTCGCTGTCTATCAGGTCAACTGATGTGCGGAAGCAGTTTTAACCCGTGTAGAAAAACCAGTTTGTATAAATCAAATTCTAAGCTTTCTTGTCCAGGTCAGGTGACAAAGTGTCAGGCTAAACAGATCAGCTGCTTGATGCAGAACTGGTCCTTACTTAGAATATGCATGTTTGAACAAATACCGTGTAAGAGTATAAAACAGATAAACAACACAAGGTTTATAGTGGTTCAGACAACTGGTCCTACGTCCACTCTTCCCTATCAGCAGGGGCACTCACTTAACCATCTGGACTTAGTTTAATGTGTTAGTCCAACACAGTACAAACAGATGTTTATGGAGTTCTCACACAACAATCCCATAAATCAAGACTAGAAACCTTAGCTTGAAATCTTGCAAAACAAATTTATCCTAATACTCGGTTTGGGGTAAGATTTGTATGGTTTCCAACTGAAAATCTATCCTAGTATTTGAGTAGCCTAAAGCTAAAGGATGAGATTTCTTGCTAAGAAACTATGGGATGAACACTTAGAATATTCTTGAGTTCTTGGTGTTCTTTGTGCGTAAATAGCTTGTGCTTGAGCTTGAGTGTTATTTCCATAACCTTACTCTGAAGGTTTGATCTCATATATATAGGCACGAATTCGAATTAGCCGTTGGAGAGCAATTCGAATTTCGGTCTATTTAAGGTAGGTATGCAGGTCTGATTAGACTTGCTCAGAGGCGGCATGGCCAAATGCGTGTTTCGTCGTCCTTTATAGTCGTTTGACTCTGAACCGCTTTGTCCTGCAACATCAGTTCCGTACGTACGTGTCTCACTCTCATTAGTTGACAAATACACTTATTTGGCTCTTGATTCACCAACTTAGGTTGACATTCTTCTTGTCTGATTGACTTGTACGCCTTGGGTAAACACTTGCATGTTACCTGATGGAACTGACCTGATCAGTCATATAGATCAGTCTACCTGATTGAGTCTTCTGATGTAAGTTGTCTTAGCACAGCTTATTGACTCTCCTGGTGTTCTCCTAATGTAGGTCTTCATAAGGTCTTCTAGTCTTCAAGTCTTCTGAGTCTTATGCTTGATATCTCACCTGACTTTCTAACCTTCTGATCTTATACATATTGAGTTCCCCTCAATATGCGATATATTTATTACATCAGTTGTCTATACATCTCAGCTGGTCATCATATTCTGATATTTAAATCATCAGTCAGCTAACAGTTCTGACTGGTCCTATTACATCTGTTTTGGAACTTCCATCAAAACTATAAATTTTCCAACAAGTGTTTATAAACTCAAAAAAATAAATTGAGATATCACAATTTGTTTTACTAAAATTGTATAAGCTACACCCCATCCCATCACCCCAACTCATCCAAACCCCAATTCGGTCCGAAACCAACCCAAAGTCGGCCAGATCCCAGTCCCCCCGTCCCAACCATGTCAATATACAATATATATATATATATATATATATATATATATATATTAAATTAGAATTAAAAAATATTTTTTAAAATTATCAAAAAATTTATAAGCTTTGTTAGTCAAATATTTTAACAACTTATAAACTACTTAAAAATTATATTTATAAACTCTTAAAATTAATTATAAAATTTTAAAGTTTATAAAATGTTTAAAATAACCTTAGCCAAACGAGTCTTCTTACTTTCATTGGGTAACATTGGGCGTTGTTACTTCAAGTGGCCTTTAGTGCCTATATTTTTAATTTGAGAAAAAAAAAACACAAATAGTCTCGTAACTTTATTCGAGTCTATAAATGGTTCTGTAAATTTTTATTTTATTAATTTTGGTCCTATTGTTTTCAAATTTAGTCATTTTTGTGGGAAAATTTTGAATTTTGGCCGGAAAATTGTCGAAATATGTTGTAGTATACAAATTGATACGAAAAAGATATCAAAATGACGAGTTCAGTGAGGGGAAGAGAATAGTATAAATTTTGCGACCCTCACATCAACGTAAATCACTCGAAATTAGCCACGAGAATGAATGAAATTAGTGATTTTAAAGTCGCGGTTCATGGGGAAGGTGTAATCAGAACATGAAATTGATTGAGGGTTTTTTTTCCTCGATGAGAGACAGTTCAAATAAGAGTGATGTCGACCATCGACGTTATCAACATAATAAGTTAGGTCAATTTTTCGGCGAAAATGACTAAAATTGGAACTAAAAGAACCAAAATTAATAAAATAAAATTTTACAAGACCATTTGTGGATACGGATAAAATTACATGATCATTTGTAAATTTTTTTTAAAAAAATTGTTAAAATTAGATCTTAGCAATTTCATTTATCACAAAAATCACACAAAATTGAAAGTGCCAAGGATCTTCTTCGAAAATAATTTGCAAGAATAGTAGCTAATGTTTAAAAACACAAGTTGAGCAATCCAATTTAAAATAAAAATGAATAATTTCCAGTTTCTTCATCAACAGAACGAGTCATCATTTGACTCCAATGTGGAGTTTACATTGGGGAAAGTAGTTTTTTTGTCCTTTAATTTTATAATTTTTTTTATTTTGATTTTGTGAATTTATAAATTTTTATTTTCGTTCTGTAATTTACACACTTTCAAATTTTTAGTTCTATTAACTTTTAAATTTTTATTTTTTTTTTTTAATTTACATTAATTAAAATTAAAATATGATAAAAGTATGTAAGTTACACGACAAAAATTAAAATTTAAACATTAAAAGGACCAAAAATTTAAAAGTGTTTAAGTAACATAAAAAAAAATTAAAATATAAAAATCAATAGAAAAAAAAAATCAAAATGACCAAAAAAAATCAAAAGTGTTTATGTAACAAGACAAAGATTAAAATATAAAAGTCAATTGAAAAAAAAAATGATAAAATTACAGACAAGCGTAATTGGGACTAGATCCTTCTACACTCAATGCCCTTGTTCAACAACTCAACAAATTGGACGGCACAATTTGTTTTGAATTTTAATAATTGTAAAATATATTACAATTATATTTTTTGGGGGCCACTTGGCCCATACACAAATTCGTCCCTTGATGTACTCATCATATACCGTCGCTTTTAATTATGAAGATTCTTTGATGTATGTCCCAGGATAATTTTTTTTTTATCCCTTAACTTATATACCATTCATTTTTCGTCCTAAAAATTTTAATTGTTTAATTTTAGGCCCATAACTAAATTGATTATCCAATTTTGATCTCATTTTTATCGAAAAAACGCGAATAACACCGTTTTGATGATGTGTAAGTCACGTGTTGATAAAATTTGGGGGTTCTCTATACTCTCGATGACGTGGACGCTGACTATTTATTTCTTTTTTATTTTTTTACGTTATTCAATCAATTAAACTACTCATGTGTAAATAATTCAATAAATCTAATCAATACTAAAATTTCAAATTTGCAAATGTAAAAACAATTAAATTTTACCGGCACGTGACTTGCATAAGACCGAAAATGACGTATTTTTCCAATTTTTCGGTGAAAATTTGACCAAAATTGGACAATCCATTTAGTTATGGGACTAAAATTGGACATTAAATTTTTTTGGGACGAAAAATGGACAGTGCATAATTTATGAGATCAAAAAACTTTTTTTCTCTATGTCCCCGTCCTGAAATAATTGCAATGTCGTGACTGATTCAAAAGGGAAATATTTTTTAAACATTAATCCGTCTGTTCCTAACTCAATTGAATATTTGTCAAAAATGTAATCTCAAACTCAATAGAACATTTCTATAAATAATACTCCCTCTGTCTCAAACGCGTTTGTACATTCACTATTTGACTCGTGTTTTAGCGAGCGAGTTATTTATTAATAGTTGAAATAATTAAGAGAAATTTAAGGTAGGATATGACAGTGTTACCCTTTATCTATCATACAATATTTTAAAAGTCACTTTATCATTTCATATATTAAATACGAGTTTTATTAAACAAAAGAAAAATGAGGAGGGCCACCTCCCGGCCCAATGGAAACAAATGCGTCTAAGAGTTAAAACTAAGGCCTAGGTTACTAGCACCCCCATTTTTGGTAAATGTACCGCGTAAATTTTTTAACAAAAAACATTACACATAAAAAGACAATGTTACTCTTAAAATTAAATACAACCCTTCTCTTCCCTCTGGTCCAGCAGAGCCACCATCATCGCGGCTGCCGCAAATCGCCGCCACTTTTAAAAAATTGCGCTGGCTTTAGATATTTATACAAAAAAGGTATAATTTAAAAAAAAATGTCCGGAGAAAGGCCACATACCGTAACACATGTTCAGGCCAAATTTTCAGTATATAATTTCGAAAAAAGTCAACTTTTTCAGACTTTTTCTTTGAAGAAAAGAGTAGATCTCGTTAAAAGGTTTCGAGTGTCACATTTCCAGGGAAAAAAATTCGAAAAAAGGCAAGATTTCAAAAAATATTTTCGAAAGGAGACCATATTTTCAGGAGGAAAAAAAAAAGAAAAATAGGGGGAAATAGAAATCTGAAGAAAGGGGAGGAGGTCGATGGTGTTAGAACTGGGGCTGCATATTTGGTTGGTTGGAGGAAAGAAGGTTGGGCCGTTGCAAATAAATTTGGGATAAAGTATTGGGCATTGTAGAAAAGATATTAGAGGGTAGAAAAGGTATTAGAGGTGGATTTTGAGGGGTATTGGAAGAAAAATTGTGTTTACCTTCTTTGTTTCTCCGTTGGGAAAAAGAAAGAGAAGAGGGCGGCGGCTTGGAGCATGTACCACGGCGGCGGCCGTTTCTGCAGAATTGGAAGACCATGCAAAATGAAAAGGGGAGCGGGTGTGAAAGACTAGTTTTTAGAGGGGCTAAATCTGTAATTTGGGGGTGGTTAGGAGGTGAATTGATCATGTAGGTGTATTAATTAAAGATGGGGGTGTGAATAACCTGAGCATAAAACTAAAACAGGCAAACCAAAATAGCCACATCTAGCCCGATAGGAGAAAATATTCAGCCCAGCAACCTAAAAAAGGCCGAGACCCTACAACTATTAATCCACAAGAAGAAAATGCACCGGCCCACAAAAGCAGGCACAAGCATCATAAAATCAATACGTCAATCATTTCATATATTATAAACAACTCGTTTAATAAAATACGAGCCAAAAAGTGAAATGTACAATCGAGTTCGGGACGGAGGGAGTAACATTAGGGACAGAGGAAGTATTTTTTCAACATTAAAGTCAATTTTATCTCATTTAATTTACATAAATGTCAATATTTTTACCATTTAACTTCCACCAGAAAGGAACTTTATCCCTTTTAATAATACTACATCTGTCCTAATTTTGATTGTCCACTTTGCGTAAATAGCCGTCTTAATTTTGTTTGGTCATTTTCTAAAAAAGAAATAAAACAACTTTCAATACTATTTAATACTATTATTTTTCTCCACCAAACCCACTTTACACCATTTAATACTATTATCTCCTACTTTTTCTTAATCTCCTTGTAAACAATAATACTATATATGTCCTAATTTTGATTGTCCACTTTCCATAAATAGTCGTCCTAATTTTGTTTGGTCATTTTCTAAAAAGGAAATAAAATAACTTTTAATACTATTTTTTTTCTCCACCAAACTCACTTTATACCACTTAATACTATTATTTCCCTCCACCAAACCAACTTTGCCCACTTTACATCATTTAATACTATTATCTCCAACTTTTTCTTAATCTCTGTGTTTACAGTAATCGGATAATAAAAAATAGAACGGGGGGAGTAATAAATAATTTTTATGTTCAATCGAATTAGGGATGGAGGAAGTACTTTTTACAAGTCTATAAAATAAAAATAATATTTTTTAAATAATTAAAAGGTATTGCTCTTAATTTACAGAATTATTGCCCGATTTTCAAGTTCAACTTTAACCCGATTAGGGATAATTCAGACCAATTTAACCTACGTTAACATAAATTTAAAAATTATATTTAATTTTCAATCTCGTATTCATAATATTCTTATTTTGTAACTCGCAAATTACAAACTTAAAAAGAAAAAAACTTATTCTGATTCGATGATAATTATGATCTCATAACATCAAATAGAGCTCGATGAATATTCATGTAACTAATTATTGAAAATAGGCAAAAATTTGTATGAGACAAGTTATTGACTAACACAAATTAACACTCACCTCTTTCAAAATGTTAAAATATTATTCTCAAAATATATGTTTCTCTGTGAGACTGTCTCACACAACACCTACTCTTGAAAATATAAACCTGAGGAACAATCTTAAGGCCCTCTTTTTTATACCATCTCAAATAAGCAATCCATAAAATTTTCAATTCAGAAATCATTGGTCAAAAATTAATTTTATAAGTGATCTATAAGTTACAACGTCAAATGACAACCAGAAAAAAACAGGGAAACCATTCTTCCAAAGGATGGGAATGGCTATGCAGAGGCCTATACTATTTATGCACATGCTTTTGGACGTTTTTTGGAGTTATTCTTTGGGCGAACCTTGACAAACGCATTTTGCAAATCCTGCATATATTTCAAATATAAATTAAAAATTTGAGATTCAACACAAGCTTCAAATTACTAATAAAACAGGGATTTTACCTGGGTATTTTCTACGTTTGACGTATTTCCAGTCCAAAGCCCCTCGAAGTTGTAATAAGCTCTTGCCTTCTCATCAACCGCATGAACAATCAGCTTACCTATCATAACTCACAGCTTTCAGTAAAGTGCCGAAAGGTTTTAATGTGAGAAGTTTATGGTATAATAAATTAATAATAGATTCAATCTTAACCTAGGGTGCCTAGTCCTTATTCATCAGTATCAGCAAAGATGTAGCAAAGTGACTGCACATGCATATTCAAGTGAATCAAAGGAGTATAGAGGAAGGCATAATTTCAGAGGCTGCCAATTGCAATCTTTCATTTGATAACCCCATCAACATCCCTTACCTCCATCCCGTCAATACATTTGGATAACTTAAAGGAACCAGGGTTGCATGAGATATGGCTGATGAAACAATACTAATGGAATTCCATTTCTATATGAATACATTTTGGTGAATGCCTCTAGTCACTCGTCATCAGGGGTGTTTTCCCATGTATCACTTTTTCATTAATCCAAATAAAAGTATAACATAGTGTCTGTGTGTGTGTACATATATTCTGTTGAAAGAATAATTTTTCACTAATCCAGCTCCGTACATGTGGTGGAAACTCATATAAAAAAAATTAAAAATTAAAGTACTCACAATTTTGTTCATTTTTTTACTAGTGATCTCAACTGTTCACTAACTATAAATCTTGTAGTCGTTTATCTTTCTGTTTTTCTACCTCACTTCGGACAACCTCAATTTTTTATCCCCTTCTCCAACTCCAAAGCGGAGACCTAGAATTGATATCTTCTCTTTATTTATCATTTAATGTTTTATTTACTAATTTCAGACTGCACTAAGACTACAAATCAAGCAGAAAACAAACATGCCCAAGGCTCTCACTTCAATACATTTTGTCCCAATCCTTTGAATTTTGAGGAGAAATCAGGTGCTATTTTTTAGCTTTATTTCTTAATTTTGATGTTAGAAAATTAAATACTTTGAATTTTGAAAGCTTAAAACTAAAGAATTTCTTGAAAATCTAGAATAATGTTGTGAACATTCCATATGCTTGATTTTATTACTCTTAACCCCCACCCCCACACACACCCAAAAACAAAAGTGCTCTAGCTCCCCCCTGCCTCTCGTGTTAAGCCCAATCTTTGAAATCCAGCTTGCTACTACAGAGCCAGCTAGGTTATAGTGAAAGGACTCAAAAACCCTAGTTCGTTTGTTTCTTCTTTTAAGGGCGAGTCCAACGTTGCCTATTTGTGGCAATTTAATGTTACATGTTTATAGGAGAGGTACACATAAATTATTTTTCCTTGATAATTTCGAATTAATTAGATACCCAGTTATCAAGATCTTAAATTTACTATCAAAATGTTTACCTTACTATAGAATTCAGGTTCAAATGAGTGGAGAACTCAAAATTCAAATAGCACAGAGAAAATGATAAACAAGATGTTAGAAATGTAGCTCAAGACAGACAACTAAGTAATAATTTGCTATATATTGAAGCCAAACAAGAAAAAAAATAGCATATTCCAATATTTATAACTATTTACAAGTATCAAGCTAATTGAAATCTTCTATTACTTGGTTAAACATATATACTTTTAAACCCCTTCGGAGAAACTCTTTAGTCTTTATTTCCGAAATTCATTTGTATTGCAGTTTCTAAGTCCTGCTTGAGATCAAAGGATTCTCAATTTCTCAGATAAAAGTAACCTGTAACCCATGTTTACCCTTAATAAAGATAGTTTTACTGAATCAAAACTGTCTTCAACATGCTGAATAATGCAAACAGATACATGAAAATACTCTTCTTTGATATATTCAAGTAGTTTTGGTCTCATTATCCACAACAAACACATTCTAGTTCTATGAAATTGTTCGTATTTTGGAGTAAAATAAATGCCAACAAACACATTCTAGTTCTACGAGGTTATTCATATTTTGAAGTAAAAGAAATGTCACTTATACTATTTAGTCCTTAAGAGCCCTGATCCCAGTATATTATTTTGTAAGCAAGACATTGCTAACTAATTTAGTTCCCCTTGTTAGTTGCATTGGCTTTCACTGAATAGATGACTCTTCTTATATCTCCAGAATGGGTTCAGAAATCACAGCGAAATATGATGAGCTGATGGTCTCGAAAAACCAAATTAAAGGATAGAATTTGGAATATAAAAGAGAAAACTCTACCAGAATCAATAACAATCCAGTTTCCTCCCTCTTCTCCTACTACACTAGGAAGCAACATCCTCTCTGCTCCTTTCTGCTTTTGTTTAACCTGCTCAATTAAAACAAAGAAAATGTAAAATCCAAAACACTGTTTTCTAGACTTTGTTAATTGACTGGAATAACAAGCAGAAATGGATATGCACATCATTTTTCTCTAATAATTAAAAAATTGCAGGATAAAGAAGGAGCTGTAAAGAGATTATACAGCGAATGCCATGAACCAGGAGAAAGAAACAAGAAGAGTAGATTTTACGATTAGTTACACTGTTGATTGCGGAAAAACACAGGACACATAGCAATCCTTGATGACAAATGACAACATTACGATCAATGAAATGAAAATGCTAAAAAGTGCAGCAAGTGCATAGTCAGGTCAGCTAAACCCATGTATATTGCAGTCTTCATGAGTGGAAAAAAGTTGAGGTCGTTTCCTTTTCTAAAAAAGAGATTTATATTTTTTTTGATTGTCATACTGAATAAACGTAACACCATGTGTGAAATAGAGAGAAGTATTCCTAACTAGTTCACTAAAAACTGGTGTATATTACAAAATTATCTAGGAAATATATAACAAAAACACCTTCGCATACGTTGAAAGAAAAATAAATTGTATCATGCCAAGTTGCCAACAATAATGCAAGACTTTGCGTGACTAGAAATTAACAACTGAAATACAGCAGCATATATTCATGAAATTTTCCAACAAATTACACCTCTGAAAGACAATGCAATCAAATATTTCTATTTTAAAAATGATTATACATAACATCGTGTATTCCTTTTACATGGATAAAGAGTAAATTTCAATCGAAATGCAATTTACACCATCTCACTGCTAAAATAAATATATATAAATCTTTACTATCAACCGCATTACTTCCATATGTCAACACAAAGACTAGCTTTAACACACAATATGCACGAATAAACACAAGTAAGGGGGGAATTGGATTAACCAAACTTGCCTGGTAAATTAGGGCTTGAGAGATATTGCGCACATGCCACGGAGATCTACCGGTGGCGATGATCATGTAATCGGTGAATTCGCAGCGTTCGGGGGCTTTAATGACTTTAACATCATCGGCTCCGACGTCGCTGAGTATTTTCTCAACTTCAGCCAAGCTCAGCAATTCATCGTTCTTCTCGATCACGCTGTTGTCGCTACTGTCAACAGCAGATGAAGAAAAATTGCGATTCAAAATGGAGTAGGGAGAGGCTAGGTTTTTCCACTGGTGAGCGACGGCGTAGTGCGAAGACGAGAGAGCTCCGCCACGTAAAGCTGACCACATGGTGTCGCCGCCTCCTTTCTAGGGATTTCGTGGTAACCATCTTCAAAATTTGGGAATTCTTTTCTTTTATAAGGAACCGAGGGTTTGGTTCACGGGACATGATTAATTATGTGTGATAAGATTGAATAAAATTGGATTGATTTTTTTTTTTAAAGGTAAAAGTGAAATCTCATTAGACGAGCACAAGGGGTACTCGCCAACCAGCAGAAACAACAGTTACAAAGATGACGGGAGACACTCACTAGGTTGAGCATCCCAAATATAAAATTGGATTGATTAGACTGAATTATTTGAATTAAGATATGCGTTTGAATTGTAGAAGTGCACTTAGGGATTAGATGGGATACCTCCTATTGAAATATCATAAATACTCTTAAATTAAATTGAAAACACTTACATTTCATTTTTATGAATCTATTCAATAAATAGAAGAACAATATTGTAATATTACATTTGAAATATGTAATATCACATCTTTCACATGAGATTTGACATATCCCTTTATGGAGGGATTTAATACATTTTATACATGCGCTTGAAGTATATCCCGGATCCTCGTCCCACAAACCAAACGGTAGATTAGTTAGGATTAAAATCTTAATCCCGTCTAATTCCGACCAATCACGCTAACCAAACAAGGCGATAACTAAATTTTGAGGGTTTAATACCATACTAGAGCATCCATAATAGGTGAATGAGTTTTCGTCATATACTCTATCTCCTCCATATCATTTTCATATCACTTATTGTTAGACACATTTTTTAAATGGTTCATCAATTATTTATTCGATTATATATTTTTAGCTAAATAATTAAATTTAGCATACATTTTTTATTTTTCATCAAATTTAGCACAAATTTTTTTCACTTCAAATTTAGCAAATATCTATACACATATAAAAACAGGAAAATCTAGCAAAACTTGTTCCTGCCCATTTTTTTCACTTTCCCTCTCTCTCCTCTTTTTTCTCCACACTCTCTCCTATTTTTTCTCTACTCTCTTTCTTTCTTTCTTTTATCCGTTTAACTCTCCCCTCTATATAAAAATAATTTTTCTATTTTTCTAACACTTTCTTCATTTTTTTATAATTGTCCATTTTCATATTTTTGACACTATTCTCCTTCTTTCTACATTCTTTGACTAATTAACCAAACTTCTGTCATATTCGAATATGTTTTAATTTATTTTAATGATCTTATTTAATTATTTTGTATAAAATTGAATAGATATATTTTTACTTTACAACACTGATAAATTATATATTAACTTGAGAAAAATCTCAATACAAAATTTTCTAATAGACTTAATAACTTTAAAGTAGTGCATATTTTTATAATTTCATAATTTTATACTAATTGTTATTCTCATTACATGGAATTATTTAACTGGCGTGATTGGTAGTTTGCTATCTATTTTATTAAATAATTGATTTTTAGATTAATTTTTCTAAAGTAAATTTAAGACAAATACCTTTTTTAATTAAGCTTCACATTTCTATTCTCTTCAAATATTCAATTTACTTAATTCACACATACATACATACATATATATATATATATATATATAATTATATCATAAAATGTCTTATTACAAGCTAACAATGTTATTGATGTCGACAAATATTACATATAATTTTTTAAAAATAATTAAAGTTTTAAAACACTAAATCCCATCTCATATTAATGAATTGACAATCTAATATTAATGTACATAAAAAAAATTATGTATAGAATTATTATATTAAAAGATAAATTTGTGTGAAATTATCTCATGCGTGAGACGAATCTTCACGTGATATTTGAGTCATACTTCTAAAATTAGGTTAGAGCTCTAGAAATTCATAATTTATACTCCCTCCGCCCATAAATTTGCGCATTTACCTTTTTGCTCGTGTTTTGCTATCGGATTTTTTATTAATAAATGAAATAATAAAGTGACTTTTAAAGTGAGGTATATAGTCTTACCCCTCATCTATCATACATTCTTCTTAAAATTACTTTTTCATTTCAAATACTAATTAAAAGTTCGCTTGCTAAAACTCGAACCAAATAATAACTGTGTAAATTTATGTAGGACGGAAGGAGTACATAATATAGTAATTATGGGACATGTCGAGCATCGCTCGGGTGAAATACTATTTTTTACTTAATATTTTAAAACATCCCGAGTCATCATTTTTGGCAAAATTTGTCTGATGTGATCATTGGAGTTCACCTATCTTGCTGATGTGTAAATAGTAAAATAAAAAATATCACCGCCTAAATTTTTTTAAAAAATAGTGACCCGAGATATTTTTATATTCCGTATTTTTTAATTTTAGGTGGTGATATTTTTACTTTTTTATATTTTGCTATTTACACGTCAGCAAGACAGGTGACTACGGACGATCACATCAAAAGGGCCTTGCCGTAAATAGTGACTCGGGATATTTTTAAGTATTAAGTTAAAGTACTGTAGGTCCCGAACGGGTTTCAGTGAGGGTTGAAGTCTAGAGGGGAGAGGTGAATAGACTTCAAAAACTTTTTCGTGGATCAGATGTGTTTGCGCGTATGTCTGATCATAGTGCGATGTGAATCATTTTGGACTGATATCCGACTTACTGATCTTGTAGACAGATCAGTTCGACGTCTATCAACTTAATTGATGGTGCAGAAGATAAGTTAACCCGTGTAGAAAACCAGTTTTACTCAAATGAGATTCTGACCAACAGTTCGGATCAGGTGACTAAAATGTCAAACTAATCAGATCAGTAGCTTGATGCTAATATGATCTAGGTACAGAATATGCATGCAAATAACAAGTTGTGTGCAGATGTGTAAAGCAAGATTAAAGACATACAAATTTATAGTGGTTCGGACAACTTGACCTACGTCCACTCTTCCCTATCAGCAGGGGCACCAACTTAACAAACTTGGACTTAGTTTATTGTGTTAGTCCAACACAGTACAACCAACAGATATTTAATGAGTTAACACTCAACCAATCCCAAAAATTTAATCTAGAAACCCTATATAGAAATCTTGCTATAACAAACTTAACCTAACAGTGTTTTGGTATAAGATTTATTTTGTTCCAACTGGAATACTATCCTATCTTCTAAGTAGCCAAGAGCTAGAGGATAAGTATTCTGCTAAGAACTAAGGGATGAACACTTAAGGAATAATCTTGAGCTTGTGTTCTTCTTGTGGAAATCTTGAAAGCTTTTTGCTTGTGAATAATTTCTGTAACCTTACTCTGAAGGTTTGATCCCTTATTTATAGGCACGAAATCGAACTAGCCGTTGGAGAACAATTTGAATTTCGGTCTATTTTAGGTAGGCTTGCAGGCTTGACTTGATGTGCGCAGAAAGGCCATGCCGTCTTCGTGCAATATTGTCCTTTCAAGTCGTTTGGCTTGATTCGCCATATCCTGCAATCTTCAGAACCGTACATACGTGTCTCTTTCTAAGTGGCTAAACAAGTACACTTATTCGGCGTCTTAGAAAAGCTTTGACTTAAGTATACTTTGAGTCTGAGAAACATCGTATGCTTTAAGGATAGGAAGAAATACTTATCCTGGTTCTTTCTTGGCCTCTACTGATCTGTTATCCATCAGATCAGTAGTCTTGAGTCACCTGATAAGGTTGTCTTAGCTGCAACTTATCGACTCTGCTGATGTCTTCATAGAGTAGGTCTTCTGATGATTCAGGTCTTCCTTTTGATCTTCTCTTCTAATCTTGAGTCTGATCTTCACTTCGATCTTGATCCTGAACTTCACTTCTAATCTTCATATATTGAGTTCCCCCTCAATATGTGACCTAATCTAAATCATCAGTTGTCTAACATGTTCAGCAGGTTTCCTATCTATTCATCAGTCGACTAACAGGTTCGACTGGTTCTATTACAACTGTTTTGGAACTTCCATCAAAACTCCAAATTTCCCAACAATTTCCCCCTTTTTGATGGAACCAAAACTTAATCAAAAAGGATGCTGAACATAAATAAAGCAGTATAAATAAAAGAGACAGTTCATCAGAAGACAATGAGAGTTTGTCTTAAGATCAGAGAAATAGGATATTTCATTGATAGCGTGTGAGAATTACAAGTACAAAGTGAAATATACATATCCTGATCTTACAAAATAAGTCTTCTGATTTAGTATCTCTCCTCCAAAGGAACTTCACAGAAGTTGAACAATCTTGTCTTTATCTGAGCAACCTTGTCTTCATCAGTGATGTCATCTTGTTCAAGGCATTGTTAAGAGTGTCATTAAAAGCAATCTTGTCCAATTTGTCATCCGGAGTCTTCTTGTAGTCCATCACCTCAATGTCTGGTGCGACCGGTGTGCTGCTCAGCATTTTCGCCTCCCTCATCAGCGCAAAGAATTCTGGATGTTTGTTACTCAACCAGTCTCTGAACATGTCATTCTTGTCAGTTTCAGTTGGGATGACCTGGTTGATGTAAGCTGAAATGTACCATTCTCCTTTGATTTTCTTCCAAGCTCCTTGTAGGTCTGGACGAGCTGGCACAATTAGATCAACATCAGCATCTAGGATTAGCTCAACATAGTGCGACCCTTCTCCTTCTCCTGCCACAAAACCTTTCTTCTTCTTCAACCGATAGGCTTTGTGTTGGTCCCGTTTGAAAACCCATGAGTGCGTTAAATACCAATTGTAATGCATATAAAATAGGGGTGAGGGAACAGTGATACCAATTTTTTGTTTTTAAGAACGATGTGTGTTTTGCTTATAATCTAATGCATATGGCAAGTAAGAACATAAAGCAGTAAGGAACACACGATTTTATAGTGGTTCGGAGTCCAACTCCTACATCCACTCTTCCCTATCAGCAGGGGCACCAACTTAACCAACTGGACTTAGATTAATGTGTTAGTCCAACACAATACAACAGATGTTTACCGAGTTCTCACTCAAACGGGACTTATCTCCCTCACGGGATTGCTTAGATGTTTACCAAGTTCTCACTCAAATGGGACCAACAATTGGTATCAGAGCGGGAGTTCAAAAGTTCACTATTTTCAATGTGACCATCTGAACTGATCTATTTGAAAACCCCGTTTATGTAAAAATATTTATACTTTAATGTTTTGCAATCATTATCAAAAAGGGGGAAATTGTTGGGATATTTTAGTTTTGATGAATTATGCCAAAACATTATCAACTTGTGTTATTGAAGCTAATCTACAGATAACAAGTTGAGGGGGAACGAGAGAACAAGTTGACGGGGAACTCACGAAATCAGAAGTAGATGATCGAGATCAGACGAGGCTGCAGATGAGACTGATCGAGATCAGATGAGTAAGATGAGTTCCGGAGTTAACTGATGAGCTGAGCAAAATAAGAAGAAAAGCTAAGCCAGCTGATCAGAAGATCAGATGACCAGATCAGAAGAGAAGGGTGCAGATTAGAAGAGGAGGTTGCAGATCAGAAGAGGAGCAGATAAGACTGATCGAGATCAGACATGATCGAGATCAGATAAGATAACCTGATGCAACTAACCTGATATGCTAACCTGATGTACTAATTTGATGCAAATAAACTGATATGTTGACCTGATGCTATACTGATCTGACCAGGTGAGCTGATCAGATCAGGCGAGAAGAAATCAGAAGAGAAGTCATCAGAAGACAAGTCATTTGAAGTCATGTTCACTGAACCAGAATACTGATGATCAAGTAACCTGAGGGTCAGTGAGTAAAAGTAACCTTAGGTTCGTTATTGTCCAAGGCGTAAGAGCCGAACTCCGCTAGCTCGAAAGTCAAGATACCGATCGTATTGGCGTCCGGCCAAGAGAAGTCTCAATCAAGAATCCTGAAGACCCAGAGAACCCTGAAGACTCAGATGATCCTAAAGAATATAGCCGTTAGATTCAGCTGACGTGGACCAATGAGAGGAAGACAACAAGCCTGAAAAGCTGCAAAAAGCTACAGAATAGTATGGATTTGAATGTGACTCCATCCAATGGTAACATTCAAATCCACACTATAAATACAAGTTCTTCCTTCATTATTCGTGTGGAAGTGTGGAAGTGAGAAATGCGTGAAACATCCAAAAGCCAAATTATCTAGCATTTCCACCATAGAACATTGAACAAGAAATACACGCATATATTCAAGAGTGTTTTATCCTAGATCTAAGCCCAAATGTAATATCCTAAGCTTAGAGAGATTTTCCCATCCTTAGCATTGAGGCTAAACAAATGTAAGGGAAAATCTCAACCTAGTTGGAAACCAAACAAACCTTACCCAAATCAGTTTGATAGGTTAAGTTTGTAGGTGAGTGAGAACTCGGTAAACTTCTAAGCAATCCCGAAAGGGAGGTAGGCAATCCCGTGAGGGAGATAAGTCCCGTTTGAGTGTGAACTCGGTAAACATCTGTATTGTGTTGGACTAACACATAAAACTAAGTCCAGTTGGTTAAGTTGGTCAAGTTGGTGCCCCTGCTGATAGGAAGAGTGGATGTAGGAGTTGGACTCCGAACCACTATAAAATCGTGTGTTCCTTACTGCTTTATGTTCTTACTTGCCATATGCATTAGATTATAAGCAACACACATCGTTCTTAAAAGCAAAAAATTGGTATCACTGTTTCCTCACCCCTGTTTTATATGCATTACATGGTTTTTAAACGCATTTCGTGGGTTTTCGAACGGGACCAACAATTGGTATCAGAGCGTTTGAAAACCCATTAGTGAGGAAAATAACAATTGTAATGCATATAAAACAGGGGTGAGAAAACAGTGTTACCAATTTTTTGCTTTTAAGAACGATGTGTGTTTTGCTTATAATCAAATGCATATGGTAAGTAAGAACATAAAGCAGTAAGGAACGCACGATTTTATAGTGGTTCGGAGTCCAACTCCTACATCCACTCTTCCCTATCAGCAGGGGCACCAACTTAACCAACTTAACCAACTGAACTTAGATTAATGTGTTAGTCCAACACAATACAACAGATTTTCGTGAGTTCCCCCTCAACTTGTTCTCTCGTTCCCCCTCAACTTGTTATCTGTAAGTTAGCTTGAATAACACAAGTTGATAATGTTTTGTCATAATTCATCAAAACTAAAATATCCCAACAATTTCCCCCTTCTTGAATAACCTGTTTCTGTAAAAGTGCATATATTTTAATGTTTTGGCGTCATTATCAAAAAGGGGGAAATATTTGGGATGTTGGGATATTTTAATTTTGATGAATTATGCCAAAATATTATCAACTTATGTTTTTGAAGCTAATTTACAGATAACAAGTTGAGGGGGAACGAGAGAACAAATTGAAGGGGAATTCACAAAATCAGAAGAAGATGATCGAAATCGACGAGGTCAAGAGATTTAGACCGACGAGATCGATGAGTAAGATGAGTTCCGAGTTAACTCGATGAAATGCGGCAAAATCAAGAAGTGTTGATCGTCGATCACCGAGCGGATCGATCGCAAGAAGGCTCGAGATAACCTCAAGGCTCGGATAGAATCAAGATCCCGAGACTCGTAAGAAACCAAGAATATAGCCGTTAGATTCAGCTGACGTGGACCAATGAGTGGAAGACAACAAGCCTGAAAAAGCTGCAAAAAGCTACAGAATAGTATGGATTTGAATGTGACTCCATCCAACGGTAACATTCAAATCCACACTATAAATACAAGTTCATCCTTCATTGTAAAGGGTGGAGAATGTGGAAAAAGATGCTACAGAGCCAAGAACCATATACTCAAGCATTCCCACCATAGAACACAAGTCTGTAGATATACAAATATATTCAAGAGTGTTCTACCCTAAATCTAAGCACAAATGTAATATCCTAAGCTTAGAGAGATTTTCTCATCCTTAGCATCGAGGCTAAACAAATGTAAGGGAAAATCTCACCCTATTTGGAAACCAAACAAACCTTTACCCAAATCAGTTTGATCGGTTAAGTTTGTAGGTGAGTGTGAACTCGGTAAACATCTAGCAATCCCGGAAGGGAGGGTAGGCGATCCTGTGAGGGTGATAAGTCCCGTTTGAGTGTGAACTCGGTAAACATCTATAGGCGATCCCGTGAGGGTGATAAGTCCCGTTTGAGTGTGAACTCGGTAAACATCTATTGGGTGTTGGACTAACACATTAAACTAAGTCCAGTCGGTTAAGTTGGTTAAGTAGGTGCCCCTTGTGATAGGGAAGAGTGGATGTAGGAGTTGGACTCCGAACCACTATAAAATCGTGTGTTCTTTACTACTTTATGTTCTTACTTGCCATATGCATTCGATTATAAGCAAAACACAACACATCGGTTCTTAAAAGCGAAAAATTTGGAATCACCATTCCTTCACCCCTGTTTTATATGCATTACATGATATTTTCCGCGCACATGGGTTTTTCAATTTGGGACCTACATGGGATATTTTAGTTTTGATGAATTATGCCAAAACATTATCAACTTGTGTTATTCAAGCTAACTTACAGATAACAAGTTGAGGGGGAATGAGAGAACAAGTTGAGGGGGAACTCACAAAAATCAGAAGTAACTGATCGAGATCAGATGAGGCTGCAGACGAGGCAGATCGAGATCAGATGAGTAAGATGAGTTCCGGAGTTAACTGATGAGCTGAGCAAAATCAGAAGAAAAGAAAAGCTAAGTGTTGGGAGATGAATTTAATAAAAGAAGATTTTGATTAGATCCCAAAACCCTTGAGTATGACATGTTCATGATAATCTTGATAGTTGAGTCAGGATTCAGTTTTAGAGTGTTCAGGATGTTATCTGCACCGTGTATAGTCAATGATATAGATCGGGTTAGATTACAAGATTAAAGACTCAATAAGTTTCTAAAGAAACTGAAGTTTCAAAGATGAAACCGAGGAATCAAGACTCAAGAAGAAATCGAGAAATCAAGACTCAAGAAATCGAGAATCAAGACTCAATGAGAAACTGAGAAACTGAAGACTCGGTATGAAGACTCAGTATATTATTCAGTATATCTGTGAAGACTCAGAAGACTCTGAAGACCCAGGACACTAAAGACTCAAAAAGAATCAAGACTCGAAGACATCAAGACTCGTAAGAATCAAGACACGTAAGATCAAGATCAAGACAAAGGATAAGATCGAAGATCGAAGATACAAAGAATTATCAAGACTCAAGAATGCACTAAATGATCAAGAAAAACTCAATGTTCCGAGGCACTGAAAATATCTATCTGAAGGATACAATACTGAGAAAAACGCGATTACTCAGAAAAATAGATATTGCCCAAGACATTATCATGCAGACAAAAGGAACTAAAACAAAGTGTTGTTAAGGTTATATCACTCAGAGATAGTAACCAAAAAGAGCCGTTATGGTTGTCTACATTTAACTAAAGACAACAGCTAATCGAAAAGACAACACAACATACTTTTTTTCGACATCGAAAAGCGGACAGTCATCAAGCATGTCAGTAGTACTATGTTCCAGACTATAAAAAGTGTTGAATGGCTGCAAGAAAAGGTTATTGCCTAAAGTATGCTAGGGAGTTTCAAACCCTAAAATAGCCGTTCATCACACACCATAAGAGGAAACTCATGGAGCTATCTCTTCCAACAGATAGTTTTTCAAGAGTGACCTTGGTGTATGCCTATAAATACTTGTGACCATCTACATTGAAGGTTACGGGAAATTTGTAAGCAACTCAAGAGCTCAAACTTATTATTGCAAGATGAAGCACTCGAAAACCCAAGAATTTCCCAAGTGCTTTATATCTAAGAGAGCTCATTTACTAAGCCTAGCTTGATAAGATATATCCAAAGCTTAGTAGAGATATCCTGGCCTTTGGATTGTTCTTAATTGTAAAGGATATCTCATCCTAGTTGGAAACCAACCAAGAAACCCCAAACCCTTTGTAAGGTAGTTTGAGTGTGATTGTTGGTGAGTTGGAGTTGTAAAGAGTTAGTAAAATACATTGAGGTAGTCAGAAAACTCTAGAGAAGAAGTGAATAAACTATCTTGGATAGTCAGAAAGTTTGTGTGTGTTTTGAGTAAGTAAACTACAGAGGTAGTCAGAAAGCTCAAAATAGAAAGGTTAGTAAACTATAGAGGTAGTCAGAAAACCTTAGGAGGTGATTAAGGAATTTCTCTGAAGAGATCAGAGAGAGTGGACGTAGGAGCTTGAGTCTCTGAACCACTATAACTTCTTTGTGGTTATTTGCTTTACATTTTTGCTTTGATTAACTGTTGCATAACTTTAAACTGAAAGCATATTTTCACTAATATTCAGTTGGAATCAATCCACTGAAGCTGCATCTAAACTGAATCACAGCCTAATCACTATTCCATTAAAAGGAAGATTTTTAGCAAAACATAAAATGAGTATAAACTTAGGGCCAACCATTCCACACATCTGAGTAAGCCTTTCAAGCAAACTCAGTAACTCTGAAAACTCAGGATCAGTTGGGATTATCTGAGGTATCTGAAAGCGACTTCAGATCAACGTCTCGGGTAGACTTTGACTCGTATGCGATTTGTGCTTCTCAAGACCAAATCATTAGGATAACCTGACCCAATCTGACCTCAGTAAAGATAAAGTTTTAAAAACACTTAACACGTGTATTCCCCCCCATACACGTGTAAGACTCGTTTACACCAGGACCAACAAGTGGTATCAGAGCAGTGGTTCAACTTGACCACCTGCTTTGTTGACCATAGTCTTATTTGCTAAAAGATTCTTGTGGTCTATCTGAACAGATCTTATTTGCTGAAATCTTAAAAGGCTCAGACAAAATGCCTTCTAAGAAACTTCCCATGTTCTCAGTAGAGAGTTATGATTTGTGGAGATTGAGAATGCAGGCTCGCCTGTATTCTAAGCATGAACGTATGTGGAGAGTGGTCTCTGAAGGACCATTCCAATTCACTGTGGTGAATCCCAGAATTACAGAAAATGAGAGAAATGATCCCAGGACTGAATTTCCTAAGTCTGATGATCAACGTACTTCTGAGGAGAGAAAGTTAGTCAATCTAGACTATATTGCCAAAGACACACTATATAGCACAATTGATAATGGTGTGATGGGAATGATTTATCATTGTAATACTGCCAAAGAAATATGGGATACACTAGCTATAATGTGCCAAGGCACAGATCATATCAAGGAGAACAAACTTTCAGTTCCCATTGGAAAGTTTGACAGTTTTGAAATGGAAGATGGTGAATCTATAGACAGACTGGAAGTCAGATTCACTAGTATAATGAATGATCTAAATGCACTTGGAAAGAGATATCCACAAAGAGAAGTTGCATTGAAAATTCTTAGAGGTCTTTCTAAGAAATGAGATATTCATGTAGTGGTGATTGAAAACACCAAGAACGTTGATTCAATGCTGTACCAACAAGTCTTCTCTGAGCTAAAAGCTTATGATTTTGTTATTGATAAGAAAACAAAGAAAGCTGACAGCAAAGATGATTCTTCATCTAGTAAAAATGTGGCTTTCAAAGCCAAGGATAAAACCTATAAAACTAGAGAGTCTGAGAACTCTCTTGCTAAAAATCAGGATGAGCTTGAGGATAAGCTAGCACTGATGGCAAGGAGGATTGAAAGGTTTAATAGTAGATATGGAAAATATAAAAACTATTACAGGAATCACAGGTACCAGAAGAAAGCTGAGGACAGATCCACTGAGAAGAGAAAAGACCTGAAAGCTGAAGGATCTTCATCCAAAAAGAAGGATTCCAAGTCTAAAGAAGAAAGTGATCAGGATGATGATGCCAACAGATGCTATAACTGCCAAAAGAAAGGTCACTTCCAGTATGATTGTCCAGACCTAAGTGCTAAGGAGAGAAAAGAAAGACAAGCAAAAAGAGACAAGAAGTTCTCCAGTAAGAAAGTCATGGTTGTAGAAGAAGAACACTCTGAGGAAGGTTCCAGCTCTTCAAATGAAATGTTCTCAGATATTGATAGTGATGACATCTGTCTAATGGCTGTGAAGGAGGTAAATTCTTCTATCTCTGTTGCTGCTCCTACACTAGCACAAGAGTTATAATGTTCCACTGTAAACAGTCAATTTGACCTGATGGATTCTTTTGAGAGTCTGATGAAGGACTATGGTGTTTTACAAGAACTGCTGAATGAAACTCAAGAGCAGAACAAAGAACTGATGGCTGAAAATCTTAAATGGAAAGACTCTAGTAATGCTGAAATCACTTCTCAATTAATGGGAACTCTTGATGAACCGGATGATGTTACGAAAGTACAACTCTCGAGAAAAAGAGAAGTTGATAGAGACCCTAAATGGAAAACTAAAGGAATCCACTGAGGAGATTCAGCTGATCAGAACTAAGTTCAATGACCTCTCTGAGAAGCATGAAACTCTACAAAAATGTGAGGATAGTCTTGTGAAGAAGCTAACTCTATTGAATTTTGCATCTAAAGTAATAGATGAAATTCGAGTTATCGAGACCACCACTATAAAATCTGGATTGGGATACATTCCAGGGGGAACCTCACAAGGTCATCTGAATGCTGCATCAAGTAGCACTAAGACAATCTTTGTTAAACAAGTGGCACCTATCCTTCGAACTGAAGAATTGCCCAAAGTTTTAGACAAGGGAAAAGGACCTATGGTTCCAGAAAAACTGAATGTTCGTAAGAAAGCCCAAACCTCTCGTGAAGGCTAGAAAACCCCGACCACTCGAAGAGGAAAATTTCGAGTAAGTACTTCTAAGCCTCGGGCTAAGAATGCAAACTCGAAAAGGATCTCAGACCGAACCAAAGAGAGGAATTTTCGAAGAGAAACACTCAAAGAGAGACATTCTCAACCTAAAAGACCAAGTCCTCGAGACATTGAAAGACCCCAATTTCAGTACAGGCAACCTAAACCCCACTTGCATAAGGGTAAAGGTTACCTGAATCCAAGTCAACAAAGATTCAGACCAGCTGCACAGAAGCCAAAGCAATGAAACAAAAGGCCTGTACCCAAGAAAAATTCTAAGGCTCATGTTCATGCCAAGGCTAGCACTCATACACAGGACACTGCTAAGGCACCCAGAGTGGTAAATGTGTATGTAGATGTTTATGGAAGATAGATCAGCCACTCTAAAGTGATTAGAGTTGTCAGGCATATTTGGATTCCAAAAGGTACAGCTAACCATGTAGGACCCTACACCAAATGGGTACCTAAGAATTGATCTGTTTTTCAGGAGAAAAACAAGGGCACTAAGCTGATTGAAGATCACATAACACTGATGAGTGGAGATGAAATGGCCCATGCTGTATGGTATCTTGACAGTGGATGCTCAAGACATATGACAGGATTCAAGCAAATACTCAGTGACTATGTAGAACAAAGAGGCCCTTAGATCACATTTGGAGATAACTCCAAGGGACAGACTGAAGGATATGGAACTCTTGAAATCGACTCAGTTCATATCCATGGTGTTTCATATGTATCAGGATTGAAGCATAATTTGCTTTCAATAAGCCAATTCTGTGACATGGGATTTAATGTTGAGTTCTCAAAGAACTTATGTTATGTGAAAGATGATACCTCACAGAAAATACTACTGATTGGTACTAGAAAAGGAAATGTGTATCTTGCTGATTGGAGTTCAACTCCTAAAGATACATGTTTGGTTGCAAAAGTTCCACAGATACCAGTTGGTTATGGCACAAAAGAATGAATCACCTGAATTTCAAAACTCTGAATAAACTTGCAAGATTAGCTCTTGTGAGAGGATTACCAAATGAAGTGTTCAGTAAGGAACATGTTTGTGATGCGTGCCAAAAAGGAAAACAAATTAGAGCATCATTTAAAAGCAAAGTAGATGTTTCTACTGAAAGAATACTCCAATTGTTGCATATGGATCTTTTTGGTCCAGTAACACCAGTGAGCACTAATGGCAGAAAATATACACTCGTAGTAGTTGATGACTACTCAAGATATACTTGGGTCATATTCTTACTCAGTAAGAAAGAGACTCAGATAATGCTGCCTGAACTACTGAAAAGGCTCAGTATTGAGAAAAATCCGAGTGTGGTCAAAATCAGATCAGATAAAGGAACTGAATTTATAAACCATATTATATCTGATTATTGTGCAGCAAATGAAATTACTCATGAAACATCAGCTGCAAGGACCCCTCAACAAAATGGTGTTGCTGAGAGAAGGAACATGACTCTAAAAGAAGCTGCAAGGACTATGATAGCTGAAGCTGATATTCCTAAAAGATTTTGGGCTGAAGCTGTCAACACTGCATGCTATTCTCAGAACAGATCCATGCTGACAAAGACTCAAGGTAAAACACCATACGAGCTTTGGAATGAAAGGAAGCCTCTTGTTTCTTTCTTTCGTGTGTTTGGTTGCAAGTGTTTCATACACAATAATGGTAAAGATCAGTTGAAAACTTTTGACAGCAAAGCTGATGAAGGGATATTCTTGGGATATTCTGAAGTTAGTAAAGCCTTCAGAGCTTACAACTGTAGGACTCTTATTGTGGAAGAAACACCTCATGTTGTTTTTGATGAATCTACTTGTGTTCAGAAGAAACAGGAACATGATACTGAAGAACTGACCAAGAGAATCACCAGACTAAGCCTGAAAAAGAATGACAAAACATCCACTGAACCTGAAAAGAAGAAGTCAGTCACCTTCTATGAATGGAGTGACTCAGACTCAGACAAAGAACTTCAGGATGGAACTCAGGATGGTGAGACTCAGGAAAGCCAACACACAAAAGATGACCAATCTGAACAGACACCAGTTTAGACTCAGGTATGTGATGCTAATGAAGATGTGGTCACCGCTGAGGCAATTTCTGAATCTATCAACCAAAGGGGAACAAATGTCACTGACAATGTTCTGAATAGAATTTCCCCCGAGGAAGATGATTCCCTTTCTCCTTTTCTGTTGTTCCCTGAGTTTACTGAATTGCCTGAATCTAACATTTCAAATGTTGAGGATATTATTGAAGGGGGAACATGTAGAAGAAGTTGGTTAGATAGTCATCCTACAAGTCAGATTGTGGGTGATCTAACTGATGGTGTTAAGACAAGAAGGTTCCATGGTGAAAGTGTACTAATCTGCTGCTTCCTATCAGAGAAAGAGCCAACTGAGATTGAAGAAGCTCTACAAGATTCTTATTGGATTACTGCTATGCAAGAAGAGCTGAATCAATTCTCAAGGAATGAAGTATGGGAGCTAGTGGATAGACCTGATAGGCACAATGTTATTGGAACCAAGTGGGTATTCAAGAATAAAAGAGATGAGAACAACAACATTGTAAGAAACAAGGCAAGGCTAGTTGCACAAGGTTATTCCCAAGAGGAAGGCTTGGACTATGATGAAACCTTTGCACCTGCTGCAAGACTAGAAGCCATCAGATTGTTTCTTGCATATGCTGCCCACATGAAGTTCACAGTCTATCAAATGGATGTGAAAAGTGCATTTCTGAACGGTGTGCTTAAAGAAGAGGTTTATGTGGAACAACCTCCTGGTTTCAGACAGAATGACCAAGTTTACAGGCTCAGAAAAGCCTTGTATGGTCTTAAGCAAGCACCCAGAGCATGGTATGATACCCTTTCTCAGTTTCTTACTGACCATGGTTTTATCAAAGGAACTGTTGATAGAACTTTGTTCAGGATAGAAGATGGAAAAGATATCTTACTAGTTCAGATTTAAGTGGATGACATCATTTTTGGATCTCCAAATCATCAGTTGTGTGAAAAGTTTTCTACACTGATGAAAGACAAGTTTGAGATGTCTATGATGGGGGAGATGAATTTCTTTCTAGGACTTCAAGTGAAACAATCAAAGGAAGGAATCTTCATCAACCAAGCAAAGTACACCAGAGATCTGATTGCCAAGTATGGTGTACAAATTTGCAATGCAGATAGAATTCCCATGAATACTAACTACAAGATGGATCCTGATCCTGAAGGCAAATCAGTAAGTCACACTGATTATAGAGGGATCATTGGATCATTGCTCTATCTCACAGCAAGTAGGCCGGATATAACATTTACTGTTGGGATATGTGTAAGATACCAAGCTAATCCTAAGACTAGTCACATGGAGGCTGCCAAAAAGATAATGAAGTATCTTAAGGGCACAGTGAATAGAGGATTGTGGTATCCAGCTAATGATAACCTTGAATTAACTGGTTATTCAGATGCTGATTATGGAGGCTGTAGAATTGACAGGAAGTCCACTACAGGAACTTGTCAATTTCTACGAAGTAAACTGATATCCTGGTTTTCAAAGAAACAGACCTCAGTAGCAACCAGTACTACTGAAGCTGAATACATGGCTACAGGAAGCTGCTGTGCACAGATTCTTTGGCTCAGACAACAATTAAGGGATTATAAGATTGTAGCCAATGAAGTACCAATATTTTGTGACAATAATAGTGCAATAGCTATTTCACAAAATCCGGTATTGCACACCAGATGCAAGCATGTGGATATCAGACATCACTTCATCAGAGATCATGTCGAGAAGAAGGACATCAGGATGGAGAAGATTCATACTGATAAGCAGAGAGCTGATATCTTGATTAAACCATTGGTTGAATCAAGATTTTAGGAACTATCAGTTGAATTAAGGATGTTGGATCCAGGTGTATTGAGTAAATCTGAAGAAAAAAAATTGAAGGTTTTCAGATGCATGAAGTTTTCTCAGGATTCTACTGAGAAACTCAGGATAAAATTGGATATACTGAACTGAGTCTTGGGAAACTCATGTGTACTGAAGGTCAGTACTCAATATTATACTGAACCCGTTCAGTACTCAGTATCATACTGACATTTTATCAAGGTCAATACTCAGTAAGACTGATAGGAAAATTAGTTTGAAGAAGTAAAGACTCATGCAACTCATTTATTGCTTAACTAAAACTCAGTAATCATTTGCAATAAATACTAAACACCTGAAGAATGTTTTTGGGCGGGATCTTTGAAATGCCGAGGAAGGTCAACAGTCATTAATTGCTCTGATTAAATTAATCACCAATAAGGTTAAAATGGCGGCGTATCTTTCGTGAGATCGTCCTTTCGCATACCCGATTAGTCGGTGATCAATCTTAACCGTTGATTTTAATTGATCACACGATTTCCCACGATCCCACTCTATATATTCACTCGAAAAACCATTCAAGCCATTTTATTAACCTTCGTCTCCCAAAATCACTCTGCAACTAAAAACCCCTTTGCCCAGAAAATCTTCATCATTCCAAAACCCTAAACTTCAAAATTCTCAAAATGACTTACTCTATATTCGATAAACTGGCTATTTCCAACAAGCCATGGTATGAATATGTAGTATTGCTCGAGAGTACATCCAACTATACTCATGAAGAAGAAGCGCTGCACATGATCCGATTAGTAAAACTCACAAACCTCGTCGCAAGCCAACCGGAGGCCGAATACTCTAGAGAGGTAATAGAGTTCGTCTCAAATCTGAAATTAGATGATGAGGATGGTATGGATTCTCGGATTTCTGTTTCCCACCTAGAACATAGCTCAAAGTATGTAGATTTTGTACGGGAGCTGTATATAATCCCCAAAAATTTAAACGATGTTTTTGAGTTGTGTGATAGAGGAGAGGATCCTACATCTTATATGTTAGGACGGGAGCAGGAATATCTTGATAGGATATCTGAGCATCCTATTAAGTTCGAGGTGACTTTGAATAAACAGCATTTGAAGCCGAAGTACAGAGTTTTGTTAGACATTGTTAGTAAATGTATAATGAGTAGATCGAGGAGTTTTGAGCAGATAAGCACTCCCAAGCTCCGATTGATGGCCGCAATAGAAGATTCACCCACCAAAGATTTCAATTGGTTGAAATATCTGATCAAGGTGGTGAGTGACCAGGCCAAGCTAATCAAGAAGGAGGATGGATCGATCTCGATCAAAGGCAAGATACTCCATGCAATCAAAATCTCCTTTATTTTGGAGATGTGCCGTGAAGAGGAGGATATCTTTACCGACTCCACTCCTTTCCCAAAGTCTAAAATTTTGTTCAAACCAACTGCTGCCAGAAAGACTTTAAAAGGAAGAAAGAGGAGAAAGTGGAACCAACTGCTGTTGCTGAAGAAGCCCATCAAGCCAGGGGGAAGGCTTTGATGGAGGTCAAGAGGGAGAAGGGTGAAGCGTTGAAAAAGAAGACCCTTGCTCCAAAACACAGAAGGTTGGTGGTTGCCACTGAGGAGGAGAGTGAGCCTGAGGAGATACAACCTGAAGGCCAAAAAGCTCAAAAATTGCCTTTGCAAGTATTGGCTCAGGTTATGTCTATGGCACAGGAGCAAACTGAGGAGCAAGTCTTCTCTAAGGTTCTTGAGACGTCGCTGAGCTCAGACAAGTTCTCTCAAGAAATCTTTAAAGGACCTCAGACCTCGAGATTGCCTCAGATTCCTGGCTGAGGAAGTGCGGTTCAATCCTCGAGAGCCAACTCGATTCAGACCGAGGAGTTGCTGTCGAATCCTCGATTTTCTTTGAGCCTCGGGAGTCTTTGAATCTTGATGAGCTCCTGAGTGATCCATTTTTTGATCCCTCAGAAGAACTTTCGACTGAACCTGAGAGCCCAAAGCTGAAGAATGGCAAACCTGAAGAGACTGAGTGGCGAAGAAAGCGGGGAACGGTTCATTCTAGACCGGTACCCTGAGCTTAGCACATATCCTGACCTCCAAGATATCTTTTTCAGACTAAGGTCAATAGTCTACATCCTCAACCAGACTCTGCCTGAAATGCTCAACATCGCTTCATTTAGAGGTGAAGACTGGTGGAATGAGGAGACAACTGTGCTAACAGAATTCTCCAGGTTCAGAAAAACCAAGCTCAGGATGAAAACTTCTGATTTTGATGAGCTGGTGAAAAGGAAGATTGCTGAGAGGAAGGATGCTGAGGTTGGTGCCCCGAGCTCCAAAGACAAAACTCAAGATGGGGACCAACAAGGAGATGATGAGAGTCAATCTCAGATGGAGAAGGAAATTACTAATGCTGGAGAGTCTGCTATCAAACATCCTCAGACTGAAGTTAGCCTTCAGGTAACTTTTGGCACTATTAAAAATTATGCCAGGGCTACTGATGTATCTATCTTTAATTCTGTAATGTCTGATATGCAGACTGAGGCTCAGGTGGACACCCAAGCTCAGGTGGAAACCCAGACTCAGGCTGAGTCTGAAGCTCAGGTTCAGACAGAAGCTCAGGTTCAGACTGAGACTCAGGCTGAACAACCGGCTCAGGAAAAACAGCAGATCACATATGCTCCTGAGATTGATCTCACTCCAATTATGCAGAAGTTGGAGAAGGTTGGGTCAATCATGGACAAGGTTGTTCAGATTGAGGAGGTATTGGCCAACCAGTCCACAAAGATGGAAAGTCTGAGTTCTTCTTCAGACCTGGTGCAACTTCAGAACACTCTGACTGAGAAGCTGACTTCCATGGAAGGAAAGATGGAAGAAAGGATGGATGGAGTCAAGGCTGAATTAAGTGCAGAGCTGAAGCTGAAGCATCAGGAGAGGACTGAATATCTTGAAACCAAATTGGTGGAGAAGAATGAGATGCTAGTCAAGAATGCTGTTGAGGAAATGAGCTCCATGCTCATGGCCAAGATGACAGACATTTTCAAAGAAGCTCTCTCCAACCAATTTGCCCACATGTCTGAAGAGTTCTCCATGGCGAAGAACCACCTGATGAGATTAGAAGATGAGCAAGATCAGTTGGCGGGAGAAGTGCATAGTGTCAGCAAAGAATAGTAGCATATGGACACAGCACTATCCAAACTTCTGCAAAGGTATGGTTCCAAGAAGGGAGAAAGACCTGGAGCTGATCTGAGAATATTATTGGAACATACCTTGGGAAGAAAGGCAGAAAAAGAAGCAGAAAATAAAAGCATTGCTGAAGCCTTGCAAGAAGTTGAAGCCACTAAGAAGCTAAAATTCAAGAAGGTGGAGAAGCCTGTCTACACTCTTGTTTCTGAAGAAACCATGCAAGATGTTGCTGGTGAAAAACAAAGTGCTAGAAGAAGAATTGGTACAAGCCAAGCTGGAGCTGAACTGCCCATCAAAAGGAAGGTTGTGGCATTTGTTGAGCCTGAAGGAAAGAGAGTTAAGGCTTCTAAGCCAATTCAGAGGAAGCTGATATTGGAATCAGAAGAGTCTGAGGAAGAGCCTCAAAAGAAAGTCTTCAATACAAGAAGTGCTCTGAGATCACTCCAAGTTGAGCAAGCCAAGAAAACTGCTGCTTCGGTTTCTGGAGTTCCATTGATCAAGAAAAAGAAGGAAGAAGAGCAGAGGAGAAGGAGTGGTTTCAAAAAGTTCGCGAGCAAGAGGAGAAGGACTGCAAAAGCACAGAAATGGCCGCACGTTGACAAGTGGATGCCAATCCAGTTCAACGATGTGTGGGAAGAGATCAAAAGAACATTCTGGTTCTACTACGATGTGCTAAGAGAATGGAGAGGGGAGAGCTCAGATTCTAATGAAGCCTTCATAGATTATCTACTGACCTTCTATCCGAAGTATCTTCAAAGCTGGATCAACCTTGCGGATAAAGGAAAGGTTCAGATAACAGCCCCTGGTCCATACTCGTACCCTCCTCCTAGGCTGGAGAATGGCTTGGTGAATGAAACAACCATTTCTCAGGAGATTGCTCAGTACGCCATTCAGTTAGGCCTGACAGGGAACAATCCTGATATCATCAAGGAGAGAGATGCGTTGAAGAAGAGATATTATGGAATGTTTAACCTTGAAGTGCCTGCTGATGAGGTGGAAGAAGAGAACTGAAGAGCCAGAGCTGAAGAACAAAAGAGGACTGAAGATCAAGACTCAGAAGACTCTTGTAATTTTCTTTATCTTTTTGTTTTTACATTCAGATAAGTTCATTGTAAGTTGCAACTTTCTACCATTCATCAATGAAACTTTATCTTTTATGCTCAAAGATAATATCTCATTATCTTACTTTACATGTCTTTATTTTGATATGCCTGATTGTTTGGTAAAGAAATTGTTGGGAGATTTTATTTGTTGGAAAAATTGATTGTGAAAATTGTTAGGAGACATACCAATCTTGTAATAAGAAAAACTGAAACCTGAGTATAGGTTAAGTGTTTTGTAACAAGATGGTTTTGGCATCATCAAAAAGGGGGAAATTGTTGGGAGATGAATTTAATAAAAGAAGATTTTGATTAGATCCCAAAACCCCTGAGTATGACATGTTCAGGATAATCTTGATAGTTGAGTCAGGATTCAGTTTTAGAGTGTTCAGGATGTTATCTGCACCGTGTATAGTTAGCGAGATCGAAGTTAGATTCAAGATTTTGAAGACTCAAGAAGTTTCAAGAAATCAAGTTTCAATATGAAACCGAGGAATCAAGACTCGATGAAGAAATCGAGAAATCAAGACTCAATGTGAAAACCGAGAATCAAAAACTCAATGAGAAACCGATAAAATCAAGACTCAAGATGAAAGACTCGAAGATACCGGTCGATATATCTGAAGACTCAAGACACCTAAAGACTCAAGACTAAGACTCACATCAAGACTCGAAGAATCTAAAGACTCGGAAGACATCAAGACTCGTAAGAATCAAGACATTGAAGAAGAAAAAGATCAAGATCAAGATCAAGACAAAGGATAAAGATCAAGAAGGAAAGAATTATTGAAGACTCAATAATGTCTTCAATGATCGAGATAAACCTCAATGTTCCGAGGCAATCAAAAATATCTATCTCAAGGATACAATCTCGAGAAAAATGCGATTACTTTCGAAAAAAATAGATATTGCCCAAGACATTCTCATGCAGACAAAAGGAACTAAAACAAAGTGTTGTTAAGGTTATATCACTCAAAGATAGTAACCAAAAAGAGCCGTTATGGTTGTCTACATTTAACTAAAGACAACAGCCAATATGAAGAAGACATCACCGCATTTCATCGACAATTGAAAAGTTGACAGTCATCAAGCATGTCGGAGTACTATGTTCCAAATCGTAAAAGTGTTGAATGGCTGCAAGAAAAGGTTATTGCCTATAGTATGCTAGGGAGTTTCAAACCCTAAAATAGTCGTTCATCACACCATAAGAGGAAACTCATGGAGCTATCTCTTCCAATGGATAGTTTTTCAAGAGTGACCTTGGTGTATGCCTATAAATACTTGTGACCATCTACATTGAAGGTTACGGGAAATTTGTAAGCAACTCAAGAGCTCAAACTTATTATTGCAAGATGAAGCACTCGAAAACCCAAGAATTTCCCAAGTGCTTTATATCGAAGAGAGCTCATTTACTAAGCCTAGCTTGATAAGATATATCCAAAGCTTAGTAGAGATATCCTAGCCTTTGCATTGTTCTTAATTGTAAAGGATATCTCATCCTAGTTGGAAACCAACCAAGAAACCCCAAACCCTTTGTAAGGTAGTTTGAGTGTGATTGTTGGTGAGTTGGAGTTGTAAAGAGTTAGTAAACTACATTGAGGTAGTCAGAAAACTCTAGAGAAGAAGTGAATAAACTATCTTGGATAATGTAAAGCTTGTGTGTGTTTTGAGTAAGTAAACTACAGAGGTAGTCGAAAGCTCAAAATAGAAAGGTTAGTAAACTACAAAGGTAGTCGAAAAACCTTAGGAGGTGATTAAGAATTTCTCTCAAGAGATCGAGAGAGAGTGGACGTAGGAGCTTGAGTCTCCTCAACCACTATAACTTGTTTGTGTTATTTGCTTTCGCTTTTGCTTTGATTAATCATTGCATAACTTTAAACCGAAAAGCATATTTTCACCGATATTAAGTTGGAATCAATCCAATCAAGTCGCATCTAAACCAATCACAAAACCAATCACTATTCCAATAAAAGGAAGATTTTCAGCAAAACATAAAACGAGTATAAACTTAGGGCCAACCATTCCGCACATCTGAGTAAGCCTTTCAAGCAAACTCAAGAACTCAAAATTCAGATCAATTGGGATTATCTGAGGTATCCGAAAGCTTTCGGGATCATCGCCCTCGGTAGACTTTGACTCGGGGTGATTTGTGCTTCAAGACCAAATCATCGATAACCCCGACCCCAATCGACCTAAGTAAAGAAAAAGTTTTAAAAACACTTAACACGTGTATCCCCCCCATACACGTGTAAGACTTGTTTACACTGGGACCAACACTAAGCCATCTGATCAGAAGAATCAGAAGTTACCTGATCAGATGGACCTGAGATAAGAAGATCAGATGATCAGAAGTGACTTGATCAGATGACCAGATCAGAAGAGGAGGTTGCTGATCAGAAGAGGAGCATATGAGACTGATCGAGATCAGACGTGATCGAGATCAGATAAGATAATCTAATGCAACTAACCTGATATGCTAACCTGATGTACTAATAAGATCTGCGATAAACCGATATCTTGACTGATCTTACCGATATGATCGGATGAGCCGATCGATCGGTAGAAGAAATCAGAAAAGAATTCATCAGAAGACAAGTCATCCGAAGTCATGTTCACTGAGAATTAGAACACTATTGATGATTAGTTAGCCTGAGTGCTAGTGACCTGAGGGTCGATTGTCCAAGTCAAGAGTTTGAACTCGCTTAGCTTCGAGTGTCAAGATGCCCGATCGTATAAGGTTCGCTAAAGAGAAATCTGTTGAATCAAGAATCCTGAGACTCAGAAGAATCCTGAAGACTCAGAAGAATCCTGAAGACTCAGAGAATCCTGAAGACTCAGAAGATCCTGAAGATTATAGCCGTTGGATTCAGCTGACGTGGACCAATGAGAGGAAGACAACAAGCCTGAAAATGCTGCAAAACCTACAGAATAGTATGGATTTGAATGTGACTCAATCCAACGGTAACATTCAAATCCACACTATAAATACAAGTTCTTCCTTCATTATTCAGTGTGGAAGTGTGAAATGCGTGAAAAACACCATTGAGCTACAGAGCCAAATCATCTAGCATTTCCACCATAAAACACTGAACAAAAAATACACGCATATATTCAAGAGTGTTCTATCCTAGATCTAAGCACAAATGTAATATCCTAAGCTTAGAGAGATTATCCCATCCTTAGCATTGAGGCTAAACAAATGTAAGGGAAAATCTCAACCTAGTTGGAAACCAAACAAACCTTACCCAAATCAGTTTGATAGGTTAAGTTTTTAGGTGAGTGAGAACTCGGTAAACATCTAAGCAATCCCGAAAGGGAGGGTAGGCAATCCCGTGAGGGAGATAAGTCCCGTTTGAGTGTGAACTCGGTAAACATCTATATTGTGTTGGACTAACATATAAAACTAAGTCCATTTAGTTAAGTTGGTTAAGTTGGTGCCCCTGCCGATAGGAAGAGTGGATGTAGGAGTTGGACTCCGAACCACTATAAAATCGTGCGTTCCTTACTGCTTTATGTTCTTACTTGCCATATGCATTAGATTATAAGCAAAACATACATCGTTCTTAAAAGCAAAAAATTGGTATCACTGTTTCCTCACCCCTGTTTTATATGCATTACATGGTTTTTAAACGCATTTCATGGGTTTTCAAACGGGACCAACAATTGGTATCAGAGCGTTTAAAAACCCATTAGTGCGGAAAATACCAATTGTAATGCATATGAAACGGGGGTGAGGAAACAGTGATACCAATTTTTTTCTTTTAAGAACGATGTGTGTTTTGCTTATAATCAAATGCATATGGCAAGTAAGAACATAAAGCAGTAAGAAACACACGATTTTATAGTGGTTCGGAGTTCAACTCCTACATCCACTCTTCCCTATCAGCAGGGGCACCAACTTAACCAACTTAACCAACTGGACTTAGATTAATGTGTTAGTCCAACACAATACAACAGATTTTCGTGAGTTCCCCCTCAACTTGTTCTCTCATTCCCCCTCAACTTGTTATCTGTAAGTTAGCTTGAATAACACAAGTTGATAATGTTTTGGCATAATTCATCAAAACTAAAATATCCCAACAATTTCCCCCTTTTTGAATAACCCATTTCTGTAAAAGTGCATATATTTTAATGTTTTGGCGTCATTATCAAAAAGGGGGAAATATTTGGGATATTTTAGTTTTGATGAATTATGCCAAAACATTATCAACTTGTGTTATTCAAGCTAACTTACAAATAACAAGTTGAGGGGGAATGAGAGAACAAGTTGAGGGGAACCACGAAAAATCGGGTGATGATCGAGATCGATTTAGGTCAGAGACGAGGCCGATCGAGATCGATGAGTAAGATGAGTTCGAGTTAATCGATGAGCCGAGCAAAATCGGAAGAAAAGAAAAGCTAAGCCAATCGATCGGAAGAATCGGTTACCCGATCGATGGACTGAGATAAGAAGATCGATGATCGAAGTGACTTGATCGATGACCAGATCGATGACCAGATCGTAAGAGGAGGTTGTCGATCGTAAGAGGAGGATTTAGACCGACGAGATCGACGCGATCGAGATCGATAAGATAACCTAATGCAACTAACCCCGATATGCTAACCCCGATGTACTAATAAGATGCGATAAACCGATATGTCGACTGATGCACCGATATGATCGATGAGCCGACGATCGTGAGAGAAGAAATCGAAGAGAATTCATCGAAGACAAGTCATCCGAAGTCATGTTCATCGAGAATCGTAACACTATCGATGATCGGGCCATTCGAAAAGCTAGTGACCGAGGGTCGATTGTCCGGTCGAAGAGTCAACTCAACTGGTGTCAAGATGCCCGATCGATATGGTTCGCTAAAGAGAAGTCCGTCAATCAAGAATCCCGAGACCTCAAGAACTCAAGACTAAGAGAATCTCAAGACTCAAGATCCTCAAGATTATAGCCATGGATTCAAATTGTGGGACCAATGAGAGGAAGACAACAAGCCCGAAAAATGCTTTGCAAAAACCTCTGAATAGTATGGATTTGAATGTGACTCCTTCCAACGGTAACATTCAAATCCACACTATAAATACAAGTTCTTCCTTCATTATTCAGTGTGGAAGTGTGAAATGCGTGAAAAACACCATTGAGCTACAGAGCCATATCATCTAACATTTTCACCATAGAACACTGAACAAAAAATACACGCATATATTCAAGAGTGTTCTATCCTAGATCTAAGTACCAATGTAATATCCTAAGCTTAGAGAGATTTTCCCATCCTTAGCATTGAGGCTAAACAAATGTAAGGGAAAATCTCAACCTAGTTGGAAACCAAACAAACCTTACCCAAATCAGTTTGATAGTTTAAGTTTGTAGGTGAGTGAGAACTCGGTAAACATCTAAGCAATCCCGAAAGGGAGGGTAGGCAATCCCGTGAGGGAGATAAGTCCCGTTTGAGTGTGAACTCGGTAAACATCTGTATTGTGTTGGACTAACACATAAAACTAAGTCCAGTTGGTTAAGTTGATAGGAAGAGTGGATGTAGGAGTTGGACTCCGAACCACTATAAAATCGTGTGTTCCTTACTGCTTTATGTTCTTACTTACCATATGCATTAGATTATAAGCAAAACACACATCGTTCTTAAAAGCAAAAAATTGGTATCACTGTTTCCTCACCCCTGTTTTATATGCATTACATGGTTTTTAAACGCATTTCATGGGTTTTCGAACGGGACCAACAATTGGTATCAGAGTTGTTTGAAAACCCATTAGTGTGGAAAATACCAATTGTAATGCATATAAAACAGGGGTGAGGAAACAGTGATACCAATTTTTTGCTTTTAAGAACGATGTGTGTTTTGCTTATAATCAAATGCATATGGCAAGTAAGAACATAAAGCAGTAAGGAACACACGATTTTATAGTGGTTCGGAGTCCAACTCCTACATCCACTCTTCCCTATCAACAGGGGCACCAACTTAACCAACTTAACCAACTGAACTTAGATTAATGTGTTAGTCCAACACAATACAACATATTTTTGTGAGTTCCCCCTCAACTTGTTCTCTCGTTCCCCCTCAACTTGTTATCTGTAAGTTAGCTTGAATAACACAAGTTGATAATGTTTTGGCATAATTTATCAAAACTAAAATATCCCAACAATTTCCCCCTTTTTTGAATAACCCGTTTCTGTAAAAGTGCATATATTTTAATGTTTTGGCGTCATTATCAAAAAGGGGGAAATATTTGGGATATTTTAGTTTTGATGAATTATGCCAAAAAATTATCAACTTGTGTTATCCAAGCTAACTTACAGATAACAATTTGAGGGGGAATGAGAGAACAAGTTGAGGGGGAACTCATGAAAATCAGAAGTAGATGATCGAGATCAGACGAGGCTGCAGACGAGGCTGATCGAGATCAGATGAGTAAGATGAGTTCCGGAGTTAACTGATGAGCTGTGCAAAATCAGAAGAAAAGAAAAGGTAAGCCAGCTGATCAGAAGAATCAGAAGTTACCTGATCAGATGGACCTGAGATAAGAAGATCAGATGATCAGAAGTGACTTGATCAGATGACCAGATCAGAAGAGGAGGTTGCTGATCAGAAGAGGAGCAGATGAGACTGATCGAGATCAGACGTGATCGAGATCAGATAAGATAACCTGATGCAACTATCCTGATATGCTAACCTGATGTACTAATCAGATGCAGATAAACTGATATGCTGACCTGATGCTACTGATATGATCAGGTGAGCTGATCAGATCAGGCGAGAAGAAATCAGAAGAGAATTCATCAGAAGACAAGTCATCTGAAGTTATGTTCACTGAGAATCAGAACACTACTGATGATCAGTTAGCCTGAGTGCTAGTGACCTGAGGGTCAGATTGTCTGAAGTCAGAAGAGCTGAACTCAGTTAGCCTGAGTATTAGTGTGCCTGATCAGACAAGGTTCGCTAAAGAGAAGTCTGCTGAATCAAGAATCCTGAGACTCAGAAGAATCCTGAAGACTAAGAGAATCCTGAAGACTCAGAAGATCCTGAAGATTATAGCCGTTGGATTCAGCTGACGTGGACCAATGAGAGGAAGACAACAAGCCTGAAAATGCTGCAAAACCTACAGAATAGTATGGATTTGAATGTGACTCCTTCCAACGGTAACATTCAAATCCACACTATAAATACAAGTTCTTCCTTCATTATTCAGTGTGGAAGTGTGAAATGCGTGAAAAACACCATTGAGCTACAGAGCCAAATCATCTAGCATTTTCACCATAGAACACTGAACAAAAAATACACGCATATATTCAAGAGTGTTCTATCCTAGATCTAAGCACAAATGTAATATCCTAAGCTTAGAGAGATTTTCCCATCCTTAGCATTGAGGCTAAACAAATGTAAGGGAAAATCTCAACCTAGTTGGAAACCAAACAAACCTTACCCAAATCAGTTTGATAGGTTAAGTTTGTATGTGAGTGAGAACTCGGTAAACATCTAAGCAATCCCGAAAGGGAGGATAGACAATCCCGTGAGGGAGATAAGTCCCGAGAGAGTGAGAACTCATTAAACATATGTATTGTGTTGGACTAACACATAAAACTAAGTCCAGTTGGTTAAGTTGGTACCCCTGCTGATAGGGAAGAGTGGATGTAGGAGTTGGACTCCGAACCACTATAAATCGTGTGTTCTTTACTGCTTTTTGTTCTTACTTGCCATATGCATTTGATTATAAGCAAAACACACATCGTTCTTAAAAGTAAAAATTGGAACCACCATTCCCTCACCCCTGTTTTATATGCATTACAATTGGTATTTAATGCACTAATGGGTTTTTCAAACTTCTGATCTTCACCCTTCTCTCCTGATCTGGTCATCTGGTCATCTGATCTTCTGATCAGCTGGCTTAGCTTTTCTTCTGATTTTGCTCAGCTCATCAGTTAACTCCGGAACTCATCTTACTCATTTGATCTCGATCAGTCTCTTCTGCAACCTCGTCTGATCTCGGTCATATACTTCTGATTTCGTGAGTTCCCCCTCAACTTGTTCTCTCGTTCCCTCTCAACTTGTTATCTGTAGATTAGCTTCAATAACACAAGTTGATAATGTTTTGGCATTATTCATCAAAACTAAAATATCCCAACACTTTGTCAAGTTGTGCTGCTTCTTCCCTTCTTCTTTGCCTCTCAGCCTCTGCTTTCTTCAGCTCTTCTTCTTTTCTTTTATCTTGCAGAGCAGCTGGAGCCTTCTTTTTGGCAATCATGACTTTCTTGCCTTTCTTTCTTGCTGGTTCGTCTGATTCAGTTGAAGATTCGATCAGCTCAGCTTTCTCCAACTCAGCAGCAGCTTGGGCATCTTTCCTTAGTCTCTTTTTGTCCAATGTAATCTGGATGCCCGCCACATAGTTCTCAACCTGGTTCAGCCTTCCCTGAATATCAGCATTCTTAGCTTCTTCCCCCTTTTTGGTTCCTTCAAAAAGGCCCTTGAGTTCAGCACTTAGATTGGTAATCTTCGAAGATAAGTCTTGTTGAAGACTTTTAAGTGCTGGGGATTCAGCTTCAGCAGCAGGTTGAACTTGGGCAACAACAGTTAGTATTGATTCTTCTGCTTTGTTTACCACATTGCTAACTCTGTCAAAAAGGCTATCAAGCTTATCTGCTGTAGAATTTGTCTTGTGCTGTGCAGCAGCCAGATCCTCATACAGCTTGGTCATTTTGACCATCTGTTCATTCATCATCAGCGTAAACTGCTGGGATCTATTCTGCTCGATCTCAGCCATCTTTTGTGTCATCTCAAGCAATTTGTTAGCTGTTGTGTCCCTGACATCTTCTGCAATTCTGGCTCAGTGCTCTGAGATGCGCTCTCTCTCTGGTCTGATGGCTTTCTCGATCTGAGCTGGTACAAAGAAGCTGTCATCGTCTCTGAACATGTTGGCCATATTAGCCCTGAAGGATGTCCTGATGTGCTTCATCAGATTCTCCTCAAAATGTGGAGAGGTTTGGAGAATCTGTACCAGTTGACCCACTGCAGAAGAAGGTCCCTCAACATCAGCTTCGCACGCTGGACTTTCTTCAGCAGTCAGATCGACTAACTCATCGCCTGCTTGTGCCTCAGCTGATGGGGACTCTGCCGCTTCTCCCACAACTGCTTCATCGGCAACTGCCTCAACTTTTTCTGGTTCTTCAATGATAACCATTTCTTTAGCAGTATGCTCCGTGTCAACCATTTGTTCAAAAACTTCTTCCACCTCAATCGGCCTTCCAGCCTCAATCTCTTCTTCAAACCATCTCCTTTGCTGCATTGTTCTGCTGTACTTAACCATTTTGTGAGTGATCTCCCTGTGCAATGGAGTGTCCGGCATTCCCAACTTTCGGGTCTTTATTAATGAAATTCTCTCTTAATTCCATTGTTGTGTTGATTTGATCTCATTATGCGATTTTTGCTTAGTTCCCCCTTAATCTAATATCCTTTATCTGATCAGTGCCTAACTAATTTTTCTAATCAGTTGAGGTTCCTTATTCAAATGATTCTATCTAGTCAGTCTCTTAACCAACTTGTGTTTGAGATCAAACCACCAAAATATTCCGGGGTTGCATCTTCTAAATCCAGTAGACCTAGCTCGTTGCATAATTCTTTAAATCTGACTTCAGCTAGGGGCTTGGTTAAAATATCAGCTCTTTGCTTATCAGTATGGATCATTTCCATTCTGATGTTCTTCTTTTCTGCATGGTCTCAGATAAAGTGGTGTCTGATGTCCACATGTTTGCATCTCGTGTGCAGAACTGGATTCTGAGTGATAGCAATTGCACTATTACTGTCACAGAAGATAGGTACATTGGTAGCAGTTATGTTGTAATCCCTCAGCTGCTGACAAAGCCAGAGCAGTTGGGAGCAACAGCTACTAGCAGCCATATATTCTGCTTCAGTAGTAGATGTGGCAACAGATGTTTGCTTCTTAGAAAACCACGAGACCAGCTTGCTTCCCAAGAACTGGCAAGTACCTGATGTAGATTTTCTATCTATCCTACATCCACCATAATCAGAATCAGAGTACCCACTAAGCTCTAGATTATCATCTGCTGGATACCATAAACCTAAGTTTACAGTACCCTTCAGATACTTAAGAATCCGCTTAGCTGCTTCAAGGTGGCTTTGTTTGGGATTTGCATGAAATCTGGCACATACACCTACTGCAAATGTTATATCTGGTCTGCTTGCAGTCAGATATAGTAAAGATCCAATCAAAGCCCTATACTCTTTCTGATTAGTCTTCTTACCACCTTCATCTGGATCCATCTTGAATGCAGTCAACATTGGAATTCTGACTTCCTTCCAGTTCTGAACTCCATACTTAGCCAACAAATTCCTTGTGTATTTTGCATGACAGATGAATATCCCAGTGTGAGCTTGCTTGACCTGTAGACCCAAAAAATAGGTCATCTGACCCATCATGGACATCTCAAATTTCCCTTGCATCAGCTTACTGAATTTCTCACATAGCTTCTGATTGGGAGAACCAAATATAATGTCGTCCACATAGATCTAAACCAAGAGAATGTCTTCTCCATCTTCTATTCTGAACAAGGTCCGATCAATCAAGCCCTTGGTAAATCCATTCTCTATCAAGAACTGGGATAATGTATCATACCAAGCTCTAGGAGCTTGTTTCAGTCCATAAAGAGTTTTTCTTAAACGGTACACTTGGTTGCTTATTTCAAAGCCAGGAGGTTGTTCAACATAAACTTCCCCAGCTAGCACCCCGTTTAAGAATGCACTCTTTACATCCATCTGATACACAATAAATCCTCTATGAGCTGCATAAGCCAGAAACAGCCGAATGGCTTCCAGACGGGCGACTGGTGCAAAAATTTCATCATAATCAATCCCTTCTGATTGTGAATATCCCTTAGCAACAAGTCTTGCCTTATTTCTAGTTATTACATTGTGATTATCCTTCTAGGTCTTGAATACCCACTTAGTACCAATCACATCTTGATGAGTTGGTCTGTCTACAAGTTCCCAAACTTGATTTCTTTCAAACTGTTCTAGTTCTTCTTGCATGGCTAGAATCCAACTTGCATCTTGAAGAGCTTCTTCAACTGTGAGTGGTTCCTTCAAAGACAGATAACAACAATACATTGCACTTTCACCAATCTGATGTCTAGTTCTAACTCTATCAGATGGGTCTCCGATGATCAGACCAGTTGGATGACTGGTTATCTAGGTCCTTCTGTCCTGATTGTCATTTATTTGGAGAACATCATCCTCTTCTGATAAAGATTCATCACTAGAGACTGGGAGAGGTACTTGAGTAGGATCCACTTGGCATGGACATGTCTCAGCTGATGTTGGACTCATCATATGCTGAAGTCTGTCTGCCGAAACATTAGGTGTTCCCCATGAACCAGAAGGTTCAATTATTCTTGTCTCAAATTGTACCACGGCTTCTTCATCGACAAATGTACATACATACCTTGGGGTCTTTCTGACTGGTGAATCATCAAGGTCAAAGTTAGGAACATATACTGTGACATATTTTGGTTCCTTTCCTTTGAGCCTTAGCTGACCCATTTTACGTATATCTCGAATGCGATTTGCATCCGTGTCAGCTCTCTCGAGGCGGAACTTCTCTTGATCAAATGATGACTCATCAAAGACCACATGAGGTGTTTCTTCCACAACTAGAGTTCGTCTGTTGAAGACCCTAAATGCCTTGTTGGTTGATAAATATCCTAAGAATATACCCTCATCTGCTTTGGCATCAAAAGTTTTCAACAGACTCTTCCCATTGTTGTGTATGAAACACTTGCACCCAAAAACATGGAAGTAAGAAACACGAGGTTTTCTGCCCTTCCACAGTTCATAAGGTGTTTTAAAGTGAATCTTAGTCAGAGAACATCTAAATTACGTGTGGCATACAGTATTGATTGCTTCTGCCCAGAAGCGGCTTTGAGTTGCATGTTCAGCTAACATAGTGCGTGCAGCTTCTTTGAGTGTTCAGTTCCTTCTTTCTGCTACGCCATTCTGTTGTGGTGTTCTTGCAGCTGATGTCTCATGCTGTATACCAAACTCAGAGCAAAAATCAGATATAAACTGGTTAAGGAATTCAGTACCTTTGTCTGATCTGATTTTCACTATGCTGAGACCCTTTTCATTCTGAATTTTCTTGAGCATCTCGGGTAGTTTGGTTGTAGTTTCACTTTTCTTGGACAAGAATATAACCCAGGTGAACTTGGAATAATCATCCACGACCACCAGAGTGTATTTGCGTCCACTGAAACTTAGAGGTGTAACTGGTCCAAACAAATCCATATGGAGCAGTTGCAGTACTCTGCTGGATGGAGGAGAAGGTATCCCTTCGAATGAAGCCTTGACTTGCTTTCCCTTCTGACATGCTGAACATGTCTGATCCTTAGAGAAAACTTCATTCGGGAGCCCTTCTACCAAAGACATCATTGCTATCTTGTTAAGAGTCTTAAAGTTCAGATGGCTCATCCTCTTGTGCCAGAGCCAGCTGGAGCTCTTAGAACTCTTAACAATCAGGCATGCATTTCTTGGACAACTGTTCCAATCTACTGTGTATATCATTCCTTTTATTGAACCAATCAGCAAGATCTGTTGAGTAGCTCAATTTTTAACTGTGCATTTTTCTGTCGAGAACTCAACACTAAAACCATTGTCGCAGAATTGTGAGATAGATAACAGGTTGTGCTTTAATCCATCAACATTTGAAAGTCCTGTGATCTGTACATCATCGTTCACTAAGGTTCCGACTCCTCTGGTATGACCAAAGTTATCATCACCAAAGAGAACTCTTGGGCCTGGTCTTTCAACATAGTTGTTAAGGAGAAACTGGCTTCCAGTCATGTGTCTTGAGCATCCACTATCTATGTACCAGATAGCTGCCTGTTCTCCACCCTTATTTACCAGTCCCAAGCGATTCTGCAAACAATTCAAACTTTAGGTACCCCAGTAGAATCGGGTCCTGGGGGGTTAGAAGTACCTTTCGGGATCCAAACATATCTGGCACCTCTGTTGAAAACAGAAGGCTTGATCTGTCTCACAAAAACATCTACATAGTCATACGTCTCTTCATATGCAATCTGGTTCTTATGATTATGAGTGTGAGCATTGGATGAATCAGAAGACTTGGATTTTTTCATTGAAACTTGTCTTCTTTAAATCCAGTGGGGCTCAGGTACAGCAGCCCTAGGTTTCTGATTGTAAGGGTAGGTACGACTGCTACCATTAAAAAATTCATATCTTTCTGGCATAATTGGTCTTAGCAGTTTACCCTTAGCTTGCTTGTTAGGCAGCTTGGACTGAGTCTGCATCAGCTGGGACTGTCCCTTTCGAGATGGTCCAGCCTGATACCTACTCTGCTGATTGGGCTGTGGTCTCCTCCGAAGAACTGGGTTCATCTGATGATACCTAGGTTGATGTCTAATCAGTTGGGGTTCATTTCTGTTCCCTTTCTTATCTGACACTTGCCTTGCCTGATCAGCTGATCCTTTTTCCTTACCAGATACAGATTTGGTATTTCGTGTATCTTGGTCAGAAACTCGTTTGGTTACACTTTTTTGATGTGAACCAGACAGGGCTTTTGAGGATCTAGAAGGGATTTCATACCCAATTCCCTTCTTGTCAGTCGGCGTACGAAGTTAGTTGTTCAAGTCTTGAACAATTTTAGAAGACTTCGTGAAAACCTCTATTTTCTTACGTAGACCGTCCTCAAGTACTTTCAGATTCTCATGCATCCGGAAGAGTTCATCAAACTTAGTCTGAAGAGATTTGAGTTCATTGGCTTGTTGTAGGTTGAGAGTCAACTGTTCCTTAACTAGCTTTCCCTGATCAGAAGAACTGACCTTCAGAAGCTCCAGTTCTGTTGTCATCTTCTAAACAGTTTCAGCTGATTTCAGTTTAGCTGTTCTACTTGCCTCAATTTCTTTAACAAGCCTGATGTTCTCAGCTCTCAGGTTATCGTTCTCAACTTCCACTCGTGTATAAGTATCTATTGCATTGGAAAGATCATCAAGCAATTGGTCATTGTAGACCTGCAAGTTGACCTATCCTACAGATGTGCTCGGCACATGTGGTGTGGAAGAAAGAGGCACGAAAGAGTTAGAAAGTACCTCTGTTTGATCTGATTCTCTGGCCATGAGACAGATGTCGTCATCAGATAAGAAGCTCAGATCATCGACATCATCAGTTGTTGTAATCAAACAGAAATCTTCGACAGATGAGTAACCAGAATCATCTGAGGGCAGGTAGGAATCATCAATTCCAGACGTATCTGCAACCATAGCTTTCCTGTCCCTGTATCTCTGTTCTCTTATGTTTCTTTTCTCCTCTTTTTCTTTGAGGGTCAGGTCAGGACAGTCAGCATTGTAATGACCTGGTTTCTGACAGTTGTAGCATACCCTAGAATCTCCGGAGATTCTTCTGCCTGGAGAATCATTTCTTCTGTAGTATCTGTCAGGAGATTTCCCATTCTGTCGATAGTCAGTTCCATTCCTATCTGATCGATCATCGTGTCTGCTTTCTTTCCGGTCATCTCTTCGATAATCCTTCCTTTCGTCAGAATGATCGTCATATCTTTCTTCTCTTCTGTTATCTCGATTGTTAGATGAACGATACCTCTCTTGCGATCTGTCAGATGAACGACGATCTCTTCCTCTATTCCTTCGATAGTCATCATAAAATTTTCTGTATTTGCCCATTTGAACATTTGTTCTTTCCAAATTTTTGTTGTTAGTAAGGCAATTTGTTCAAACTTTTGGATGATGATGTTTCCAATCGGTTCCACAATTAAGTGAACTACTACATCTTTTTTGAATGCAACAGATTTGGGATTGGGAGTAGTTTCACCGGGACATCATCGATCCTTGTCCTCTCGATCGGTCGAACTCATGAGCTTTCAAACCAAGATTAGATCATTTGGTTTCATTGTAGCAATATCTTGACAAATCCTTAATCACGATCACCTTCGTATCCCATTTCTTAGTCAGCGATCTGAGAATCTTGTAATTGATATCCTTGTTTGACATAAATCGTCCGAGATCACGAAGTTAGTTGACTCCTCGTTTGATCCTTCCATCAAATTGATCAACTGTTTCATTCGGCAACATCTTGAGTTTTTCAAAACAACAACCAAATTTCGGCTTGCGATCTGTATTCTCCTGATCTGTTTCATTTCCTCTGCAGATTTCAAAGAAGCGTATCCCGTGACTTCCTTAGTGCCTTGGTACATCACTTTCTCTCTTGTAGTAGCATCCATGGTTTTCATGATGAGATGTCTGGCAACAGTATCCAGGTTAGACAGTTTCCTCTCATCTGCATCCATCAGAGAGGGACTCATTCCGATTCTTGCTCCAACTGGTTGTGTGGGATCTCGTCCTACTTCAGCTAGGTTGTAGTGATAGATGATAATCGGTCCTATCTCAAGAATCTCATCCATTCTGTTGCTAATCACTCCCAGATGGTCTCTCATGTCTATGGACCAATCTGCATACTCATCAACAGAAAACTGTTGGGGAATTAATTGCCCGGATCTATTCGGGATAAATATTTAAATACAAATTTAATTCTAACAATTATTACTAGCATGAATTAATCCTATATTAATTCAAATAATAATTCAACAACAAATCATGCATATAAACAGTTCACATAAAACCTACGCATGCGGAATTACTACGGCTTTACGTGAACTAACCTCTTGGAATGGCAATGGTCTCGTCGATGAAAACACACCAAAAAGCCTTTCCAAGTATTCCCTAGTCCTTGCTCGTCAATCCGGTGGAAGGAAACTCGCGAACAATTAACAAAAGGGAAAATAAAAATTTGTTGCACCACCTTTGTGGATTTACTAATTTTTCCAGCACATGGAATTGTACTTGGGAATGAAAGAATCATCCCCTATTTATAGATGAGGTGTTGGTTGAATTTTAGGGGAAAAATAATATGGGAAAATCTTTTTCTTGATCTCCAAGAAATCTTGAATATATCTCATATATATTCTTTTCTCCATAATTAAAATATTCCACAAAAATCCCAACTCCTCTTGTTATGGGAATTTTCGAAAAAATAAGGATCAAGATTCCAAGATTTGGATCATTTTTGAATTTATGAGATATACATGTATTGCAAGAATACATATCTTCCATAATATATTTTCAAGAAAATCAAGAAAATCTTTCTTTCCCTTATTCTTTCAAAATTTTCGAAATTTACATATAAATAACCAAGTGGGAGATTTCTTGAATTTAATGAGATAATCTTGTATTTCAAGAATACATATCTTCATTCCATAACAAAATTCAAAGAAAATCTTTCTCCCCTTTTATTCATAATTTTCGAAAAATGAGGAAAAATAAGTAACAAAATTTATTTTATTTTTAAACACCTTTTTCAGTTATTAGACTTTATGTTGGGCTACTTGAGAGGCCTTTAGGAGAATTAAGATTGTACCTTCCAATGGATCTTGAATTATCAATATTGAGCCACAATATTATTCAATATAAATATTAATTAATCCCACTACATAATTAATATTGCACTATCCATCTTAACCCATATTACAGTTAATATGGATCCCGGTTATTATTTCCCGTGTTTAAGATTATCTAGCCCATTAATTAATTCAAGCCACTGAAATAGCTTTCCATTAATTAATATCTTTTATCCTTGGTAAAGGAACGATTCAACATTATTATCCATACCGAAAACTAGTTCCACTTGCAAGATTTGGTATGATAAAACTTATGAACCTCCCAAGGGGGCAAATCGAACAAGCGTACTTGCACACGATTCTCCTTATTAAATCTTAGCAATCGCATGTGACCAATAATATTGCCCAAGATATAAGGTATTGAATCTCGTTGATTCTCTACCCGTAATAAGTCAAAGCAATAATTACTAACCACACGCAATCCTATTTAAGGGATGAAGATTAAGAAATAACGAAACACTGAGGTCTAATTCTTCCTAGTTCAGTTCTGAAGAATTTGTCGTCCTGTAGGTCCTATTCAGTGCATAAGTCATGCACTAGTGTAATCTCTTGGTCAAGACAAACCAATCTGAGCCTTACACTTAAACCTTTCACGAAGGATTGTTCATTTCCATCTAGGTCGTGAATGGTGTACTTTTGGTTACAAGGGACTGTTAATTTAATCTTATGTGATCTGGTATCACTAAATTAACTACAATGTAACACGTACTATTTATTGAACAATTATGCAGTAAATATATGTAACATTCGATGATATTTAAAGCATCAGTGATAAACAATATATTTCAGTAAATAAGTCCGAAATTCAGTCTGATTATACAAAGTAAAAGCATATTTTCCAGTATAATCCCAACAATCTCCCACTTATACTCAAAGTCTTCTTTTAAGTATACTACATCAAGTCTCTTGTAGTTCCTAATACGTGACATCTAATGTCACCTACACGAACCTAATAATGTCTCCCACTTATACTCAAAGCAGATTGACAACGGTCTTGACACCCATTCCTTCCACATGTCTCTCAAATGTATTCTGAGGCAGACCCTTTGTGAATGGATCAGCTAGGTTGTCTTCTGACGCGATCTTTGCCACCTCTATATCTCTTCTCTTAACGATTTCTCGTATAAGATGGTATTTCCTTTCAATGTGTTTGCTGGCCTTGTGGGCTCTTGGTTCTCTTGAATTTGCAATTGCTCTAACATTGTCACAATAAACAGTGATTGTGCTGGGCAAATTCGGAACTACATCCAAGTCCACTAGGAAGTTCTTGAGCCAAACCGCTTCTTTCGCTGCCTCGCAAGCAGCTACATATTCGGCTTCCATGGTAGAATCTGCGATGCATTTCTGCTTGACGCTTCTCCATGTCATGGCTCCTCCCCCCATGCAAAACACACTACCAGAGGTAGATTTTCTTGAATCTAAGTCTGATTGGAAATCCGAGTCCGTGTAGCCGATGGGGATTAGACTATCTGACTGATAAACCAACATTCTATCTCGAGTTCTTTTCAGATACTTCAGAATGTTTTTAACTGCCGTCCAATGTTCTTTCCCCGGGTTACTTTGATATCTTGCCACCATGCCAACGACAAAGCAAATATCCGGTCTCGTACACAACATTGCATACATAAGGCTTCCGACAGCCGAAGCATAAGGAATGCCTTTCATGTCATCTATCTCATTTTGTGTCTTAGGGTACATTTCCTTGGATAGATGGATTCCATGCCTGAAAGGTACGAAGCCTTTCTTGGAATCTTGCATGCTGAATCATTTCAAGACAGTGTCTATGTATGAAGCTTGCGATAAGCCTATCATCCTTTTCTTGCAATCTCGAGTGATCTTGATCCCAAGGATGTGCCCGGCTTCCCCTAAGTCCTTCATATCAAACTGTTTTGAAAGCCATGCCCTTACGTCTGATAACACCTTTACATCATTTCCGATGAGCAGAATGTCATCTACGATAGTACTAAGAATACCAATGCGCCCGACACGCTTTTTTTGTACACACAAACTTTTGAACTCGCTTATGATCAAACCCATAAGACTTTATAACATGATCAAAACATTGGTTCCAAGCTCTGGATGCCTGTTTGAGTCTGTAAATGGACTTCATGAGCTTACAAACTAGATGTTCTTGGCCCTTTTCAATGAAGCCTTGAGGTTGATGCATATAGATTTCTTCATCAAGACTTTCGTTAAGGAAAGCTGTCTTGACATCCATTTGCTAGATTTCAAAATCGAGATGCGCAGCAATCGACAAGAGAATTCAGATGGACTTGAGCATTACTACAGGTGAAAAGGTTTCCTCATAGTCGATCCCTTCTTTCTGAGTATAACCTTTCGCCACAAGCCTTGCTTTGAAAGTTTCCACCTTCCCGTCCGGTCCTCTTTTTCTCTTGTATACCCACTTGCAACCAATAGGTTTGACCCCATTAAGTGGTTCGACTAGCTCCCACACTCTGTTATGATCCATAGAACCCATTTCTGCTTTCATTACCTTTTGCCAAGAAACCGTATCCTTGTCTTGGATTGCCTCATCATATGTCCATGGGTCTGATTTGTCTTGTCCGGGAATCAAGTCCGAGGACTCTCCTATCCACATGAATCTCTCGGGTTGTCTCACAACCCTCCCACTACGATGAGGTTCCGGTTGTGAAAGTGTGTCGTTTGGTATATCATCTTGTACAGTTGGCAATGAGGTTAGCCCCTTTATCTCACTTAAGGTAATCTCACTTCTGAGTCTTCTTTCGTTCACATAGTCTTCCTCCAAATATCTAAAGTGGGTGCTTATTACCACCTTTTGATCTTCGGGACCATAGAACATACACCCTTTTGTTCCCTCGGGGTATCCTACAAACAACCTTAATTCTGATCGAGGATCTAATTTTTTGGCTTCCTTGTCCAACACGTAGGCCGGACACCCCCAAATTCTCATGTGTCTCAAACTGGGCTTGCGCCCGATCCACAATTCTTTGGGAGTTTTGGGAACCGATTTGGATGGCACCAAGTTCAGAATGTAAGCCGCTGTTTCCAAGGCATGACCCCAGAACGACTTGGGAGGATCCGCATAACTCATTATTGATCTAACTATTTCCAAAAGAGTTCTGTTTCATCGCTCTGCAACCCCATTTTGTTGAGGGGTTCCGGGTGCAGTTAGCTGGAATATAATCCCTTCATCTGACAAGTAGTTCAAAACTCATCGCTGAGGTACTCGCCTCCACGATCGGATCGTAGAGACTTGATACGTTTTTCCCTATGATTCTCTGCTTGAGCCTTAAATTCTTTGAATTTCTCAAAGGTCTCAGATTTATGCTTCATAAGGAAAATATAGCCCTACCTTGAGTAGTCATCAATAAAAGTGATGAAATACTCATAACCTCCTCTTGCTTCGGTTGACATTGGACCACATACGTCTGTGTGAATGATTTCTAACACTTCTTTGGCTCTATTCCCCTTGGCTCCGAATGCCCTCTTGGTCATTTTACCCTCCAAACATGATTCGCAGGTTGGAATTGGTTCAACTTGGAGAGACTCCAGTGAACCATCTTCTACCAACCTTTGGATCCTCTTTGGATTAATATGTCCCAATCTTAGATGCCATAGAAGTGTCTCGTTCACGTCTGATGAACGTTTTCTTTTATCAGAAACAGTTGATGTGTTATAGGATGCGTTTCGTGAGTGGTGTGCACAGTTAATTGTATGGAGATTATTCGACCAATGTCCCATAACAGATACACTCATCATTTCAAGAAAGGATGTCATTCTTATTAGAAGAAACTAAGTATCTATTAACAGAATTTTAGAAACTGAAAGTGAATTCTTTCTAAAACTGGGAACATAAAGAAAATCTCTTAAAATTAAAACTTTGTCTTCAAAAGACAGGTGTACTCACTACTTCAGCTGCCACTCTCGTAGCATCGCCCAGTGTGATGAGGATTTCACTGCCACTTAAGTTGTCGAGTCAGTTGGGACCCCGTAACGTGAAACATACATGGTCAGCAGATCCCGTATCAACTACCCACGAATGAGAAGTATACGCCGCTAAACAAGTTTCAACAACTAGTGCGTGAGAATTACCTTTCTTTCCGGCCCTTTTGGGGTTGGAACAGGCAAACCTCCAATGTCCTTACCGCTGTTGAAGCACTTCCTCTTTGGATTTTCCTTGACACCACAAGCATTCCTCATCTTACCATTGCCCTTGGCAACAGTTGAGTTTGATTGCTTATGGCTTTTGCTTCTCTTCTTCTTCTTGCCTACCCTTGGCCTAGAAGATGAAGATGGACCACTTGCCGTTCAAAGCTTGAGTTTGGTGCCCCATCAACATCTCTGCCTAGACGAGAGCTTGCAACAAATCAGCTAGCGAGGCCAAAATGCTCAAAAACTTTTGGGCAGAGAGTGAAGTACCAAATTCATCTGAGTCTCCAGATTATAATCTGCACTCAGAACCTCAAGTTTGTTCAGATGGGCCATCAATTTTGAGGACGTAATCCCTTACGGGTTTGCCCTCCACCATTTTCAGCGACGACATCTCTCGCAAGGTGATCTGACGAGTCCCGCATTTTTGACTCGTCAGTTGGCTCATCTGATTTTGGTGTGTCAAGAATCCACTTGTGCTTTTATGCAGTCAGGATAATTATAATTTTTCGTTTCCAATCAATATAGTTTCCATACTTATTCTATTGACTTTAAGTATAATAGCAGTGGATTAAAAGGTTACGTCATGCTGAACTGAAATAAATAACTATATGCTTAAGCACAAATATATCACAAGGTTCGATCACATGTTTCATATTAAAATCTCAAAAAAAATATGAACATGCATCAGCCAACATCTCAAAACAGTTTAAATAAGCCACGTGGGGTGGGTCATTATTTAAACACATTCAAGCAGGTTACAAACAAGAACAGTTACAAATCTTTAATATCCAGATTAATAGTTGGCTCCCACTTGACCAATATAAAATTGACAGGGACTTCGGGGAAGTATATGCATATCAATTTTATACCTAAGTAATAACCATGATTAAATACAGAATTATTATTTCGCTTTGATCGAGCCTCGTGGGGAGGGTCATCGTCACCACTAGTAATAATCCACAATCATCCATTTGGAATTTATTCATGTGAAAGCTATCTTTTGACCGTCCCGTGGGGGGAATTTCTCCAAAAGAATTCACAAATAAATAAATCATGGAGGTCAAAATTAATTCAATTTTATTATCCGGAATAAAATTGTCAATTAATTGTTTAAGCATACTTAGTAATTTTTGAAAGTGAGATTTTTCAAAGACGTTTTCTCATACACCACAAATTTAAACACAATTTAAATAAGCATAAAATAATGCATAACATCAAAACAAAAAATTAAACATATTGGGCACATTTATCCAATTGTCATGGTTAATTTTTGTCATGTCTTGATCTTGAGAAATCGCCTTCATAGCCTTCATTGTTCGTCTCGAAAAGCTACCACTTGACCGTCTTAAAAAAAATGCCTTGTCAAGCCACGTCATCGACCGGCTCGGTCCAGTGCCGCTGCCCACTCACTCCGGCCGTGTCAGTGGCATCCGTCTTGTGGCATGTCGTCACCGTGAGATCGCATACGCTTTCGTAAGCCGGTGTCGTCAGCGTCAGCATCGCCAGCGTGGAACGCAGCCCAGCGCCGCCCATGCCGATCCCACTGTAGATGCCGCCTGCGCGTGTCCACAGGCACCAAAGCGGCGTCGCCCGTCTGCGTGCCGCCACCGGCGGCGCCAGCCGCCCAGCCAGCGTGCCCACGCGTCGCCGTAATGGCGATCCGCGGCGCACTTTCGGCCCCTCGGCCTTGCACCAGCATGCGTCGCGCTCGCCAGCGTCAGCGTGTAGCGTGCCTTCCTTGTCGTTTACATGCTGACCGCAGCATTTTATACCTTGATTCCGGATCCCGTGCGCAATTCTTCGTCTCCGTATCCGTTTTCGATCCAGGATTTACAATTTTATTTACAAAAAATAAATAAACCTAGATCTAGACTAGTCTATTACATTGATCAAATCAAACAAATTCTAATATACTCGTGGATTTTCTCAAGAGGCAAAACGAATTCGAACGAATCGAATTAAAAAAACCACAATTTATATGCATGCATAAATAAACACATTAAATTCCATGACAATTGGATACCTGCAAAAAAAGATCTAGCAATTCTACTATCCAATTTCAAACTTAATGAAAATGAATTAAATTACAATTTAAAATTCAGAGCCCGAAACCGAGGCTCTGATACCAGTTGTTGGGGAATTAATTGCCCGGATCTATTTGGGATGAATATTTAAATATAAATTTAATTCTAACAATTATTACTAGCATGAATTAATCCTATATTAATTCAAATAATAATTCAACAACAAATCATGCATATAAACAGTTCACATAAAACCTACTCATACGAAATTACTACGGGTTTACGTGAACTAACCTCTTGGAATGGCAATGGTCTCATCGATGAAAACACACCAAAAAGCCTTCCCAAGTATTCCCTAGTCCTTGCTCGTCAATCCGGTGGAAGGAAACTCGCGAACAATTAACAAAAGGGAAAATAAAAATTTGTTGCACCACCTTTGTGGATTTACTAATTTTTCCAGCACATGGAATTGTACTTGGGAATGAAAGAATCATCCCCCATTTATAGATGAGGTGTTGGTCGAATTTTAGGGGAAAAATAATGTGGGAAAATCTTTTTCTTGATCTTCAAGAAATCTTGAATATATCTCATATATATTCTTTTCTCCATAATTAAAATATTCCACAAAAATCCCAACTCCTCTTGTTATGGGAATTTTCGAAAAAATAAGGATCAAGATTCCAAGATTTGGATCTTCTTGAATTTATGAGATATACCTGTATTGCAAGAATACATATCTTCCATAATATCTTTTCAAGAAAATCAAGAAAATCTTTCTTTCCCTTATTCTTTCAAAATTTTTGAAATTTACATATAAATAACCAAGTGGGAGATTTCTTGAATTTCATGAGTTAATCTTGTATTTCAAGAATACATATCTTCATTCCATAACAAAATTCAAAGAAAATCTTTCTCCCCTTTTATTCATAATTTTCGAAAAATGAGGAAAAATAAGCAACAAAATTTATTTTATTTTTAAACACCTTTTTCAGTTATTGGACTTTATGTTGGGCTACTTGAGGGGCCTTCAGGAGAATTAAGATTGGACCTTCCAATGGATCTTGAATTATCAATATTGAGCCACAATATTATTCAAGCCCATAAATATTAATTAATCCCACTACATAATTAATATTGCACTATCCATCTTAACCCATATTACAGTTAATATGGCTTCCGATTATTATTTCCCATGTTTAAGATTATCTAGCCCATTAATTAATTCAAGCCACTGAAATAGCTTTCCATTAATTAATATATTTTATCCTTGGTAAAGGAACGGTTCAACATTATTATCCATACAGGAAACTAGTTCCACTTGCAAGATTTGGTATGATAAACTTATGAACCTCCCAAGGGGGCAAATCGAACAAGCGTACTTGCACACGATTCTCCGTATTAAATCTTAGCAATCGCATGTGACCAATAATATTGCTCAAGATATAAAATATTGAATCTCGTTGATTCTCTACCCGTAATAAGTCAAAGCAATAATTACTAACCACACGCAATCTTATTTAAGGGACGAAGATTAAGAAATAACGAACCACTGAGGTCTAATTCTTCCTAGTTCAGTTCTGAAGAATTTGTCCTCCTGTAGGTCCTATTCAGTGCATCAGTCATGCACTAGTGTAATCTCTTGGTCAAGACAAACCAATCTGAGCCTTACACTTCAACCTTTCACGATGGATTGTTCATTTCCATCTAGGTCGTGAATGGTGTACTTTTGGTTACAAGGGACTGTTAATTTAATCTTCTGTGATCTGGTATCACTAAATTAACTACAATGTAACACGTATTATTTATTGAACATTTATGCAGTAAATATATGTAACATTCGATGATATTTAAAGCATCAGTGATAAACAATTTATTTCAGTAAATAAGTCCGAAATTCAGTCTTATTATACAAAGTAAAAGCATACTTTCCAGTATAATCAATACAAAAACATGGGTAGATTATGATGCATACCTGAGGTATTATCCATGCTTGTGGTGATTTTGAAAGAATGAGTTTTAAAAAGGTTTTCAAAGATCAGTTCAAGTGACCACAAAGGTTCTTCCTCAAGAATCAATGATATTCAAAGCCAGTGGTCGGTAGAACCACTGCTCTGATACCACTTGTAGGTCCTGAACGGGTTTCAGTGAGGGTTGAAGTCTAGAGTGGAGGGGTGAATAGACTTCAAAATCTTTTTCGTGGATCAGATGTGTTTGCACGCATGTCTGATCAGAGTGCGATGTGAATCAGTTTGGACTGATATCCGACTTAATGATCTTGTACTCAGATCAGTTCGGCGTCTATCAACTTAACTGATGGTGCGGAAGATAAGTTAACCCGTGTAGAAAACCAGTTTTACTCAAATGAGATTCTGACCAACAGTTCGGATCAGGTGACTAAAATGTCAAACTGGTCAGATCAGTAGCTTGATGCTAATCTGATCTAGGTACAGAATATGCATGCAAATAACAAGTTGTGTGCAGATGTGTAAAGCAAGATTAAAGGCACTCAGATTTATAGTGGTTCGGACGACTTGTCCTACGTCCACTCTTCCCTATCAGCAGGGGCACCAACTTAACCAACTTGGACTTAGTTTATTGTGTTAGTCCAACACAGTACAACCAACATATATTTAATGAGTTCACACTCAACCAATCCCAGAAATCTAATCTAGAAACCCTAGATAGAAATCTTGCTATAACAAACTTAACCTAACAGTGTTTTGGTATAAGATTTGTTTTGTTCCAACTGGAATACTATCCTATCTTCTAAGTAGCCAAGGGCTAGAGGATAAGTATTCTGCTAAGAACTAAGGGATGAACACTTAAATGAATAATCGTGAGCTTGTGTTCTTCTTGCAAAAATCTTGAGAGGTTTTTGCTTGTGAATAATTTCTGTAACCTTATTCTGAAGGTTTGATCCCTTATTTATAGGCACGAAATCAAACTAGCCGTTGGAGAGCAATTCGAATTTCGGTCTATTTTAGGTAGGCTTGCAGGCTTGATTTGATGTGGGCAGAAAGGCCATGCCGTCTTCGTGCAATATTGTCCTTTCTAGCCATATCCTGCAATCTTCAGAACCGCATATATGTCTCTTTCTAAGTGGCTAAGTAAGTACACTTATTCGGCGTCTTAGAAAAGCTTTGACTTAAGTATACTTCGAGTCTGAGAAACATCGTATGCTTTAAGGATAAGAAGAAATACTTATCGTGGTTCTTTCTTGGCCTCTACTGATCTGTTATCCATCAGATCAGTAGTCTTGAGTCATCTGATAAGGTTGTCTTAGCTGCAACTTATCGACTCTGCTGATGTCTTCATAGAGTAGGTCTTCTTATGTGATTCAGGTCTTCCTTCTGATCTTCTCTTCTAATCTTGAGTCCGATCTTCACTTTTGATCTTGATCCTGAACTTCACTTCTGATCTTCATATATTGAGTTCCTTCTCAATATGTGACTTAATCTAAATCATCAGCTGTCTAACTTGTTCAGCTGGTTTTCTATCTATTCATCAGTCTACTAACAGGTTCGAATGATCCTATTATAACTGTTTTGAAACTTCCATCAAAACTCCAAATTTTCCAACAATTACTATGTGCTAAATTTGGAGATGAAAAAACTTATGTGCTAAAATTGATGAAAAATAAAAGAATATTGGCTAAATTTAGTTACTTGGCTCTACATGAAACATAAAAAAGCATATCTATACTATCTATAAAGACAGTTATACGCAAAATCAGCCAGTTAGCCATAAGTTGTCGGTTGCCTAAAACGACTAAATATAAAAATACTTAAAGTTGAAATGGGCAAATTTACTGCCGCTACCCGGTTGCTCAAAACAAGCCCACCTGGCTTTTAGTTCCACGCTCTTCCTTTTGGTAATTATGTTGTCGTCGCAATGTTCTCCCAACCAAAAGTCCGTCTTATTTTATCGCTCATTCCACATGTTGTTAGTTGTTTTCTCGATTCGTCGATGACCTCATCGTGTGTACGTTTTGTTACTTTCACTTCCCTTAACTCTATTTGTGTGTTTCTTTTTTCTATGAAAATAGATTGATTTGTGTCAACAATATGTTTTAATTTGGTTGTTTAATATTAAGTTCCGAGTGTTTTGCGATGATAAATGACGATGTTTAAAAATTGTGAGGGAAAAACATTGTGCTCACTAAGTGTTCGATGCAATGCCTTAAAGACTTTGTGACCCTGCAACTACCAAGTTTTCTTTTTTGGGGTTGTGGATGCAGGTGTTTGACTTTCAAGTTCCTTAAAATTACAGTAATTACAAAGTTTCATTTTGTGAACAATTAATTTTATTTAACTCTTGAGTTTACTAATTAATATTATTCGTTAGATGTATTTGGTTGTTACTTATCAGTTATCACTGGTTTGCTTTCTGCTCCATTTTCATCAACAATGCTGAGGAAAATTCGCAACGAAAAAGAAAAAAAAATGCAAGTTTATTCTTAAACAACATGTATGGTAACTCCTGATTAGATTTTCAGGTTGAAAGTATAGTTGAAGCTTGTGAGGTAAAGTTATTTATCTTATTTTCACAATTCTATGTTACTACGGAAGCTTGAAATTCGTGAAACTTGTATGTTTGATGTGTATTGTGTAGATCTTGAAGTTAATGTTCTCTAGGAAAAGGTGGGATCATGATCATCTCCATTGTTTGAGGGATTATCCTTAGGTTACACATGACTACAAAATTGTCTCCAGTCGTGCTCATGTATTATCTTGGTGATGGCATAAATATGACTTTTCTTCCATATGATCTATGGGTCTATTTAACAGAGAAGAGGCGTTTGTTAGAGTTATACTACAGTTTAAGCCTTTAGCCTTTGGATGGTTCTTGTTTTTCGTGTCTCGACATTTGGCTGTAGTTTCTAATCCAAGAAGTTTTGCAACACTCAAGTTTCAAGTTCTCTATTTCTTTTATTTTGTTCTATTTCTCATGTTGTTTATCCTTGAAGGTAAAGAAGAATGTTGTATAGTAAAGAAGAATGTTGTGAAGTTGTTGGAGAGAATCCTGGATAGCTATCATCTTCTCCCTTCCGCCATAGCGGTGTCGAACACAACACAGTGTTGACTGTGATACGAGCAATGGTTGCAAGAATTGAAGCCCTTTTCTTGAATTTTTTTACATTCAATGTAACATGCAAATCCCATATATTAGGTTATTACAATTATTGTTCTCCATCAAAGCCGAATCTTGTGCACTTAACACACACACACGTGTGTGTTTCTTTGGTGTTAATTAAAATCTTTTAGACTCATTTTTCAATTTTATGTTGTGAAGTGGTGTTATTATAATTATGTACTCTCCAAATATCTCAATAAAGAAAAATAATGTCTGCTGATTTAGCAACTTTGAGAGCTTTACCCAAATGAGTCAACAAAAGCTTTAAATTAGACTGTAAGAAAAAAGTTATGCAGCTACAACGCGCACACAAGAATTTATCAAACAAAAGGACACAGAGTGCGAGGTTGATTAATTTGCATATCGTAACTCAGGAGCACACGTATTGTCATATTTGTATATTTTTCAATTTAAGAACACTCAATTTCCTAAAATTGCCACTAATTCTATTTTAATATTGCTGATAAAACGAAACAGTAAAATCTGGGCTGCCACCTCAAGAATTAATTAGTCCTACATAAATATTCTTTATTGATTTTTTTTTGGGTTGTGGATCTACATAAAAAAGTATATCTAAATTATTACTATTTTAAGATATTGTTTATTACGTCAAATGCAAAAGTTAAATGGATTAGCAGTGTGTATTGTATAAAATACATCAGACAAAATACCTAAAAAGTATTATTGACGAAATTTCTTCTCGAAATTTTAGAACAACTAATTTTAAAATATTTTTTATATTTTCATTTGTTTTTTAGTATATTGTATAAATCGTTTGTTTATTTATTTTTCGAACACCTCGTACCTAATATTTGTGATAGGTACCAACTAAGTTAATCTATAATTTTTTGAATATTTTGAAGACATGTTTTATTAAACATAAAGCAAATAAGGTTCTTCTCATATATAAAATTTTCTCATACCAAATTTTATCAAATATTATTACGAGTTTCTTTCTAAAAATTTTAGAAAACCAAAGTATAAATTATTTATTTTTATATAATTATTCAATTTTTTTTATGTATTTTGTGTATCTTATGTAAATCGTTTATTTATTTATTTTTCAAAGGGGCCAAACATTTTTTTTGTTTGCCACCTCTACCTAATATTTATGATAAATTCAATTATATTCATAATTATAATAGAATTATACATTATAAATTATTTATTTTTATTTAATTATTATTTTTTGTGTATTTTATGTATATTGTGTAAATTATTTATTTATTTTTTTTCAAGGGGGCTCCATTTTTTTTCCACCTATTACCTAATATTTATGACAAGTTCAATTATATTCGTAACTATAATAAAATAAATGAATGAAAAAAATTCTAGGCTTAAACCTCTCTAAATATATATAGTATAGATATAGATAATCAATCATGCACGCATTAATTTGCGAAAATTAATAAATATTTTACAACAATGAATGGGATGTCTACTTTTTTTTTTTTTTTAAAAACAAAGATGAAATACCATTATCAGAGTACAAGGGGTACTCAAATCCCAAAATTTACAAAAGGAGCTACACCACATTAACATTTCAAAGGTAGGCAATCTAAAGGAAAATATTCCCAAGAAACAAACGGGGCGGAAAAAGATAAGGGGTAGTGTGAACTTATCCATTTCCATGAGCAAAACTTAATCCCATCTAAGAGTTTGTCCAACGAGTAAATACTTTCTTTAAAAACGATTTCATTTATGGTTTTCCAGATCTTCCATATAGTGGCTTGCCAAATGAGGCTCATAACTTTCCTTCGAGATGCCGAATGCTCCGTTCCCATAAATTCCTTGAAATGATCCATCAAAGATGACGAATACAAAGCTGGTCTCCCAAGCCAAGATGACACTGCTTCCCAGATTAAGAGAGAAAACGGGCAAGTAACAAGAATATGCAATGAAGACTCTATTGGAAACGAGCAGACTGGACACGACGCAGATCCAACTAGATTGGATAATCCACGCTTAATCAAGTTTTCTTTTGATGGAATTCTATCACGAACAGCTTTCCACGCAAATGTCGACACCTTTGATGGTATAACTTTCCATCAGAGCTTCAACCATGGAAAGTCTACTTAATTAATTAATATAAGAAAATCGAATATTACACACTTCCTTAATTAATTGCTCAATGAATTTAATTAAATTAAACACGTGGATGGATTACCGTGGATAAGTAAAAAAACACAATCTTTCCTATAAAATTTGTTCATAGTAACACTTATAAAATAATATCACTAATCTTATAAATTAATATTAATTACATTTAATATTATAATCTTAGTTTATAAGTGTAATAATATAAGTTGATAAGCGTAGTGGTATTAATTCATAAAATATAATGATATAAATTTCATATTATGAACACGTTTAATCGGAGACTTACTCATAAAAATAAAATCATCTTTGGGTTCAAAATTTGCCCCAACATTAACGCTTTTTCACTCGCTGAAAATTTATTTTTTGCAACAAATTGACAGTTCATTATATTCATGTAAAAGTTGAAAATTTGGTACTCTGCCATAAGTGATAAATATAAGTTTTGTTTTTGCAATTTATCTAAGTGTGAATCACCTCTACTCATATAAACTCTCTATTTCAAAATCCTGCAATTTTATGAAAAATTATCTATAACTATATAATACACCTACGATTTTCCTTTTTTATTTTCCCGGCCTTTTTCCCCCACTTTTAGATCTTCACTAAATGATCTCAACCGTACATTTGTTACACAATTTATTCATAGTAGATTTGATAAATACATAAATGAAATTAATTGTCTCTTTATTACTTGCTTATTTCTAGGGCAAAATTTTGATTCTCCAACCTATATAAAGAGAAGGTTTACACTTCAAGTTTTACACTCCATTTTTTTCAATCTAATTAGTAGTAGTTTAATTTTATTTTTTGTGTATTAAGAATTAGATTTTTTTACTCTTAATTTTAGGGCAATTCTCAGTGAGTTAGGAATTCTGTCAGTTTTATATGATACTAATGAGATTGAAACCGAGAGTGTTCCTATTTCCAAGCAAATTGTTTATCTCAACTACATTTCAAGTCAATTGTTTATCTCAACGACATTGACGATTTGCATGTCGTATATGGTGAACTGTGTGGACCCTCTAAAGAAGCTGAAGAAAATTAAATACTTGAAGGAAATATGTAATATTAGGGTTATAATATATTTTAATTTTTATTAATTTTATTGCCCAACAATCGTTCTTATAAAAATAATCTTATCACGATGCTTTTTTATTTTAGCAGAGATTATAGTTGTGAAGAAGGAATTAGACAATTATGTTACTTTTGATAATTAGTTTGTTTTTATAGCATTACTATTATAGTTGTTTTTACCGAATATTATTACTACTCCATAGCAATAGATTTGTTTGTGCAACCATTTATGATTATAATTGTGAAGATTTGGAAAAGAAAGAACGTATTAAATACTAAACGAAGATTTTCAGAAATTTACCGAAACATATTTGGTCACAAATTCTCAATTCACAAAATACTCGAGCCTCTATTGTATGATAAATCAAGCAATTCATTTTGTTTGTGTATATGATATATCAAGAAATTCATCCTATAATACTAATTGATTATTAGTTGGATTCAATCAAATAAATCATTATGCCACATATTATTTTATGAAAATTATATGTAGATTAATTCTTAACAAAAGCAATTGATGATTATTATTAGTTGGCTTAAATCAAGCAACTCATTTTGTTTGTATATATGATGAACCTTATAAAATTAAAGTAGTTAAGTTTTTAAGATTTTATATATTTCTCAAACTTATAGTATTATTTAGGTGTTTAAACATTGTTAGCATAGTCATATTTTAGATTGCATTACTTGATTTATTTAAAAATTATATTATTCTTAATATATAAATATTTTTCTAAATTTTTATTTTATGCATCTCATCTTCTAATACCAATTGATTATTAGTTTGATACAATCAAGCAACTCATTATGCCACGTATTATTTTATGAAAATTATATGTAGATTAATTATTATAAAAAGAAGTTGAAGATCATTATTGGTTGGCTTCAATCAAGCAACTCATTTTATGTGTGTAGATGGTAAACCTTATAATATTAAAGTAGTTAAGTTTTTAAAATTTTATATATTTCTTAAATTTATAGTATTACTTAGGTACTTAAACATTGTTAGAATTGTCATATTTTAGATTGAATTGCTTGATTCATTTAAAAATTATATTATTCTTAATATTAAAAACTTTAAAATTTGATTTAGTTATATATGATTATTTTCCTAGATTTAGATATTTTGTATCTCATTCTCTAATAATAATTCATTATTGGTTCTCTTTAATCAAGTAACTCATTATGTCATGAATTATTCCTAGAGACAATCCTTTGTGAGGACATAATACTCAGATAATTTTAGTATTGGTTTAATATTATTATTTGTTTAATATTAAATGTATGGTGTTGCACTAATTAAGATATTATGTTTGATTGTTTGCATTTATCCATATATGTGTTCCCTTGAGTCACTGCTGTCATTGAGTGAGTGAAAACTCAGATGACTTAAGCATGATTCTTAAATAGCCCCAATCGAGGATCATCTAGAAAGGGATATTGATGATGCAATTGAGATTGGTGTGCGATCTGCATCATACTCTTAGAGAGTGTAGTAAGATCTCACTTACTACGAGATACTAGGTATCTCATGATGGATGCACAAATACCTTTGAGGGTATTGGTATACCCATCCGAGAAACCGTTTGATGTAGTTCCACTATATTTGTCTACGGGTGTCTCGGTTAGTGAGAGCGATGCGATACTCCTTTGACTTGAGGTCAATATGCACGACGTGTGTGGAGTGATGAACTTTGACCATGACCGACACTTGCACCCGTCTATGGGTAGATATGGCTTGGATTTGGTTCATCACAAAGTGCATGTGCGTGGTAGTTGAGCCAAGAAAATGATTAATTCCTCAAAGTGGATTTAGAGAGAATACTCATCTTCTTATCATAATTGGATCTAAGTCATTGGCCAATGCATGTCAACTTAGACTTTGTGACTAAGTGTGACACTAATGATCAATTAGTCATTTGAGATAAATTGATTAAGTTATTTGAATAGACACTTCATCATGTTCAAGACTAACCGAGTATTCGTGAATGAAAGGAGGAAATCACAATTGCCCATGTTTCAGTTACAGGTAGTTGCAAGTTTCTCGCAACGTACCTCATATATTGAGAATGTCTGATTTATTGACTAGGTTCAATTAAGACCGTTAATTTGACTAATCGCTCGGTATATGAGGGCCCATGGGTCACACAACAAGTAGTTCCCTTTTACGGATTATAGTTGGTTGATTAAATGTTAAATTGGATTTAATATTTAATTTATGGAGAAGTAATTAATAATAGATTAATTTGAAATTAATTATTATTAATATTTAATTAAATAAGAATTTTCAATAATTATATTTGGAATATAATTGTAGGATTTAATGTATATGGAAATAAAACGTAGAGATTTATATTTAGAGAATTAAATTAAAAGGAATTAATTTAATTCAAGATTAGGGATTTATTTCCCCAATTGGGCTAGCTTGGGAAATAAGCTAAGCCTCTCCCTATATATACAAGCTCTTGGGAATTCACAAACAACGTTACTTCATATTTTCTCCATAAGATCTAGAGTTTGGATTTTCCTAGCAAATTTGTCTCGGAATTCAACGCTGGCAAATCCGTGCAAGTCTGTAATTGGGGATTACGTGGATACCGTAGTAGAGAAATCTGCACTCGAGTTACTGTAAGATTTGTCGTTATGGTTATTGTAATCTGTATGCAATTAATTGTTCGTTGTTGGTGAACTTTAATTTCCGCTGCACATGAGATTACGTGTTTTACGTCCCTCTATATTCCAACATTATTTTAATTGTATGTAGATTAGTTCAAACAAACAATTCATCATGCCACATATTAATTTATGAAAAATGTATGTAGATTATTTTTTATAAAAGGAAGCCGATGATCATTATTGGTTGACTTCTATCAAACAACTCATTTTATGTGTGTGGATGACAAACCTTATAATATTAAAGTATTTAAGTTCTTAAGATTTTATATATTTCTCAAATTATAGTATTATTTTGGTGTTTAAACATTGTTAGAATTGTCATACTCCCTCTGTCCCAAACTTGTTTTCCTGTTTACCATCATACTCTTTCTCTTGTGAGCGATTTTTATATTAGTAAATGAAATAATTAGCTAACATGGTAAGGAGGGGTATGATAGATGAGTCTCTTATCTATCATACCCTTCCTTTAAAATTAATTTATCATATCAATTACTAATATAAAAATCGTTCACAAAAACATGTGCAAACAGTAAACAGGAAAACGAGTCTGGGACGGAGGGAGTATTTAACATTGAATTGCTTAATTCATTTAAAAATTATATTATTCTTAATAATTAAATTTGTAATTTTTTATTTATATATAATTATTTTCCTAAATTTTCATTTTATGCATCTCATCCGCTAATACTAATTGATTATTAGTTTGATTCAATAAAGCTAATAATTATGCCACGTATTATTTTATGAAAATTGTATGTAGATTAATTCATATAAACAGAAGTTGATGATCATTATTGGTTGGCTTCAATCAAGTAACTTATTTTATTTGTGTATATGGTAAACCTTATAAAGTAGTTAAGTTTTTAAGATTTTATATATTTCTCAAACTTATAGTACTATTAAGGTGATTAAACATAGTTAGAATCTTGTAGTTGATATCCTTGTTTGACATTACTCGTCCTAGATCATGAAGTCGGTTGACTCCTCGAGTGATCCTTCCATCAAATTGATCAACTGTTTCATTCGGTAGCATCTTGAGTTTCTCAAATACAACTAGCTCAGCTTGCAGTCTGCTATCCTTAATCTGTTCATTTCCTCTGCATATTTCAGCAAGCGTATCCTAAACTTCCTTAGCTGTCTTCAGGTACTTCACTTTATCTCGTGTAGTAGCATCCATAGTTTTCATGATGAGATGTCTGGCAACAGTATCCAGATTAGACAATTTTCACTCATCTGCATCCATCAGAGATGGACTCTTTCTTATTCTTGCTCCAACTGGTTGAGTAGGATCTCATCCTGCTTCAACTGGGTTATAGTGATAGATGATAATCGGTCCTATCTCAAGAATCTCATCCATTCTGTTGCTAATCACTCCCAGATGGTCTCTCATGTCGATGGACCAATCTGCATACCCATCAACATAAAACATGGGTAGATTATAGGGGTGTGCAAAATTAGGTGAAAACCGAATTAACCGACCGAACCAAACTAAATTTTCAAGTTCGGTTCGGTTATTCGGTTTTCGGTTTCAAATTTTAAGAATTTCGATTTTCAGTTCGGTTAATTTTCGGTCAAAAACCGAAAAAAACCGAAAATCGAAAATATTAAATATATAAAATATTAATTTATTATAAAATATATAAATATTAGGGGAGGGCACTCAGACTCAGAGCAGTTGAGTCTCTCAGCATTTTTCACTCAGACTCAGACTCAGAGCAGTTGAGTCTCTCAGCATTTTTCACTCAGACTCTGAGACTCAGACTCAGGGCAGTAGTTGCACTCAGACTCAGTCGTCTAGGGTTTCCACTTTCCACGGTTCTTCTTCATTTTTCAATTTTCAATTTTTCATTCACCACTTCTCCTCTCACACTCCCCTTCCACCACTTCTCCTCTCACACTCTGCCACTCACCCTCCGCCGCTAAACCCTCACAAACCGCCCAAACCACTTGTTGGGAGATGAATTTAATAAAGAAGATTTTGATTAGATCCCAAAACCCCTGAGTATGACATGTTCAGGATAATCTTGATAGATGAGTCAGGATTCAGTTTTAGAGTATTCAGGATGTTATCTGCACCGTGTATAGTTAGCAGATATAGATCAGGTTAGATTCTGAAGATTCAAGACTCAAGAAGTTTCGAGAAACCGTTTCAAATGAAATTGAGAAATCAAGACTCAAAGATGAAACTGGTTCTTCAAGTCTCAAGATGAAACCGAGAAATCAAGTTTGAGTATGAAATCGAGAAATCAAGACTCAAGCAGAAATCGAGAAATCAAGACTCAAAGATATCACCAAGATATATGTGAAGACTCGTAAGACACCAAGACTCGTAAGATCAAGACACAGAAGATGTAAGATCAAGACTCAAGAATGTCTTGAATGATCAAGATAAACCCAATGTTCCGAGGCACTGAAAATATCTATCTGAAGGATACAATCTTGAAAAACGCGATTACTCGAAAAAATAGATATTGCCCAAGACATTCTCATGCGCATAAAAGGAACTAAAACTAAGTGTTGTTAAGGTTATATCACTCGTAGATATTGACCAAAAAGAGTCATTATGATTGTCTACATTTAATCAAGACAACAAACCAATCGAAGAAGACAACATCAGATTTTTTATCGACACCGAAAGCGATGTGTCATCAAGCATGTCAAGAGTAATCTTAGGTCCCGAAACGGGTTTTGTGAGGGCGTAAGTCTAGATGGGAGGGTGAATAGACTTCAAAACTTTTTGTGCAGATCGTGTGATGGCGCAGATAGCTTTGATCAGAGTCTGAGTGAATCGGTTTGAATCGATAACCAACTTACTAATCGCTGAAGGCAGATCGATTCGGTAACTATCAGTTTAACTCGACGTCGCGGAAGCTAAGTTTTACCCGTGTGAAAAACCGCTTTTTATAAATCGATTCCAAAGTCGGTCTTTTAACCAAATTGACTAAAGTGTCAAGCTTGATCGGATCGTAAGCTTGGTGCAAACCGATCTTAACTTAGAATATGTATGCAGCTTTTATAGTTGTGTTATGTGTAAACAAATTAATCAAAGCAAGTAAAGGCACACAAGATTTATAGTGGTTCGGACAAACCGGTCCCACGTCCACTCTTCCCTATCACAAGGGCACCAACTAAACCAACTGGACTTAGATTTTTGTGTTAGTCCAACACAGTACACCAACAGATATTTAAAGAGTTCTCACTCAACCGATCCCAGAGATCAGAACTAGAAACCCTAGTCTGAAATCTTGCTAAACAACTTAACCTAACTTTGGGTTTGGGTAAGATTGTTTTGTTCCAACTATGAAATCTTTTCTAGTTTACAAGTAGCCTATCGGTAGATGAAAAGATTTATGTGCTAAGAACTTATGGGATTGAACACTATAGAAAGTAATCTTCAAGTTCGTGTTCGTCATCCGGAAATCTGATTATAGCTTGAGCTGCTTCTTGATCATTTCGGGTTTCCGTGTCTTCACTCAAGTGTAATCCCATATTTATAGACCTTGAAATCAAAGAGCCGTTGGAGAGCAATTTGAATTTCAGGCTATATTTGGTAGACTTGCAGGATTGATGTGACGTGCTTCAGGAACGGCATGGCCGAAAGCGTGAATAATGTCTTTTATAGCCGTTAGAGAGAGCAGCACCAAATCCCGTAATTGCCGGCTCCGATCATACGTGTCTTGTTCTTATTGGTTAACAGACGACTTTTCAAGGGTTGTTCTTCCAAATAAGTTTGACATTCTTCTTGTTCAGATCATAGACGTATGATTAGGTGAAACATCAGTTTTCACACTGGTGGTGACTTGATCACCAAAAGTCGATCGATCTACGATGGAGTCTTCTGGTGCCGGTTGACTTAGCTTCAACTAGCAGACTCGGCTGATGTAGGTCTTCTGATCTGATCTTCAGGAAGTCATCTGATCTTCACGTCTTCTGAATTTGAGCTTCATGACTTCAGCTGAGATATCTGACTTGATCAGATCAATCTGATCTTCTGTTCTTCTCTTGCATTCTGGCCTGTCGGATATCAGCTATTCTTTGGGTCTTCAGATCTGACCTATTCATATTGAGGTTCCCCCTCAATATGTGACCTATCTTCTACATCAGTTGTTCTATACAGTAATTATCAACTGGTATTCTATAAGCGGTAATATAAACATCAGTCAGCTAACAGGTCTGACTGGTCCTATTACATGTGTTTTAGAACTTTCATCAAAACTCTAAATTTCCCAACAATTTCCCCCTTTTTGATGAAACCAAAACACTTTGAGAAACCAATCACAGTTGATAAATATAGAACAATAAAGAGCACATAATCAGAAGATAATGAGATTTTGTCTTAGGATCAGAAAATAAACTTTTCTCATTAGATTTGTCGATTACATTTACATCAGAAAAGTTTGAATTTAAAAACAACTGATCCTGAGAAATCTTCCGATTCTTCACTCTTTAGGCTTGTATCCTTCTGGCATCTCTCTTTGATCTTGAGGGATGTTGAAAATCTGATAAAGTTTCCATTTGACATCATTGACCTGCTGAGGGTCAGTTATGCACGTTTTGCTTAGGATGTCAAAATAGAATCTTTGAAATGCCAGTCTGTCAAATGAGCCATCTGCCTTCTTCGAGTAATCCAACAGATCATACTCTTGGCGAGATATTTTTACATTGATAATTTTGGCCTCATTTTCCAAATACTTCAGAAAATCTGGATATTTGTTTTCCAACCAGTTGAGGAATTCAACATCTGAAGATTCTTCTTGTGGAACAAGATCAAGGACGAAAGCATCCAGAAGCCATTCACTTATGATCTTATTCCATTCCTCAAACCTCTCAGCATGTGCAGCAGTTTTTGGAATGATCTCATCAACTCTTGCTTTGGCACCGAGGTTACATTCTGATTTTCCAAATTTTCCTTTCTTCGCCCTCGTCCGAATTTCTTCTTCGAGATCTTACGCCTCTGCCAATTTTTTTCGCCCTTCTTTCTTTCTTCTTCGCTTTTTTTTCACGAGCTTCTTGACAAAGAATCGCTCTTTTTTGATTTCTCGGCCCGATTTCTTATCGGCCTGAATTTGGCTAGCTGTGCTTCTTGTGATTATCTTAGTCTGAGTGACTGGTACAAGTTGTGATGTCCCAGACCCCAGCAGCCCTTTCTTGCCTTTGACTTTTCCATCTTTTCAGAAATTTCGTTAGCAAAAAGATCCAGATGGTCTAGTCTTTGTCCATAAGATTCAACTGTCTGAATCAGGTCTTCAGTTGTTCTGATCGTGTCAGTTGGTTTCTCACTCATTCCCCCTTTTGGTTTGATCAAAAAGAACGGTGAGGTGGGAGGTCGAGAACCAAAGTCGATCGATATCGCTGCTTGAGATCTGCAATGATAAACCTTGAGCTTGAAAGCGGTTAGATTTTGAACCTTCGAGATCAGCTCAGTCTTGACAGATTCCATGGCAGTAGAGAGTGTAAGAATTAGTTTGTCAAGTTTCTCTTCTGTCAATTCTAGCTTTTCGGTGAGCATCGGAAAAAAAACTTGTTGTTGATCCACCTGAATTAGTTTGTCATCAATTGATTTTATAAGTTCGCAAACACGGTGGTCACAGTTTGGGAGAACTGATCTTTGATTGCCTCAATCTGGGAAATAGCCAATTCCCTTTGATCTGTTATTTCTTTGAGGCCAATCGCCTCTCGATCGCCTATCACTCCCTCAATTCTTCTTTTCGGAGATCTTTGAGACATGATCTGATCTCCTGAAGTTGATCAGCGGTGATGTGAGTTGTAGGAATTTCTTGTGTCACCTGATCTCTTTCAGTTGTTTGCGCCTCCAGTGGTTGGTCATGAACTGCAGCACCAGTTCCACTATCATCGGCAGCTCCCGCATCCTTCATAGGAGCATCTGCTTCAGGAGCTTCTTCAGCAGTCTCCAGTTCACCTTGTTCAGTCAACCCTAACTTTCTGTGCACCAGAGCTTTGATTGAGGCAGCAGTTATCAGTTCAGCTGGTGATCCTACTTGAGCAGATTTCTTCATATCGAAATCAAAATCTGCAAATTCATCAGCACCTCCCATCTGTTCTATAATCATCATAAAATCTGAGAAGCTCTTTAACCGGAGATCTTTCCAGGTCAGGATCTCCATAACTTCTTCTCTAATAACAGGATGGGCTACCAGTTCTAGATACATCGCATCAATATCTCGTTCAATTTGCATCCTGACCATTTTTCTGGTGATGGTCTTGGATGATCTAGACTCTGGTATTATTTGTTCAGATCGACCAGATTCCGGTTGATGAGATGTAGATGGTTCTGGTGGTTCTTGAGTAGGTGGAAGTTGGCTGATTGGCTGAACCTGCAGAGGTTCTTCTGTTGTTGAAGTAATTACGTCCGGCACTGCAGCAGGTAACTTTTCTGGTACGCGAACTGATGAACTGTCAGTTTCGTGGGCAGGTGGAAGAGGAGGAGAAACATACTCAGTAGCCAGAAGTCTGAGCGGTGAATCAGCTCGAGTTTGAGGAGAAGGAGATCGTTTGTCTCTTGCTTCTTCCTCATAATGTTCTGGCGAGCTCTCAGCTTGAGAAGCCTGCCTGTCTGATTTTTCTCCTGATCTCTGTGTCGCATCAGGCTGATCTGGCGCTCCTTTGTCATCTGACTCATCTTCCAGAAACAGAGTCATGGAGGCCTGTTTTGCCTTCTTCGGCCTCTTCTCCTGAGCCTTCACCAGTTTTCTCTTTTTCTTTTGAGGAGCATCTGGTGTAGACGAGACTGTCTCCTTGGATTTACCTTTCTTCAGCTTTGGAGGAGTGGGCCTCATATCATCATCAGGTGGCCCATATATAGCTGAAGTGGTTGTGAGGAAGGCCTTGTAGGACTTCAGTCCATTCTGGTCCCATTCAGCATTTGGCAGTTTGTCTTTCAGAATAACTGCAACCTTGTTGAGATTGCTGATCCTTTTCTTCAGATAGACCTGCCTCAGTTCATTGACTCCAAATTTTTCATGTTCTTGGAGCAAAATGGCCTTCAGGAAGCCATGCCAATTGATGTTCTTGGCTTCATCAATTATCGCAGCCATGCTGTACAGTTTGACGGATGTTAGAGCATCTGGGCTGAATGAAATACCCATGATTGTTTTTGACAATATGCCAAACAACAGTCAGTATTTTCTTTTTAGCATCGGTCTGACAAAACCTGCGGTCTGATGTTTGTCAGCCTCTCTGAAGAGTTCGTTTCTGATCAGCTCATCTCCATTCTCCCTGTAGTGAGCAGGCGAGATTCTTCCTTTGGGCAAGCTGAACAGACGTGTTATGTCCGCATTCGACAGTCTGATCTCCTCTACGTTAACTGAAGAGATCAGTTCATCTCCAGGGGTGTCTGTGTCCACCTTCAAATTCCTTAGGAATTCGAGTGCTTCATATTGCATCACTGGATTGCAGTGAGCAGCACAGAATTTCTCAAGGCCTCCTTTCTTCAGAATTTGTTCCACTTCCATGGATTCTGGATCCCGCGTAACACCAAACTGTACGAATTTGTCATCGACAATTTTTGTCGCCAGATCAGCATAGTTGCACATAATCTTTCCCATACCGTGAGTGGCCATCTACAACAAGATAGACTCGATTAAAATTGTGCATATACATAAAGATATCATGTATAGATTATCAGACCTATTCACAGGCCTAGTAATCGATAAACACATACGGATATTAGGAAAAGATAAGGCAAAACGCAGGATAACAAATATAGACAAAATCTATATGATCAAAGGATTTTGAAAAAGAAAATCATCAAATAACCAGAAATTACCAGATTCAGTTTTTCGGAAGATAAGTTTGAATTCGCAAGAAAAACACTTGAATCGCAGAAAAGTAATTTTGAGTTTTCAGAGAGTAAATCGCAAGTTTTTTTTTGAGAGTAAGAAAAATCTGGTAGGGTTTTGATGATCCTTATAAGGAGGAGGAGGGAAAAACGAGATCGGAAGATCAACCGTTTGAAAAGGTTAAACGATCCAGATTGAACGCTTTTGATCGTAAGGTCAGGAAAAGCACGTACGATTGCCTTTTGGATTTAAAAGCACATTTTGTGGCAATTAATACATGTACCCCACTTCCGCATTAAATGTTTTGCAGGAAATACGTCACACAAGTAATGAGTACAGTAAGGCAAATAATATCAGATAAGTAAGCAATAAACAAGGAAACATAAATGCGTATCTGGTTGACTGATATTGTAATCAGTCAATACCACTTGTATTTGTTGATTCCACTTGTTGATCTTAGTTTTCTGCCTAATCCTTATAACTTCCCAACTGTCCTTTTCAATTGATCCGCTTCACTTTGCGTCTGATTTCCCTTTTCTGATCCTCCTTAGTCAGTTGAAGTTCCCCCTCCAACCGTTATTCCAGATCTTTCCTTGACTGATATATCTGATTTGTTGAGATATCAAGCTCAACTGATCTTCCTCATCTGATCAGTCTCTAATCCAATCAGATTTCAGTTGACCTAATCTGATTCTTCTCAGATCAAGCCAATTCTTGGGATAAGTGTTATCGCCAAAACTTAGTCTAAAATAGTAGTCTCTATTCCCTAAGTTGGCACGATTTGACATGCGTAATTATAGTCTGAATATTTCGATATGTCAATCCGCCTTAAATTTATCCAATTATCAGTCGCGTGATTCCTACACGCTGTCATTGTGGTGCAGATTTCTCTAAAAGGTTTTGAGAAATCAAATTTGCATTTGCACCCTTGCTTGGCCTCTATAAATTGGACCAATGATTTACACAACATAACCCATTCACCATACTTATCTTCTTTGTAGAATCATGCATTCTGGTGAACCCTTATTTCCGGTGAAACTTCCGGCAAACACCTTTACCCCTTTTCAATGATTTCAGCTTCTCAGATCAACCCTGTGTGTCCCTTATCACTGTTTTCGTCATCATCAAAGATTACACATACAATTGTTGCCAAGCTTCTCTACCACCAAGGCGGCGGGTCTGCTGTCGCAACTGAGAAGACACTTCTCCTAACCGTATGCACCTTGTGTGTCTATCGAGATGACGGAACTAGCATCAACAGACTCAGTCTGATATAAAACATGAGTTTGATATACGGTCTTGATCAGACAACAACTGATCTTCGTATATCAACTCAATTTTTGCATGTAACACATGTGCCCATAAGGTCTTTGAACCACTTTCTTGGCACATGTGTTCCATTTAACAGCTGGAGAGCCCATTGACTTCAGGTCTAAGGGCTCCTGGCTTAGAAATCCTATCAATGCCGCTCTCGCTCCATTGACTTTAGCTTCTGCGAGTGGCTTTAGGATTATTTCAAAGCCTTTCTCACCCTTGTTAAGTGGGGGAAAATGGGAGCATCAGATTTAAAATCTCTCTCTCTCTCCCCCTCCTTTAAGGGTTAGGATGAGGGTTTAGGGTTATAGGTTTAGGGTTTATGTACCGACCTCCGGGTCCTCTTGTACTTGTAACTTGTAATGTAAACCTGACCTTCGGGTCTTTATTAATGAAAATTTCTATTATTCCATTGTTGTGTAAATTACCTGTCTTATGCGATGTAAGCTTTAACCTTGTGAATCTTGCTTGTTGAATAATCAGCTTAATCGACTTACAAAGTGTGAAATAACCAAACTGACTTAATCAGATAATCCTTTAATTTGATCAGTTCCTTTATCAGTACCTTTAATCAAATAATCCGTAAATCTGATCATCTTCACATATCAGTTCCTTAACTGATCTTCTGATCAGTTGAAATACCAAACTCAACTGATTCCTTTTAACCTGGTTAGTCTCTTAACCAGCTGGTTCTGGAGATCATCCCATCAAGCATTTTAGGTGCCTTTTCTCCAAGATCCAGAAGCCCTAGCTCATTGCATAATTCTCTGAATCTGATCTCAGCTAGTGGCTTGGTTAGAATATCGACTTTTCAGATATCAAGATGAATCTTTTCCATTTTGATATTCTTCTTTTCAACATGATCTCTTATAAAATGGTGTCTGACATCCACATGCTTGCATCTTGTATGTAGAACTAGATTCTGAGTGATTGCAATAGCACTATTACTGTCACAGAATATAGGTACATTCTTAGCTACAATGTTATAATCCCTCAGCTGCTGACTAAGCCAGAGCAGTTGGGAGCAATGACTTTCCTCGCAGCCCATATATTCTCGCTTCAAGAGTAGATGTCGAATCGATGTCTCCGCTTTTTGAAAACCACGAGATCGATTTTTACTTCCTAAAAAATCGACATGTTCCCGAGGTTGACTTTTCATCAATTTTGCAACCTCCATAATCGTAATCGTAATACCCACTAAGCTCTAGATTATCATCTGATGGGTAAAATAAACCAAGGTTTACTGTTCCCTTTAGATACTTAAGAATCCGCTTAGCTGCTTCTAAGTGGCTTTGCATTGGATTTGCCTGAAATCTGGCACATACACCCATCTTTGCAAAAAGTTATATCTCGTCTGGCCGGCGGTCGGTATAGTAGAGATCCAATGAGAGCCCTATATTCTTTTTTCGATTTGTTTTTCGACCATCCTCATCTGGATCCATCTTGAATCCAAATATCATAGGAATTTTGGCTTCCTTACGCTTTTGAACTCCAAACTTAGCCAATAAACTCCTAGTGTACTTTGCTTGGCAGATGAATATACCTTCTGTATTTTGTTTAACTTGTAGACCCAGAAAGTAACTCATCTGACCCATCATGGACATCTCGAATTTCCTTGCATCGACTTCTTTCAATCTTTCACATAGACTCTTGTTGGGAGATCCAAGATGATGTCGCCCACGAATCTGAACCATCAGAATATCTTCTCCATCTTCTATTCTGAATAAGGTTCTGTCCACTGTTCCTTTAGTGAACCCACTGTCTATCAAGAACTTAGAGAGTGTATCATACCAAGCTCGAGGAGTTTGTTTCATGCCATAAAGAGCTTTTCTTAAACGGTACACTTGGTTGCTCTTTTCGAAGCCTGGAGGTTGTTTGACATAAACTTCCTCTGCTAGTACCCCATTTAAAAATGCACTTTTTACGTCCATCTGATACACAGTGAACCCTCTGTAGGAAGCATATGCCAGAAACAGCCGAATGGCTTCTAGACGAGCGACTGGTGCAAAGGTCTCATCATAATCAATTCCTTTTGATTGTGAATACCCCTTAGCAACAAGTCTTGCCTTATTCCTGGTTATGACAATTTTCTCATCTCTCTTGTTCTTGAATACCCACTTCGTGCCAATTACGTCTTGATGAGTTGGTCTGTTCACCAGTTCCCAAACTTGATTTCTCTCGAACTGTTCCAGCTCCTCCTGCATGGCTAGAATCCAGCTTGCGTCTTGTAGAACTTCTTCTACAGTTGTTGGTTCCTTCATAGACAGATAACAACAATACATGGCACTTTCACCAACGATGTCTAGTTTTAACTCTATCGACGGGGTCTCCGATGATCGATCGGTTGGATGACCGGTTATCCGTGTCCTTCGCTCGATTTATACGGTTTGGAGAACATCATCCATTTCGATAATAGTTCATTACTAGCGATTGGGAGTGGTGCGAGTTATGATCCACTTGATAAGAACATGTCTCGGTGATGTTGGACTCATCATGTGTCGATGTCTGCTTAAATTAGGAACTTCAGATGTTCCCCTAACCGGATGGTTCGGGTTGATATCTTTCTCACCGTGTGCGAACTTCTTCATCGACAGTTGTTCGTACCTTAGGATCTGATTATCCTGGTGAATCAGCTAGATCTGGAATGTATAATGTTACGAGTTCTGATTCTTTTTCCTTGATCGTTAGCTAATCCATTTTCTGAACATCAGGTTCTGGTTGATCAGGTACTTCTTGTTCTGAGGCAGATTTCTCTTGATCAGAAGATGCTTCATCGAAGACTACATGGGGTGTTTCTTCCACAACTAGGGTTCACCTGTTGTAAACCCTGAAAGCCTTGCTAGATGAGGAATATCCTAAGAATATACCCTCATCTGACTTGGCCTCAAAAGTCTTCAACTGACTCTTCCCATTGTTATGTATGAAACACTTACACCCAAAAACATGGAAGTAGGAAACACGAGGTTTTCTGCCCTTCCACAGTTCATAAGGTGTTTTGTAGTGAGCCTTAGTCAAGACATCTGCTCGAGTGTGGCATGCAAAGGTTGATAGCTTCCGCCTTAAAAACGGTTTGGTATTGCATATTCAATTAACATCGTGGCGAAAGCGCTCTTTGAGTGTTCTGTTCTCCGCTTCGCTACTCCATTCTCATTGTATGCGTTCTTGCGGTGATGTCTCATGTTGTATACCAAACTTAGAGCAAAAAATCCCAAGAATAAAAGAGTTCGAAATTTCAGACCTTTATCCGATCCGATTTTTACTACACCGACACCCTTTTTTCATTTTGTAATCTCTTTAGCGAAATTTCGGTATCTTCGTTTGTCGCCTCATTCTTCTTATGTAAGAATATAACCCGTAAACTTGGAATAGTCATCCACGATTACGAGTATATTTAAGTCCGTTGAGACCGATCGTGTAACCGGGTCCAAATAGATCCATATGAAGCAGCTGCAATACTCTGCTGGATGCCGGTCCGGGAATTCCCTTGAATGAAGCTTTGACCTGTTTTCCCTTCTGACATGCGACACATGTCTGATCCTTAGAAAATACTTCATTCGGAAGTCCTTCCACTAACGACATCCTTGCTATCTTATTAAGAGTTTTGAAGTTCAGATGGCTCATTCTTTTGTGCCAGAGCCAACTGCTACTTTTGGAACTCTTAACAATCAGGCATGCATTTCTTGGATAACTGTTCCAGTCTGCTGTGTAGATCGTCCCTTTCCTTGAACCAGTTAGCAAGGTCTGTTGAGTGGCTCGATTTTTGATAGTGCATTGACCAGTCGAGAACTCAACACTGAATCCGTTGTCGCAGAATTGTGAAACCGATAATAGGTTATACTTTAGACCTTCGACATACGAGACTCCAGTGACCTGTACATCATCATTCTCTAAGGTTCCGAATCCTTTGGTATAACCAAAGTTATCATCACCGAAGAGTACACGCGGGCCTTTCCGTTCTATGTAGGAGCTGAGGAGGTGTTTGCTTCCAGTCATGTGCCTTGAGCATCCACTATATATGTACCATATAGTTGCTTGCACACCTCCTTTGTTGGCCAGACCCACGCGATCTTGCAGCCAAATTAGGCTTTAGGTACCCCTTTTAGATTGGGTCCTGAGGGGTTAGGTTTGGTTTTGGGGATCCATACAAACAGGGCACTTCTATTGAGATCAGTTAGATCAGAAGGCCTGATTTGTCTCCCATACCTATCAACATAATCATATGTCTCTTTATATGCTTTCTTATTTGTATGATTATTAGTGTGAACCTTGGATGACTTAGAAGACTTGGGATTTGTCTTTTCTGTTTGTCTTCTTTTCATCCAGTGTGGCTCAGGTGCAGCAGCCCTAGGTTTCTGATTATAGGGGTAGGTACGACTGCTACCATCAAAAGATTCATATCTTTTCGGCATAGGTGGTTTTTGCAGTTTACCTATAGCTTGCTTATTCGGCAGCTGACCTTGATTGGGTCTCAGATTAGACTTCCCTTTTACAGGTTGTCTTTTCTGATACCTTATCTGTTGATCAGGTTGAGGTCTCTTCAGAAGAACTGGGTTCTTCTGTTGATTCCTCGGCTGATGCTTTACCAGTTGGGGTCCATTTCTGTTCCCCTTCTGGTTAGGCACTTGCCTTACCTGCTCAACGGGTCTTTTTCCCTTATTACATACATGTTTGGCTTTTGGTGTATCTTTGTCAGAAATTCGTTTGATTACACCTTTTTGAGATGAATCAACCGGGGCTTTTGAGGATGTGGAAGGGTTCTCATACCCAAGTCCCTTCTTGTTAATCGTTGTTCGAAAATAGGTGTTCATATCTTGAACGGTTTTAGATGATTTTGTGAAAACCTCTATTTTCTTGCGCAGATTATCCTCAGACGATTTTAGACTCTCATGTAGTCGGAATAGCTCATCAAATTTAGCTTGAAGGATTTTGTAGTCATCAGCTTGCTGTTTGTTGATTGCTAGCTGATCTTTGATTTGCTTCTCCTGATCAGAAGATTTAACCTTCAGAACATTAAGTTCCTCAGTTACCATCTGAGCAGTTTCATCAGATTTAAGTTTAGTAGCTTTACTGAGATCGTTCTCTTTAACAAGCTGATTATTTCTGATCCTTAGCTTGTCATTCTCAGCTTCCACTATAACATAAGTGTCTACTGCATTGGAGAGATCATCAAGCAATTGCTCGAGTAGAGCCGCAGTCAATCTCCCAAAAGTGTGCTAATAATAGCAGTGTGAAAGCGGAACCAAAAGCGAAGGTTTGGAGGTTACCTCAGATTGGTCCTCCTTGGCCATCGGCAGATCTCATCATCATCCCAAGAGAATATCGATCTTCATTCTCATAGAAGTCAACAAAGACCTCGCTTATCGACGTAAATCTTCTACGAGGGAGTATCCGAGAATCCTCGGGCGGCGATAGGAATCGTCGATTCCGGATGTGTCGCAAGAACCATGGCTTTTCTCGTCCTCGTAACGTTGCTCTCTTTCTATTCCTCTTTTCTTCCCTTTCTTTTGGCGTCGGAGTTTTGGGCGGCTGCTTATTTGAAGTGACTTCGCTTCTCACATTGAAGCACGCTCCTTGATCCACGAACCTTTTCTTCCGGTGAATCACTCCGTCTGATGATCTATCGGTGACTTCCCTTCGATAGTAGTCCGAGCTCCTTCTTTCGGATCGATTATCTCTTCTCTCATCATTTAGATTATCTCTTTTCTTTTCTTCTCTGGATCTCTTCGATCATCGATCTGGTTCTTCTCGAGATCTCATGGCGATCTCCTATCTCTTCCTCGGCTATGTTGATAATCTTTATAGAATCTTCGATACTTACCAAGTTGAATATTTGATTTTTCTAGTTTCCTGGTAAGCAGAGCGATCTGTTCTGCCTGACTTATGATGTTTCCAACAGGTTCATTGGCCTTCGATCTGCTACTGGTTGCCTTAAACGCAACTGATTTAGAAGTTGAGGCTTCAACGGGCACCTCATCTTCATCTGCTTGTCCTCTTTCAATTAAATTGAACTCGTGAGCTTTAAGGCTTAAGAACAAGCTACTCGGCTTCATCTTTGAAATGTCTTGGCAATCCTTGATTACCGTGACTTTCATATCCCATTTCTTGGTAAGAGATCTTAAGATCTTGTAGTTGATATCCTTGTCTGACATCTCTCTACCAAGTTCTCGTAGCTTATTCACTGACATAGTAATCCTTCCATCGAGTTCGTTGATTGTCTCGTTGGGCAGCATCTTCAGTTTTTCGAACTTCACCAGTTCGGCTTGTAGATGACTGTCTTTGATCTGATCATTTCCTTCGCATATCTCAGCTAGAGTATCCCACATTGCTTTCGCAGTTTTGAGATATTTAATCTTTTCCTTGGTGACCTTATCCATCATTTTCATGATAATATGCCTGGCGATTGTATCCAGAGTATACAGTTTTCTTTCCTCTGCATCCATCAAGGCTGGGCTTTTTCGTACAAGACTTCCCAGGGCAAAGTCTGGATCTCCTCCAACTGCAGGGTTGTCGTAATATATGATGATGGGTCCTCTTTCGATGACTTCCATCATTCTGCCGCTTATCGAACCTAGATGGTTGCACATATAAATGGCCCAATCTGCATACTCATCAGTTGAGAACTTTGGCAGATCATGATACATACCAGAGGTGTTATCCATGCTGAGTGATTTTGGAAAAATGAATGAGTTTTAAAAACAGTTTTTCAAGATCTGTTCAAATGACCACAAAGATTCTTCCCCAAGAATCGATGATACACAAAGCCAGTGGTCTGTAGAACCACTGCTCTGATACCACTTGTAGGTCCCGAACGGGTTTTGTGAGGGCAGCAGTCTAGAGGGGAGGGGTGAATAGACTTCTGAAAACTTTTTGTGCAGATCAGGTGTGATGGCAGATAGCCTGATCAGAGTGCGAGTGAATCAGTTTGGACTGATAACCAACTTACTAATCGCCTGAAGGCAGATCAGTTCGGTAACTATCAGTTTAACTGATTTGTGAGGAAGCTAAGTTTTACCCGTGTGAAAAACAAGTTTTTATAAATCAGATTCCAAAGTCAGTCTTTTAACCAGTTGACTAAAGTGTCAAGCTTGATCAGATCAGAAGCTTGGTGCAAACTGATCTTAACTTAGAATATGTAAGCAGCTTTAATAGTTGTGTTATGTGTAAACAGTTAATCAAAGCAAGTAAAGGCACACAAGATTTATAGTGGTTCGGACAAACCAGTCCTACGTCCACTCTTCCCTATCACAAGGGGCACCAACTAAACCAACTGGACTTAGATTTTTGTGTTAGTCCAACACAGTACACCAACAGATATTTAAAGAGTTCTCACTCAACCGATCCCAGAGATCAGAACTAGAAACCCTAGTCTGAAATCTTGCTAAACAACTTAACCTAACTTTGGGTTTGGGTAAGATTGTTTTGGTTCCAACTATGAAATCTTTTCTAGTTTACAAGTAGCCTATCAGCTAGATGAAAAGATTTATGTGCTAAGAACTTATGGGATTGAACACTATAGAAAGTAATCTTCAAGTTCGTGTTCGTCATGCGGAAATCTGATTATAGCTTGAGCTTCTTGATCATTTCAGGGTTTCCGTGTCTTCACTCTGAAGTGTAATCCCATATTTATAGACCTTGAAATCAAAGAGCCGTTGGAGAGCAATTTGAATTTCAGGCTATATTTGGTAGACTTGCAGGATTGATGTGACGTGCTTCAGGAACGGCATGGCCGAAAGCGTGAATAGTGTCTTTTATAGCCGTTAGAGAGAGCAGCACCAAATCCCGTAATTGCCGGCTCCGATCATACGTGTCTTGTTCTTATTGGTTAACAGACGCACTTTTCAGTGTTGTTCTTCCAAATAAGTTTGACATTCTTCTTGTTCAGATCATAGACGTACGATTAGGTGAAACATCAGTTTTCACCTGGTGAGCTGACCTGATCAGTCAAAGCTGATCAGTCTACCTGATGGAGTCTTCTGGTGCCGGTTGACTTAGCTTCAACTAGCAGACTCAGCTGATGTAGGTCTTCTGGTCTGATCTTCAGGAGGTCATCTGATCTTCACGTTTTCTGAATTTGAGCTTCATGACTTCAGCTGAGATATCTGACTTGATCAGATCAATCTGATCTTCTGTTCTTCTCTTGCATTCTGGCCTGTCGGATATCAGCTATTCTTTGGGTCTTCAGATCTGACCTATTCATATTGAGGTTCCCCCTCAATATGTGACCTATCTTCTACATCAGTTGTTCTATACAGTAATTATCAACTGGTATTCTATAAGCGGTAATATAAACATCAGTCAGCTAACAGGTCTGACTGGTCCTATTACATGTGTTTTAGAACTTTCATCAAAACTCTAAATTTCCCAACAAGTACTATGTTCCAGACTGCAAAAAGTGGTGAATGACTGCATGAAAAGCAGATTGCCTAAAACATGCTAGGGAGTTTCAAACCCTAAATATAGCCGTTCATCACACACCATAAGAGGAAACTCATGAAGCTATCTCTTCCAACGGATAGTTTTTCAAGAGTGACCTTGGTGTATGCCTATAAATACTTGTGACCATCTACATTGAAGGTTACGTGAAATTTGTAAGCAACTCAAGAGCTCAAACTTATTATTGCAAGTTGAAGCACTCGAAAACCCAAGAATTTCCCAAGTGCTTTATATCGAAGAGAGCTCATTCACTAAGCCTAGCTTGATAAGATATATCCAAAGCTTAGTAGAGATATCCTAGCCTTTGAATTGTTCTTAATTGTAAAGGATATCTCATCCTAGTTGGAAACCAACCAAGAAACCCCAAACCCTTTGTAAGGTAGTTTGAGTGTGATTGTTGGTGAGTTGGAGTTGTAAAGAGTTAGTAAACTACATATGGGGTAGTCAGAAAACTCTAGAGAAGAAGTGAGTAAACTATCTTGGATAGTCAGAAAGCTTGTGTGTGTTTTGAGTAAGTAAACTACAGAGGTAGTCAGAAAGCTCAAAATAGAAAGGTTAGTAAACTACAGAGGTAGTCAGAAAACCTTAGGAAGGTGATTAAGGAATTTCTCTGAAGAGATCAGAGAGAGTGGACGTAGGAGCTTGAGTCTCTGAACCACTATAACTTGCTGTGTTATTTGCTTTCTGTATTGCTTTTATTAACTGTTGCATTACTTTAACTGAAAACATATTTTCACTGATATTCAGTTGGAACCAATCCACTGAAGTTGCATCTGAACTGAATCACAGCCTAATCACTATTCCATTAAAAGGAAGGTTTTTCAGCAAAACATAAAACGAGTATAAACTTAGGGCCAACCATTTCGCACATCTGAGTAGCTTTTTCAAGCAAACTCAAAGATCTCTCTGGCTTCAGCTCGATTGGGATTATCCGAGGTTTCGAAAGCAACTTCAGATCACTGCCTCGGTAGACTTTGACTCAGTATGATTTGTGCTTCTCAGACCAAATCATCGGGACAACTCCGACCTAATCGACCTCGAAGAAGAAAAAGTTTTAAAATCAATCGAACACGCGTATTCCCCCATACACGCAAAGACTCGTTACACCGACCAACAAGTGGTATCAGAGCAGTGGTTCAACTTGACCACCTGCTTTGTTGACCATAGTCTTATTTGCTAAAAGATTCTTGTGGTCTATCTGAACATATCTTATTTGCTGAAATCTTAAAAGGATCAGACATAATGCCTTCTAAGAAACTTCCCATGTTCTCAGTAGAGAGCTATGATTTGTGGAGATTGAGAATGCAGACTCATCTGTATTCTAAGCATGAACGTATGTGGAGAGTGGTCAGGACCATTCCAATTCACTGTGGTGAATCCCAGAGTTACAGAAAATGAGAGAAATGATCCCAGGACTGAATTTTCTAAGTCTAATGATCAACTTACTCCTGAGGAGAGAAAGTTAGTCAATCTAGACTATATTGCCAAAGACACACTATATAGCACAATTGATGATGGTGTGATGTGAATGATTTCTTATTGTAATACTGCCAAAGAAATATGGGATACACTAGCTGTAATGTGCCAAGGCACAAATCATATCAAGGAGAACAAACTTTCAGTTGCCATTGGAAAGTTTGACAGTTTTGAAATGGAAGATGGTGAATCTATTGACAGACTGGAAGTCAGATTCACTAGTATAATGAATGATCTAAATGCACTTGGAAAGAGATATCCACAAAGAGAAGTAGCATTGAAAATTCTTAGAGGTATTTCTAAGAAATGGGATATTCATGCAGTGGTGATTGAAAACACCAAGAACATTGATTCAATGTCGTACCAACAAGTCTTCTCTGAGCTGAAAGCTTATGAGTTTGTTATTGATAAGAAAATAAAGAAAGCTGACAGCAAAGATGATTCTTCATCTAGTAAAAATGTGGCTTTCAAAGCCAAGGATAAAACCTGTAAAACTAGAGAGTCTGAGAACTCCCTTGCTAAAAATCAGGATGAGCTTGAGGATAAGCTAGCACTGATGGCAAGGAGGTTTGAAAGGCTTAATAGTAGATATGAAAAATATAAAAATTATTATAGGAATCACAGGTACCAGAAGAACTCTAAGCTGAGGACAGATCCACTGAAAAGAGAAAAGACCTGAAAGCTGAAGGATCTTCATCCAAAAAGAAGGACTCCAAGTCTAAAGAAGAAATTGATCAGGATGATGATGCCAACATATGCTATAACTGCCAAAAGAAAGGTCATTTTCAGTATGACTGTCCAGACCTAAGTGCTAAGGAGAGAAAAGAAAGACAAGCAAAGAGAGACAAGAAGTTCTCCAGTAAGAAAGCCATGGTTGCAGAAGAAGAACACTCTGAAGAAGGTTCCAACTCTTCAGATGAAATGTTCTCAGATAGTGATAGTGATGACATCTGTCTAATGGCTGTGGAGGAGGTAAATTCTTCTATCTCTGTTGTTGCTCATACACTAGCACAAGAGTTGTCAAGTTCCACTGTAAACAGTCAATTCGACAAGATGGATTCTTTTGAGAGTCTTATGAAGGACTATGCTGTTTTACAAGAACTGCTGAATGAAACTCAAGAGCAGAACAAAGAACTGATTGCTGAAAATCTTAAGTGGAAAGACTCTAGTAATGCCGAAATCACTTCTCAATTAATGGGAACTACTTGAGAACCGGATGTGTTCGAAAGTACCAACTCTCAGAGAAAGAGAAGTTGATAGAGACCCTAAATGGAAAACTAGAGAAATCCACTGAGGAAATTCAGCTGATCAGAACTAAGTTCAATGACCTCTCTGAGAAGCATGAAACTCTACAAAAATGTGAGGATAGTGCGCAGAGAAAGCTAACTCTATTGAATTCTGCATCTAAAGTAATAGATGAAATTCAGAGTTATCAGAGACCTGCCACTATAAAATCTGGATTGGGATACATTCCAGGGGGAACCTCACAAGGTCATCTGAATGCTGCATCTAGTAGCACTAAGACAATATTTTTTAAACAAGTGGCACCTACACTTCGAACTGAAGAAATGCCCAAAGTTTTAGACAAGGGAAAAGGACCTATGGTTCCAGAAAAACTGAATGTTCAGGTAAGAAAGCCCAAACCTCAGGTGAAGGCTAGAAAACTTAACCACTCAGTAGGAAATTTTCAGGCAAGTACTTCAAAGCCTCAGGCTAAGAATGCAAACCTGAAAAGATCTACATCAACCAAAGAGAGGAATTTTCAGAAGAGAAACACTCAAAGAGACATTCTCAACTCGAAAAGACCAAGTCCTCGACATCGAAAGACCCCAATTTCAAAGACAGAAACCTAAACCCCACTTGCCTAAGTGTAAAGGTTACCTGAACCCAAGTCAACAAAGACTCAGACCAGCTGCACAAAAGCCAAAGCAATGGAACAAAAAGGCCTGTACCCAAGAAAAATTCTAAGGCTCATGTTCATGCCAAGGCTAGCACTCATACACAGGACACTGCTAAGGCACCAAGAGTGGTAAATGTGTATGTAGATGTTTATGGAAGACAAATCAGTCACTCTAAAGTGATTAGAGTTGTCAGGCAGATTTGGATTCCAAAAGGTACAGCTAACCTGGTAGGACCCTACACCAAATGGGTACCTAAAAATTGATCTATTTTTCAGGAGAAAAACAAGGGCACCGAAATGATTGAAGATCACATAAAGACCGATGAGTGGAGATGAAATGGCCCATGTCAGATGGTATATTGACAAAATGATGCTCAAGACATATGACATGATTCAAGCAAATACTCAATGACTATGTAGAGCAAAGAGGCCCTCAGATCACATTTGGAGACAACTCCAAGGGACAAACTGAAGGATATGGAACTTTGGAAATCGATTCAGTTCATATCCATGGTGTTTCATATGTATCTGGATTGAAGCATAACCTGCTTTCAATAAGCCAATTCTGTGACAAGGGATTTAATGTTGAGTTCTCAAAGAACTTATGTTATGTGAAAGATGATACCTCACAAAAAATACTACTGACTGGTACTAGAAAAGGAAATGTGTATCTTGCTGATTGGAGTTCAACTCCTAAAGATACATGTTTGGTTGCAAAAAGTTCCACAGATACCAGTTGGTTATGGCACAAAAGGATGAATCACCTGAATTTCAAAACCCTGAATAAACATGCAAGATTAGCACTTGTGAGGGGGTTACCAAATGAAGTGTTCAGTAAAAAACATGTTTGTGATGTGTGCCAAAAAGGAAAACAAGTTAAAGCATCATTTAAAAGCAAAGTAGATGTTTCTACTGAAAGAATACTTCAATTGTTGCATATGGATCTTTTTGGTCCAGTAACACCTGTGAGCACAAATGGCAGGAAATATACACTAGTGGTAGTTGATGACTACTCAAGATATACATGGGTCATATTCTTACTCAGTAAGAAAGAGACTCAGATAAAACTGCCTGAACTACTGAAAAGGCTCAGTATTGAGAAGAATCAGAGTGTGGTCAAAATCAGATCAGATAAAGGAACTGAATTTATAAACCATATTATATCTGATTATTGTGCAGCAAATGAAATTACTCATGAGACATCAGCTGCAAGGACCCCTCAACAAAATTGTGTTGCTGAGAGAAGGAACATGACTCTAAAAGAAGCTGCAAGGACAATGATAGCTGAAGCTGATATTCCTAAAAGATTTTGGGCTGAAGCTGTCAACACTGCATGCTATTCTCAAAACAGATCCATGCTGACAAAGAGTCAAGGCAAAACACAATACAAACTTTGGAATGAAAGGAAACCTCTTGTTTCTTTCTTTCGTGTGTTTGGTTGCATGTGTTTCATACACAATAATGGTAAAGATCAGTTGAAAACATTTGATAGCCAAGCTGATGAAGGAATATTCTTAGGATATTCTGAAGTTAGTAAAGCCTTTCAGAGTTTACAACTGTAGGACTCTTATTGTGGAAGAAACACCTCATGTTGTTTTTGATGAATCTACTTGTGTTCAGAAGAAACAGGAACATGATGCAGGAGAACTGACCAAGAGAATCACCAGACTAAGCCTGAAAAAGAATGACAAAACATCCTCTGAACCTGAAAAGAAGAAGTCAGTCACCTTCTATGAATGGAGTGACTCAGACTCAGACAAAGAAGTTCAGAATGGAACTCAGGATGGTGAAACTCAGGAAAGCCAACGCACCAAAGCTGACCAATCTGAACAAACACCCGTTCAGACTCAGGTATGTGATGCCAATGAAGATGTGGTCACAGCTGAGGCAATTTCTGAATCTATCAACCAAAGGGGAACAAATGTCACTGACAATGTTCTGAATAGAATTTCCCCTAAGGAAGATGATTCCCTTTCTCCTTTTCTGTTGTTCCCTGAATTTAATGAACTGCCTGAACCTAACATTTCAAATGTTGAGGATATTATTGAAGGGGGAACATCTAGAAGAAGTTGGTTAGATAGTCATCCTACAAGTCAGATTGTGGGTGATCTAACTAATGGTGTTAAGACAAGAAGGTTCCATGGTGAAAGTGCACTATTCCGCTTCTTCCTATCAGAGAAAGAGCCTACCGAGATTGAAGAAGCTCTACAAGATTCTTTTTGGATTACTGCTATTCAAGAGGAGCTGAATCAATTCTCAAGAAATGAAGTATGGGAGCTAGTGGATAGGCCTGAAAGGCACAATGTTATTGGAACCAAGTGGGTATTCAAGAATAAAAGAGATGAGAACAACAACATTGTAAGAAACAAGGCAAGGCTAGTTGCACAAGGTTATTCCCAAGAAGAAGGCTTGGACTATGATGAAACCTTTGCACATGTTGCAAGACTATAAGCCATCATATTGTTTCTTGCATATGCTGCCCACATGAAATTCACAGTCTATCAGATGGATGTGAAAAGTGCATTTCTGAACGGTCTGCTTAAGGAAGAAGTTTATGTAGAACAACCTCCTGGTTTCAGACAGAATGACCAAGTTTACAGGTTCAGAAAAGCCTTGTATGGTCTTAAGCAAGCACCCAGAGCATGGTATGATACCCTTTCTCAGTTTCTTACTGACCATGGTTTTATCAATGGAACTGTTGATAGGACTTTGTTCAGGATAGAAGATGGGGAAGATATCTTACTAGTTCAGAGTTATGTGGATGACATCATTTTTGGATCTCCAAATCATCAGTTGTGTGAGAAGTTTTCTACACTGATGAAAGGAAAGTTTGAGATGTCTATGATGGGGGAGATGAATTTCTTTCTTGGACTTCAAGTGAAACAATCAAAGGAAGGAATCTTCATCAACCAAGCAAAGTACACCAGAGATCTAATTACCAAGTATGGTGTACAAAATTGCAATGCAGTTAGAATTCCCATGAATACTAACTACAAGATGGATCTTGATCCTGAAGGCAAATCAGTAAGTCACACTGATTATAGAGGGATCATTGGATCATTGCTCTATCTCACAGCAAGTAGGCCGGATATAACATTTGCTATTGGGATATGTGCAAGATACCAAGCTAATCGTAAGGCTAGTCACATGGAGGCTGCCAAAAAGATACTGAAGTATCTTAAGGGCACATTGAATAGAGGATTGTGGTATCGAGCTGATGATAACCTTGAATTAACTGGTTATTCAGATGCTGATTATGGAGGGTGTAGAATTGACAGGAAGTCCACTACAGGAACTTGTCAATTTCTTGGAAGTAAGCTGATATCCTGGTTTTCAAAGAAACATACCTCAGTAGCAACCAGTACTACTGAAGCTGAATACATGGCTGCAGGAAGCTGCTGTGCACAGATTCTTTGGCTCAGACAACAATTAAGGGATTATAAGATTGTAGCCAATGAAGTACCAATATTTTGTGACAATAATAGTGCTATTGCTATTCCACAAAATCCGGTATTGCACACCAGATGCAAGCATGTGGATATCAGACGTCACTTCATCAGAGATCATGTCGAGAAGAAGGACATCAGGATGGAGAAGATTCATACTGATAAGTAGAGAGCTGATATCTTGACTAAACCTTTGACTGAATCAAGATTTCAGGAACTATCAGTTGAATTAGGGATGTTGGATCCAGGTGTATAGAGTAAATCTGAAAAATTGAAGGTTTTCAGATGCATGAAGTTTTCTCAGGATTCTACCGAGAAACTCAGGATAAAATTGGAAATACTGAACTGAGTCTTGGGAAACTCAGGTGTACTGAAGGTCAGTACTCAGTATTATACTGAACCCATTCAGTACTCAGTATCATACTGACATTTTATCAAGGTCAATACTCAGTAAGACTGATAGGAAAATTAGTCTGAAGAAGTAAATGACTCATGCAACTCATTTATTGCTTAACTGAAACTCAGTAATCATTTGCAATAAATACAAAACACCTGAAGAATGTTTTTGGGCGGGATCTTTGAAATGCCGAAGAAGGTCAACAATCATTAATTGCTCTGATTTAATTAATCACCAATAAGGTAAAAATGGCGGTGTATTTTTCCGTGAGATCATCCTTTCGCATACCCGATTAGTCGATGATCAATCTTAACCGTTGATTTTAATTGATCACACAATTTCTCACGAATCCACTCTATATATTCTTTTGGAAGCCATTCAAGACCATTTTATTAAACCTTCGTCTCCAAAAACACTCTGCAACTAAAAACCCCTTTACCCAGAAATCTTCATCGTCCCAAAACCCTACCTTCAAAAAATTTCTCAAAATGACTTTCTCTATATGTGATATACTGGCTGTTTCCAACAAGCCATGGTATGAGTATGTGGTGTCGCTCAAAAGTTCTTCAAACGCTACTCATGAAGAAGAGGCGCTACATATGATCCGAATCGCAAAACTCACAAATCTCGTCGCAAACCAACCGGAAGCCGAATACTCTAAGGAGGTAATAGAGTTTGTTTCAAATATGAGATTAGATGATGAGGATGGTATCGAATCTCAGATTACTATTTCCCATCTAGAACATAGCTCAAAATATGTAAATTTTGTACGGGAGCTGTATATAATCCCCAAAAATTTAAATGATGGTTTTGAGTTGTGTGATAGAGGAGAGGATCCCACGACTTATATGTTGGGTCAGGAGCAGGAATACCTTGATAGGATAACAGAGCATCCTATTAAGTTTGAGGCAAATTTGAATAAACGGCATTTGAAGCCGAAGTATAGAGTTTTGTTAGATATTGTTAGCAAATGTATAATGAGTAGATCAGGGAGTTTTGAGCAGATAAGCACTCCCAAGCTTAGATTGATGGCCGCTATCGAAGATTCACCAACCACAGATTTCAACTGGCTGAAGTATCTGATCAGAGTGGTGAGTGACCAGGCCAAGCAGATCAAAAAGGAGGATGGATCAATCTAAATCAAAGGCAAGATACTCCATGCAACCAAAATAGCTTTTATTTTGGAGATGTGCCGTGAAGAGAAGGATATTTTTGCCGACTCCTCTCCTTTCCCAAAGTCTAAAGTCATGTTCAAACCGACAACAACCAGAAAGACTTTGAAAGGGAAGAAAGAGAAGAAAGTGGAATCCACTGCTGCTGCTGAAGAAGCCCATCAAGCCAGGGGGAAGGCTTTGATGGAGGTCAAGAGGGAGAAGGGAGAAGCATTGAAGAAGAAAACCCTTGCTCCAAAGCACAGAAGGATGTTGATTGCCATTGAGGAGGAGGAGAGTGAGCCTGAGGAGATACAACCTGAGGGCCAAAAAGCTCAAAAATCACCTTTACAAGTATTGGCTCAGGTTATATCCACGGCACATGAGCAAACTGAGGAGCAAGTCTTCTCTGAGGTTCTTGAGACGTCGCTGAGCTCAGACAAGTTCTCTCAAGAAATCTTCAATGGACCTCAGACCTCAGAGGTAGCTCAGATTCCTACTGAGGAAGTGCCTGCTCAATCCTCAGAGCAAGCTCAGATTCAAACTGAGGAGTTGCCTGCCCAATCCTCAGATCTTACTGAGCCTCAGGAGCTGTTAAACCTTGATGAGCTCCTGAGTGATCCATTCCTTGATCCCTCAGAAGAACTTCCTACTGAACCTGAGAGCCCGAAGTTGAAGAAGGGCGAAGCGGAAGAAACTGAGTGGCGAAGCAAGGGGGAACGGTTCATACTAGACCGGTACCCTGAGCTAAGCACATATCCTGACCTTCAAGATCTATTTTTCAGACTGAGGTCAACAGTCTACATCCTCAACCAGACCCTGCCTGAGATGCTCAACATTGCTTCATTCAGAGGTGAAGACTGGTGGAATGAGGAAACAACTGTTTTGACTCAGTTCTCAGGATTCAGAAAAACCAAGCTCAAGATGAAAATTTCAGATTTTGATGAGCTGGTTAAGAGGAAGCTTGCTGAGAAGAAAAAAGCTGAGGTTGGTGCCCCGAGCTCCAAAGACAAAAACCAAGATGGGGACCAACAAGGGAATGAGGAGAGACAATCTCAGATGGAGAAAGATACTACTGATGTTGGAGAGCCTGCTGTCACACATCCTCAGACTGAAGTTAGCCTTCAGGTAGCTTTTGGCACTATTAAAAATTATGCCAAGGCTACTGAAGTATCTATCTTTAACTCTGTAATGTCTGATATGCAGACTGAGGCTCAGGTGGAAACCCAAGCTCAGGTGGAAACCCAAGCTCAGGTTGTGACTGAAGCTCAGGTTGAGACTGAGACTCAGGCTGAACAACCAGCTCAGGAAAAGCAGCAAATCTCATATGCTCCTGAGATTGATCTCACTCCCATTGTGGAGAAACTGGACAAGGTTGTGCCAATCATGGACAAAGTAGCTCAGATTGAAGAAGTATTGGCCAACCAGTCTCAAAAAATGGAAAGTCTGAGTTCTACTTCAGACCTGATGCAACTTCAGACCACTCTGACTGAAAAGATGACTGCCATGGAAGGAAAGATGGATGGATTCAAAGCTGAATTGAGTGCAGAGCTGAAGCAAAAGTATCAGGAAATGACTGAATTTCTTGAAGCCAAGCTGGTGGAGAAGAATGAGATGCTTATCAAAAATGCTGTTGAGGAAATGAGCTCCATGCTCATGACCAAGATGACAGATATGTTCAAAGATGCTCTCTCCAATCAGTTTGCACAGATGTCTGAAGAGTTCTCTATGGTGAAGAACCACCTGAGGAGGCTAGAAGAAGAGCAAGATCAGTTAGCGGGAGAAGTGCGTAGTGTCAGCAAGGAACAATATCATATGGACACTACACTATCCAAACTTCTGCCAAGTATGATGCCAAGAAGGGGGAAAGACCCGGAGCTGATCTGAGAGTATTATTGGCACAGACCTTGGAAAGAAAGGCTGACAAAGAGGCAGAAAAGAAAGATATTGCTGAAGCCTTGAAAGAAGTTGAAGCCTCTAAGAAGCTGAAATTCAAGAAGGTGGAGAAGCCTGTCTACACTCAAGTTTCTGAAGAAACCATGCAAGAAGTAGCTGCTGAGAAACAGAGTGCTAGAAGAAGGTTTGGAACAAGCCTAGCCGGAGCTGAACTGCCTATCAAAAGGAAGGCTGTGGCATTTGTTGAACCTGAGGGAAAAAGTGCTAAGGCTTCTAAGCCAACTCAGAGGAAGTTGATAATAGAATTGGAAGAGTCTGAGGAAGAGCCGCAAAAAGAAGTCTTCAATACGAGAAGAGCTCTGAGATCACTTCAAGTCGAGCAAGCCAAGAAAACTGCTGCTTCGGTTTCTGGAGTACCCTTGATAAGGAAAAAGAAGGAAGAAGAGCAGAGGCGAAGAAATGGTTTCAAGAAGTTCACGAGCAAGAGGAGAGGGACTGCCAAAGCACAGAAGTGGCCGCACATTGACAAGTGGATGCCAATCCAGTTCAATGATGCGTGGGAAGAGATTAAAAGAACCTTCTGGTTTTACTACGATGTGCTAAGAGAATGGAGAGGGGAGAGCTCAGATTCTAATGAGGCTTTCATTGACTGTCTTCTGACCTTCTATCCAAAGTACTTACAAAGCTGGATAAATCTTGCGGATGAAAGAAACGTTCAGATCACAACCCCTGGTCCATACAATTACCCTCCTCCTAGGCTGGAGAATGGCTTGGTAAATGAAACAACTATTTCTCAGGAGATTGCTCAATACGCCATCCAGTTAGGCCTGACAGGTAACAATCCTGATATCATCAAGGAAAGAGATGCGCTGAAGAAAAGATATTATGGAATGTTTAACCTTGAAGTGCCTGCGGATGAGGTGGAAGAAGAGAACTGAAGAGCCAGAGCTGAAGATAAGAAGAAGACTAAAGATCAAGACTGAAGACTCTTGTAATTTCTTTATCTTTTTGTTTTGTTTTCTGATAAGTTCATTGTAAGCTGTAACTTTCTATCAAACATCAATGGAACTTTATCTTTTATGCTCAAGGATAATATCTCATTATCTTTTTACATGTCTTTACTTTTGATATGCCTTATGATGTGTTGTGAATTTGATTTGAGAATTGTTGAGAAATTGTTGGGAGATTGATTGTGAAAATTGTTGGGAGATATACCAATCTTGTAATAGGAAAAACTGAAACCTGAGTATAGGTTAAGTATATTTGTAACAAGATGGTTTTGGCATCATCAAAAAGGGGGAAATTATTGGGAGATGAATTTAATAAAGAAGATTTTGATTAGATCCCAAAACCCCTGAGTATGACATGTTCAGGATAATCTTGATAGATGAGTCAGGATTCAGTTTTAGAGTATTCAGGATGTTATCTGCACCGTGTATAGTCAGCAGATATAGATCAGGTTAGATTCTGAAGATTCTGAAGACTCAGTAAGTTTCTGGAGAAACTGAAGTTTCAGTATGAAACTGAGAAACTGAAGACTCAGTATGAAACTGAAGGTTCTGAAGTTTCAGTATGAAACTGAGAAACTGAAGTTTGAGTATGAAACTGAGAAACTGAAGACTCAGTGTGAAACTGAGAAATTGAAGACTCAGTATGAAGACTCAGTATATCAGTCAGTATATCTGTGAAGACTCAGAAGACACTGAAGACTCAGAAGACTGAAGACACAGAAGACAGAAGACTGAAGACTCAGTAATGTACTGAATGATCAGTATAAACCTGAATGTTCTGAGGCACTGAAAATATCTATCTGAAGGATACAATACTGAGAAAAACGCGATTACTCAGAAAAATAGATATTGCCCAAGACATTCTCATGCAGACAAAAGGAACTAAAACTAAGTGTTGTTAAGGTTATATCACTCAGAGAAATTGACCAAAAAGAGCTGTTATGATTGTCTACATTTAACTGAAGACAACAGCCAATCAGAAGAAGACAACACTGTACTTTACTGACACTGAAAGCGATAGGTCACTGAAGCATGTCAGTAGTACTATGTTCCAGACTGCAAAAAGTGGTGAATGACTGCATGAAAAATAGACTGCCTAAAACATGCTAGGGAGTTTCAAACGAGTCTGGGACGGAGGGAGTATTTAACATTGAATTGCTTAATTCATTTAAAAATTATATTATTCTTAATAATTAAATTTGTAATTTTTTATTTATATATAATTATTTTCCTAAATTTTCATTTTATGCATCTCATCCGCTAATACTAATTGATTATTAGTTTGATTCAATAAAGCTAATAATTATGTCACGTATTATTTTATGAAAATTGTATGTAGATTAATTCATATAAACAGAAGTTGATGATCATTATTGGTTGGCTTCAATCAAGTAACTTATTTTATTTGTGTATATGGTAAACCTTATAAAGTAGTTAAGTTTTTAAGATTTTATATATTTCTCAAACTTATAGTACTATTAAGGTGATTAAACATAGTTAGAATCTTGTAGTTGATATCCTTGTTTGACATTACTCATCCTAGATCACGAAGTCGGTTGACTCCTCGAGTGATCCTTCCATCAAATTGATCAACTGTTTCATTCGGTAGCATCTTGAGTTTCTCAAATACAACTAGCTCAGCTTGCAGTCTGCTGTCCTTAATCTGTTCATTTCCTCTGCATATTTCAGCAAGCGTATCCTAAACTTCCTTAGCTGTCTTCAGGTACTTCACTTTATCTTGTGTAGTAGCATCCATAGTTTTCATGATGAGATGTCTGGCAACAGTATCCAGATTAGACAATTTTCTCTCATCTGCATCCATCAGAGAGGGACTCTTTCTGATTCTTGCTCCAACTGGTTGAGTAGGATCTCGTCCTGCTTCAACTGGGTTATAGTGATAGATGATAACACCAAACCCAAACCCCATTCTCGTAAGAGATAACTAGTGGTGAAGTGAGGTAGTTGTTAGGCAATCCCGAGTGAGGGTGATATGTCTCGATTGGAGTGTGAACTCGTTAAACATCTAAGAGGCAATCCCGAGAGGGTGATAAGTCCAGTTTGAGTTAGTAAACTACAGAGGTAGTCAGAAAGCTCAAAGTAGAAAGGTTAGTAAACTACAGAGGTAGTCAGAAAACCTTAGGAAGTGTTTGAAGGAATTTCCCTAGGAACAGGGAGAGTGGATGTAGGAGCTTGAGTCTCCGAACCACTATACATTGTTGTGTTCTTTACTGCTTTACATTCTTATCTTGTCGTATGCATTCGATTATAAGCAAAACACAACATAGGAGCTTAAAAGGTGAAAAATCTGGAATCACCATTCCTTCACCCCTGTTTTTATATGCATCGCTAGACATGTTTTGCTTCCGCACACGCAAAATGGGTTTTCCCACCGGGACCAACAATTAAAATAATATATTAATAGTATGAATATAATAAATGTTGAACCAACATGATGTACAATTGTATATACATTGTATTTAAGAATGCATTTAGTTTATAAATTAGAATAAGAAATGTAAATATATTGCAAATATACAATATTAAAAAATGTTATAGTCCGCTAACTATTTTCAACTTTAGATATAGCCTCTTAAGTTTACCAAATTCAATTGTTTAACCTGGAACTAGCTAAAATAGATTTACCAAATTAAAATTTTTCATCCTTAATTTTAACTGACTAATAGGACAAAAAAGTTGAGTTTGGTCCTTCATTTTCTCCCATATTGATTAATTTTTTTCCTTTCCATTTTCAATTATATTTTTATTTGTTTGGATGGATTCAGTATGATATGATAGTAATTGCATTTTTCTATAAATTGAGATTAATAATCAGGATTATAATAATCACAATTCTCTCTCTCTCTCTCTCTCTCTTTTTCCCTTTTCCCCAATTACCTAAAGAATCAATATGCACAAAAGTTTAGTCAAGTGCAAATTCTTTTGGTAAGATGTCCATTTGAGACTTAAAAAAAATAATCACAATCTGATTTTAGGTACTCAAGACTAATTTGGTTCCGTCATGAAAATGTTTATACTATTCACCTTATTGAGTCTTCACAGAAAGATACTCCAAGAAATCTAAAGTTGGAAAGTCTTGGGATCAATCATGGTGATAGAAATGAAACATGAGACTTCTACATTTTTTGCGAATTCATGACACTTGATTTTAACTCTTATTGTTGAACAACCAATATCTTGGAAGTTTCGATGAATCTATTTACAAGCTTTTTTCAAAGTCAAAATCGCACTTGAGGTTCTTACTAGATGATGAAATGATCTAAATTGCGTCAAATTTTGGAATAAATACACTTTATTTCATTTGTATACGTTTCTTTCTGATTTTTGTAATCATGTATGTGTCTATCTGTGTTTTCAATATCAGTACATAAATTGATGTTTTCTTTTTTTTTTCTTCGACTTTTTGATTTTTTGTCGCATGGATCAGGGGATTTTGGTCTTTTAGACATTAAGAAAATATTCAAGTTATACTTAGTTGGTTGTGCCCATGAAAAGGAGAGGCAAGTGCAAAATTTGGTCTTCTAAATGGATGTTGGTAGGTGTGTTGGGAGATGAATTTAATAAAGATATATGATTTTGATTAAGATCCCAAAACCCCTGAGTATGACATGATCAGAATAATCTTGATAGTTGAGTCAGGATTCAGTTTTAGAGTATTCAGGATGTTATCTGCAAAATGTATAGTCAGCAGATATAGATCAGGATAGGTTCTGAAGACTCTGAAGAACTCAGTATGTTTATGAAGAAACTGAAGTTTCAGTATGAAACTGAAGTTTCTGAAGACTCAGTAGAAAACTGAGAATCTGAAGACTCAGTGAGAAACTGAGAATCTGAAGACTCAGTGAGAAACTGAGACTCTGAAGACTCAGTGTGAAACTGAGATACTGAAGACTCAGTATGAAACTATAGAACTGAAGACTCAGCATGAAGACTCAGTAATGTACTGAATGCTCAGTATGAACCCGAATGTTCCGAGGCACTGATAATATCTATCTGAAGGATGCAATACTGAGAAGATCGCGATTCCTTAAGAAGTTAGATATTGCCAAGACATTCAAATGCAGACAAAAGGAACTAAGTCAGAAGTGTTGTTAAGGTTATATCAAACTCAGAGTTTGTAACCAAAAGAGCCGTTGAAGGTTTCTACCTTTAACTGGAGACAAAAGTCAAAAAGAGGAAGACAACACTGTACCATTCTGACACTGACAGTGACAGGTCGCAGAAAAGGATGTCAGAAGTACAAAAGTTCCAGACTGCAAAAAGTGAAGACCGGCTACATGAAAGGCTATTGCCTAAAACGTGTTAGGGAGTTTCAAACCCTAAATATAGCCATTTCTCACACACCGTAAGAGGAAACTCATGAAGCTATCTCTCCAACGGATAGTTTTCAAGAGTGACCTTGGTGTATGCCTATAAATACTGGTGACCCTCTACATTGTAAGGTTACGGGAAATTTATACGCAACTCAAGAGCTTAAACTTATTCTTGCAAAAGTGAAAGCACTCAAAAAACCTTGAATTTCCCAAGTGCTTCTATATTGAAGAGAGCTCACTATACTAAGCCTAGCTTGATAAGATTTATCCAAAGCTTAGTCGAGATATCCTAACCCTTTGCATTGTGCTTCATTGTAAAGGATATCTCATCCTAGTTGGAAACCAACCGAGAAACCCCAAACCCTTGAGAAGGTAGTTGGAGTGTGTTTGTTGGTGAGAAAGAGTTGTAAAGAGTTAGTAAACTACGCGGAGTAGTCAGAAAACTCTAGAGGAGAAGTTATTAAGCTACAGGGGTAGTCTGAAAGCTTGTGTGTGATTGAGTAAGTAAACTACGGAGGTAATCGTCGAAAACTCAAGGTCGGGTTGAGTAAGTAAACTACGTGGAGTAGTCGAAAAACCCGGGGCGAGTTGAGTAAGTAAACTACGAGGTAGTCGAAAAGCCTCGAAGTTGATAGTGAATTTCTCTCGAAAGAGTCGGGGAGAGTGGACGTAGGAGCTTGAGTCTCTCAACCACTATAATTGCCGTGTTCTTTTTTGCTTTCCTTATCTCATACTTAATCATTGCATTGACTTGATTTTGAAAGCATACTTTTCATCGATATTCGGTTGGAATCAATCCACTTGAAGTTGCATAAGTGAATCACAAACTTAATCACTATTTCATAAAGGGAAGGTTTTCAGCAAAGCTTAAAACGAGTATAAACTAAGGGCCAACCATTCCGCACGACTGAGTAGCTAGAACGAGATAGTTATCAAACCGATCTCTCTTCCGAGGATTCATAAGTTAGTTATCTGATCCAAGCAACTCGGATCTCGACACTCGAGGACTCGGTTGGGCTTATCTCGAGGTATCTGGCGGGCTCGGGATCACTTGTCTCGATGAGACTTTGACTTCGAACGATCTGTGCTTCTCGAAACCTAATCTTCGAGATTATCGAACCCAAGTTGACCTCGAAGAAAAAAAAGTTTTAAAATCATCAACACGTGTATTCCCCCATACACGTGTAAGACTTCGTTTGCACCGACCAACAAGTGGTATCGTATCGGCAAAGGGGTTCAACTTGACCACCCGCTTTGTTGACCAAAGTTTTATTTTCAAAAATACTTGTGGTCTATCTGAACTGATCTTATTTGCTGAAACTTTTTACTTTTCAAAAGATCAGATAAAATGTCTTGTAAAAAACTTCCCATGTTCTCAGTGGAGAACTATGATCTTTGGAGACTGAGAATGCAGGTTTATCTATATTCCAAACATGAGCGTATGTGGAGAGTGGTCTCTCAAGGACCATTCCAATTTACTGTGGTGAATCCCAGAGGAACAGAAGATGAGAGAATTGATCCTAGAGCAGAATTTCCTAAGTCCGATGACCAACCCGACTCTGAGGAGAAAAGTTAGTCAATCTAGACTACATTGCTAAAGACACACTATAAAGTACAATTGATGATGGTGTGATGGGAATGATCTCTCACTGTAATACTGCTAAAGAGATTTGGGATACACTAGCTGTTATGTGCCAAGGCACAGATCATATAAAAGAAAACAAATTTTCAGTGGCAATTGGAAAGTTTGATAGTTTTGAAATGGATGATGGTGAATCAATAGACAAATTGGAAGTCAGATTCACTAGCATCATGAATGATCTAAATTCACTTGGAAAGAAATATCCACAAAGAGAAGTAGCATTGAAAATTCTTAGAGGTCTTTCTAAGAAATGGGATATTCATGCAGTGGTGATTGAAAACACAAAGAACATTAATTCAATGCCATACCAACAAGTCTTCTCTGAGCTGAAGGCCTATGAATTTGTAATTGATAAGAAATCCAAAAAGGCTGACAGCAAAGATGATTCTTCATCGAGTAAAAATGTAGCTTTAAAAGCAAAAGATAAAACCTGTAAAACTAGAGAGTCTGAGAACCCTCATGCCAAAAATCAGGATGAGCTTGAGGAAAAGCTAGCACTGATGGCAAGGAGGTTTGACAAACTTAATAGTAGATTTGGAAAATACAAAAGCTATTACAGGAACCACATGTTTCAGAAGAAACCTGAGGACAGATCAACTGAGAAGAAGAAGGACCTGAAAGCTGAAGGATCTTCATCCAGAAAGAAGGACTCCAAATCCAAAGAAGAAAATGATCAGGATGATGATACCAACAGATGCTATAATTGCCAGAAGAAAGGTCACTTCCAGTATGATTGTCCAGATTTGAGTGCTAAGGAGAGAAGAGAAAGGCAAGCTAAAAGAGACCAGAAGTTCTCAAGCAAAAAGGCCATGGTTGCAGAAGAAGAACACTCTGAGGAGGGATCTAGCTCTTCAGATGAGATATTTTCAGACAGTGAAAGTGATGACATCTGGTCGATGGCCATTGAGGAGGTAAACTCTTCTTTCTCTGTTGTTGCTCCTACACTAGCACAAGAGTTTTCATGTTCCACCGAAAACAAATCATTTTGACTTGATGGATTCTTTTGAGAATCGATGAAGGACTATCTTTGTTTTTGCAAGGATTTGCTAAATGAAACTCAAGAGCGTAATAAAGGAATCAAGGCGTAAAATCTAAAATGGAAAGACTCTAGCAAAAAATCGAGATCACTTCTCGGTTAATGGGAGCTACCGATGAACTGGATGTTACGAAAGTACAACTCTCGAGAGAAAGAGAAGTTGATAATGTCCATAATCGAAAAGCTAGAGAAATCCAATCAAGAGATTCAAATTAATCGAATCGAAGTTCAATGACCTCTCTCGAGAAGCATAAAACTCTCTGAACTCGTGAGGATAGTGCAAAGAAGAAGTTAACTCTATTGAATAATGCATCTAATGTAATAGATGAAATTCAGAGTTACCAGAGATCTGCCACTCTAAAAACTGGATTAGGATTTATTCCAGGGGGAACCTCACAAGGTCATCTCAATCTTTTTTTTTGATCAAGTAGCAAGAAGACATTCTTTGTAAAACCAAAGGCACCTACACTTCAAGCCGAGTAATGCCCAAGGTTGTAGACAAGGAAAAAGGACCCATGGTCTCGGTAAAACCGAAAGATGATCGAAGTTAGAAAGCCCAAACCTCGGTGAAGGCTAGAAAACCTGAAAGGTCGATTGGAAAGTTTCGAGCAAGTACTTCAAAGTCCTCGGGCTAAGAATGCAAACCCGAAAGGCTCCACATCAACCATCGAGGAATCCTCGGATGAGAAACACTCAAACAGAGACATTCTCAATCAAGAGACCAAGTCCTCAAGATAATTGAAAGACCCAGATTTCAAAGATGCATAACCCGAACCTCACTTGCCTAAGGGTAAATGTTATCCAACCCAAGTCAACAAAGATTTAGACCACCAACACAAAAGCCTAAGCATCCGAATGCAATGTGAAGCCCGAACCAAAGAAGAATTCAAAAGTCGATGTTCATGCTAAAGCTAGCAGACATATACAGAAAACTGCTAAGGCACCTAGAGTAGTGGATGTATATGTTGATGTCTATGGAAGACAAATTAGCCACTCTAAAGTGATTAGAGTTGTCAGGCAGATTTAGATTCCGAAAGGTACAGCTAACCTCGTAGGACCCTACACAAATTGGGTACCTAAGAATTGATCTGCTTTTTCGGGGAGGAAAACAAGGGCACTAAGTCGATGAAAGATCACATGGCAATGATGAACAGAGATGAAAAAAAGCTCCTGATATATGGTATCTTGACAGTGGATGCTCAAGACATATGACAGGATTCAAGAAGATGCTCAGTGACTATGTTGAACAAAGAGGCCCGCAGATCACTTTTAGCCAATTCTGTGATAAGGGTTTCAATGTTGAGTTCTCTAAGAACTTATGTTTTGTGAAAGATGATACATCACAGAATGTTTTACTAACTGTTACAAGAAAAGGGAATGTGTATCTTGCTGATTGGAGTTCAACTCCTAAAGATACATGTTTAGTTGCTAAAAGTTCCACAGATACCAGTTGGTTATGGCATAAAAGAATGAATCACCTGAATTTTAAAACCCTGAACAAGCTTGCAAGATTAGCTCTTGTAAGAGGGTTGCCTAATGAAGTGTTCAGTAAGGAACATATTTGTGATGCATGCCAGAAAGGAAAACAAGTAAAAGCATCATTTAAAAGCAAAGTAGAAGTTTCTCTTGACGAATACTTGATTCTTGATATGGATCTTTTTGGTCCTATAACACCAGTGAGCACTAATGGCAGGAAATACACATTGGTAGTAGTTGATGACTACTCAAGATATACTTGGGTCATATTCTTACTCAGTAAGAAAGAGACTCGATAAAGTCGCGAAATTCATCAAAAAGCTCAAGAATGAGAAAAAAATCTGAGTGTGGTCAAAATCAAATCTGACAGAGGAACTGAGTTTATAAATCATATCATATCTGATTATTGTGCAGAGAATGGAATTTCGCATGAAACATCAGCTGCAAGGACCCCTCAACAAAATGGTGTTGCTGAAAGAAGGAACAGGACTCTGAAAGAAGCTGCAAGGACAATGATATCTGAAGCTGATATGACTAAAAGATTTTGGGCTGAAGCTGTCAACATTGCATGCTACTCTCAGAATAGATCCATGCTGACCAAGAGTCAAGGCAAAACACCCTATGAGCTTTGGAATGAAAGGAAGCCTCTTGTTTCTTTCTTTCGTGTGTTTGGTTGCAAGTGTTTCATACACAATAATGGTAAAGATCAGTTGAAAACATTTGATAGTAAAGCTGATGAAGGAATATTCTTAGGATATTCTGAAGTCAGTAAAGCTTTTAGAGTTTACAACTGTAGGACTCTTATTGTGGAAGAAACACCTCATGTTGTTTTTTATGAATCTACTTGTGTTAAGAAGAAACAGGAACATGATGCAGATGAACTGACCAAGAGGATCACCAGATTAAGCTTGAAAATGAAAAAGATAAATCATCCAATCGAACTCGAAAAAAAGAAGTCACCACTATCTATGATTGGAGTGACTCGGACTCGAATAAAGAAGTTCGGATGGAACTCGTGATGGTGAGACTTCGGGAAAACCAACACTCTAAAGGTGACCAATCTGAATGCAGACACCGCCTCGCACTCGTATGTAATGCCAATGAAGATGTGGTCACAAATGAGGCAAATTCTCAAATCTATCAACCAAAGGGGAACAAATGTCTCTAACAATGTTCAATAGAATGTCCCCGAGGAAGATGATTCCTTTTCTCCCTGCTCATTGTTCCCTGAGTTTACCGATTTAATCAACCTAACATTTCAAATGTTGAGGATACTATTGAAGGGGAACATCAAGAAGGAAATGGTTAGATAGTCATCCTACAAGTCGATTGTGGGTGATCTAACCAAGGTGTTAAAACAAGAAGGTTCCATGGTGAGAGTGCACTATTCTCAACCGCTTCCTATCGGAGAAAGAACCTCAATGAGATTGGTGAAGCTCTACAAGATTCTCATTGATTATTGCTATGCAAGATGAAATGAATCAATTCTCAAGGAATGAAGTATGGAGCCGGTAGATAGACCGTAAAAAACCACAATGTCATTGGAACCAAGTGGGTTTTCAAGAATAAAAGAGATGAAAACAACAACATTGTGAGAAACAAGGCAAAAATAGTTTGACAAGGTTATTCCCAAGAAGAAGGCTTGGATTATGATGAAACCTTTGCACTGTTGCAAGACTAGAAGCCATCAGATTGTTTCTTGCATATGCTTACATGAAGTTCACACCTATCAAATGGATGTGAAAAGTGCATTTCGAATCGGTGTGCTTAAAGAAGAGGTTTATGTGGAACAACCTCCTGGTTTCAAAACAGAATGACCAAGTTTACAGCTCGTAAAAGCTTTGTATGGTCTCAAGCAAGACCCAAAGCATGGTATGATACTCTTTCTCGGTTTCTTCTCGACCATGGTTTTGTCAAAGGGATCGTTGATAGAACTCGCTCGGGATAGAGGATGGGGAAGATATCTTACTAGTTCGGATATATGTTGATGACATCATTTTTGATCTCCAAACCATCAATTGTGTGAGAAGTTTTCAACAATCGATGAAAGGCAAGTTTGAGATGTCAATGATGGGAGAGATGAATTTCTTTCTAGGTCTTCAAGTGAAACAATCAAAGGAAGGAATATTCATCAACCAGCAAAGTACACCGTAGATCCGATTGCCAAATATGGTGTACAGACTGCAAAATACGCTTAGGATTCCCATGAATACTAACTACAAGATGGATCCCGATTACAAGGCAAATCAAGAAGCCATACCGATTATAGAGGAATCATTGGATCATTGCTCTATCTCACAAACAAGTAGGCGGATATAACATTTGCTTTTTGGGATATGTGCAAGATACCAAGCTAATCCTAAGGTTAGTCACATGGAGGTCGCCAAAAAGATAATCAAGTATCTTAAAGGCACAAATGAATAGAGGATTGTGGTATCCAAATGATGATAACCTTGAATTATCCGGTTACTCGAATCGATTATGGAGGTTGGAGAATCTGACAGAAGTCCACTTCAGAACTTGTCAATTTCTAGGAAGTAAGTGATATCTTGGTTTTCGAAGAAACAAACCTCGATAGCAACCAAGATTATCAAGTTGAATACATGGTCACAGGAAGTCAAGCGGTCTTTCGATTCTTTGGCTCGCATAACAATTAAGGGATTATAAAGTTGAAGCCAATGAAGTACCAATATTTTGTGACAATAATAGTGCCATTGCTATTTCACAAAATCCTTATTGCACACCGTCTGCAAGCATGTGGATATCAAACATCACTTCATCGAGAGATCATGTCGAGAAGAAGGACATAAGGATGGAGAAAATTCATACCGATAGCGGAGAGTGATATCTTGACTAAACCTTTGGGTCAATCAAGATTTCGTGAACTTTCGATTGAATTAGGGATGTTAGAACCGGTGTATAGAGTAAAATCAAAAAATTGAAGATTTTCGTAAGCATGAAGGTTTCTCGATTCTACCGAGAAACTTAGGATAAAATGGAAATCTTGAATCGAGTCTCGGGGAACTCAGATTCATCAAGGTCAAGATCAAAAGATACCGAACCAATTCAAGATTTCGAGATTATCTTGACATTTTATCAAGGTCAGTACTCAGTAAGACTGATAGGAGAAATTAGTCTGAAGAAGTAATGACTCATGCAACTCATTTATTGCTTAAGTGAAGCTCAGTAATCATTCGCAATAAATACAAAACACATGAGGAATGTTTTTGGGCGGGATCGTTTTAAATTCCGAAGAAGGTCAACAGTCATTTAATGCTCTGCTACATTAATGACCGATGAGGATGTTTTGGCGGCTTACTTTTTTCGGAGATCGTTTGTTCAGATAATTCGATTAATCGGAGATTAATCTCAACCGTTGATTTTCACCTAACCAACGCGTATACCCATGATCTCGAAGCTATATATAACCTAAGAAGCCTTTCAAGCCAAAATTTTATCAAACCCTTCGTTCCAAATCCTCTGCAAATAAAAATCCCCTTTGCCCAGAAATTCCTAAACCCTAAAAGCTTCATTTCTTAAATCAATCTCTAAAATGGCCCCAACCTTGTTCGAGAGATTAGCCATAACCAACAAGTCATGGTACGAGTTCGTTGTCTCACTTGAAAGCACAACCAACTCAAAGCCAGAAGAGAAGGCTCTGCATATGATTCGATCAAGAAAACTCACCCATCTAGTCGCAGTTTACCCACCAGAATTCGCAAAAGAGGTAATCGAATTCATCTGTAACTTGAGAATAGATGAAGAAGATGGTATGCATTCTTTGATTATCTTATCACAGTTAGAGCATTCGTCCAAATACGTCGATTTTGAGAGGGATTTGTACATAATTCTGAAAAATCTGAATGATGTTTTTGAGCTCTGTGATAGAGGAGAGGATCCTGCGATGTATATGTTAGGTAGAGAGCAGAATAGTTAGATAGGATTGCCGAGAATCGTGAAGTTTGAGGCGATTAATCCGCAAAAAAGGCACCTCGGGTTGCAATATCGTGTTTTGATGGATATTGTGAGCAAGTGCATCATGAGTCTTCTTGCAGGAGTTTTGAGCAAATCAAGACCCCAAGCTCGATTGATGGCGGCGATCGAGGCCTCACCCACCACCGACTTCAACCCGGCTGAAATTCTCGATTCGGATGGTGAGTGAAAGCGCACCAAAGTTTTGAGGAAGGTTGATGACTTCGGGCGATCTCAATCAAAGGCAAGATCCACCATGCCACCAAAATTGCGATATTTTGGAGATGTGCGAGAGGAGGGAGGATATCTTCGCCAATTCGACCCCATTCCCTAAGTCCAAAAATTCTCTTTAAGCCCATTCTTTTGCAAGGAAAGCGAGCCATCACGGGGAAGAGAGAAAATAAGGTAGAATCACCTTCTGTGGCTGCTGAAAAAGAGACCCAACAAACCAGGGGGAAGGTTTTGTTGGAGGCAAAGATGGAGCAGGGAGCAAAGATGTTGAAACAGAAGGATCTTGCTCCAAAACGCAGAAGATTGGTGGTTCTCACCGATGAAGATGGAAGTGATTCTGAAGAGATTCAACCTGAGGGCCAAACCGCTCGAGTTCACCATTACAAGTGTTGGCTCAAGGTTATCTCTAGGACTCCGGATCGATCGAGGAGCGTGTCTTCTCGAGGTGCTCGAGACATCGCTTTCGGTTGGATAAATTTTCTCAGAAATTTTTAAAGGAGCTCAGACCTCGAGATGCCTACCTCGGATGTCTCGAGACAGAGGAGCTAGCTTCGAGTCAATCAAGATGTGCGTGCTCGGGGATCGACGAGCCAACTCAGACTCAAACCGAGGATATGCCACTCAGGCCTCGTAACCCACTCGGATGCAAACCGAGGACTGACCGCACAAAACTTCAGATCTTTTAGCGAGGCTCGGAGGAGCAGAATATTCTTGATGAGCTCCTGAGTGATCTACTGCTTGATCCCTCAGCTGATGCTTCAACTGAACCAGAGAGCCCAAGATGGAAGAAGGGAGAAGCTGAAGAAGGCGAGTGGAGGAGCAAGGGGGAACGGTTCATTCTTGACCGCTACCCTGAGCTCAGCTCATACCCTGATCTGCAAGATGTCTTCTTCAGATTAAGGACGACTGTATTCATCCTCAATCAGACTCTTCCCGAGATGATTGATATTGTTACATTCAGAGGGGAAGACTGGTGGAATGAGGAGACAGCCTTCCTGACCGACTTCTCAGGGTTCAGGAGGACAAAGCTCAGGATGAAAAACTCCGATTTTGATGAGCTGGTTCAGAAGAAGTTGGCTGAAAGGAGAGCAACTGAAGTTGGTGCCCCGAGCAGCGGAGACAAATCCAAAGATGGAGATGGGGACCAACAGGGAGGTGCTGAGAATCAGTCTCAGATGGAAAAGGAGACTTCTGTTGCTGATCAACCTGGAATTAGTCAACCTCAGACTGAAGCTAGCACTCTTCAGGTATCTTTTGGCACTATTAATAATTATGCCAAAGTTACTGAAAGTTCTGTCTTTAATTCTGAATTGTCTGATAAACAGACTGAGGCTCAGTTAGAGACTGGAGCTCAGGACGAAGCTGATGCACTGGATGATCAGACAACACAGAAGGTGTAGAAGGTTCCTGAGATTGATCTCACTCCCTTGATGGAGAAACTTGAGAAGGTTGAGCCAATGATGATCAAAATTGCTCAGATGGAAGAGACGTTGGCCAATCAAGCTCAAAAGATGGATACTCTTAGTCACTCTTCAGAGCTGGTGCAAATTCAAAACACTCTGACCACCCAGATGACCTCCATGGAAGAAAAGCTGAATGATAAGCTGGAGGGAGTCAAGGCTGAGTTAAGTGATGAACTGAAGCAGAAACACCAGGAGAGTTTTGATTTCCTAGAGGTGAAACTGGCAGAGAAGAATGAGGTGCTAATCAAGTCTGTTGTTGAGGAAATGATCTCATCACTCTTGACCAAGATGACAGAGATGTTCAAGGAAGCACTCTCTGGCCAGTTTGCCCACTTATCTGAAGATTTGTCTGTGGCCAAGAACCATCTAAGGAGGATGGAAGACGAACAGGATCAGATAGCAGGAGAGATTCGCTGTGTGAGCAAAGAGCAATATCACATGGACACAGCACTCTCCAGACTTCTTCCAAATTACGGTGCCAAGCAGGGGGAAAAGGAAGGTGAAGACCTCAAAAATTTCATGGCACGTACTTTGGAGAAGAAGGCTCAAAAAGATGCGGAAATGTATAATCTAGCAAAAGCCTTCAAAGAAGTCGAAGCTACTGAGAAATTGAAGTTCGCTCAGGTAGAGAAGCCGATCTACACTCGAGTTTCTAAGCAAACCATGCTTGATGTTTCCAAAGAGAAACTGAGTGCTAGAGCAAAGGTTGGAACAAGCCAGGTTGCTGCTGAACTGCCTATGAAGAGGAAAGCCTTGGGTGTTGTTCAACTTGAAAGCAAACGTGCAAAGGCTTCTAAGCCAATCCAGAGAAAGCTGATTCTGGATGATGAAGAGAAAGAAGAATCTGAGTCTCAACCTCAGAAAGAAGTCTTCAATACGAGAAATGCTCTGAAGACACTCCAAATTGAACAAGCTAAGAAAGCTGCTGCTTCGGTCTCAGGAGCGTCTGTGATCAGAAAGAAGATAGAAGAAGAGCAGAAGCGAAGGAGTGAATTCAGGAAGTTTGCGAGCAAGAGGAAAGGAACATCAAAAGCACTAAAGTAGCCCCACGTTGATAAATGGATGCCCATTAAACTCAACGATATGTGGGAAGAAGTCAAGAGAACCTTCTGGTTCAATTATGATGTTCTCAGGGAATGGAGAGGGGAAGGCTCAGATCAGAATGAAGCATTCATTGAGTATCTCCTTACCTTCTATCCAAAGTATCTACAGGGCTGGATTAACCTTGCGGATGAAGGAGAGGTACAGATAGTAGCCCCTGGTCCATATTCCTATCCTCCTCCAAGACTTGGTAATGGCTTGGTGAATGAAAAGGCCATTACTCAAGAGATTGCTCAGTATGCTGGTCAGTTGGGTCTAACAGGAAACAATCCAGACATCATCAAGGAAAGAAATGAGCTGAAGAAGAGATTCTTCGGAATGTTCGATCTGGAGGTGCCCACTGATGAAGTTGAGAATGAAGCAAACTGAAGAGCAGAAGACTGAAGAGCCAAATCTGAAGACTGAAGACTGAAGACTCAGAAGATTCTGTAATCTTTATATTTTTTATCTTTTTGATTTTGTTGATAAACTCATTGTAATCTGTAATGGGATACCAATCATCAATGAAGATTTATCATTTTGCTCAAAAGATAATATCTCATTATCTTATTTACATGTCTTTTATTTTGATATGCCTGAATGTATGTCTCTGAACTGACTGTATGATGATATGGGGGAAATTGTTTGAATTTTGGGAAATTGTTTAAGTATTTAGTAATGAACTATTTAAAGAAGATTCATTACTGAAGAAATTATTAAGTGTTGGGAAACTCTCTGAATGTGTTGAGAGATTCTCTAATTCAGAAATTGTTGAGACAACCAATCTTGTAATAGGATAAACTGAAACCTGAGTATAGGTTATATGTTTGTAAACAAGATAGGTTTTGGCATCATCAAAAAGGGGGAAATTGTTGGGAGATGAATTTAATAAAGATATATGATTTTGATTAAGATCCCAAAACCCCTGAGTATGACATGATCAGAATAATCTTGATAGTTGAGTCAGGATTCAGTTTTAGAGTATTCAGGATGTTATCTGCAAAATGTATAGTCAGCAGATATAGATCAGGATAGGTTCTGAAGACTCTGAAGAACTCAGTATGTTTCTGAAGAAACTGAAGTTTCAGTATGAAACTGAAGTTTCTGAAGACTCAGTAGGAAACTGAGAATCTAAAGACTCAGTGAGAAACTGAGAATCTAAAGACTCAGTGAGAAACTGAGAATCTGAAGACTCAGTGAGAAACTGAGACTCTGAAGACTCAGTGTGAAACTGAGATACTGAAGACTCAGTATGAAACTATAGAACTGAAGACTCAGCATGAAGACTCAGTAATGTACTGAATGCTCAGTATGAACCCGAATGTTCCGAGGCACTGATAATATCTATCTGAAGGATGCAATACTGAGAAGATCGCGATTCCTTAAGAAGTTAGATATTGTCAAGACATTCAAAATCTAGACAAAATGAACTAAGTCAGAAGTGTTGTTAAGGTTATATCAAACTCAGAGTTTGTAACCAAAAGAGCCGTTGAAGGTGTCTACCTTTAACTGGAGACAAAAGTCAAAAAGAGGAAGACAACACTGTACCATTCTGACACTGACAGTGACAGGTCGCAGAAAAGGATGTCAGAAGTAAAAAAGTTCCAGACTGCAAAAAGTGAAGACCGGCTACATGAAAGGCTATTGCCTAAAACGTGTTAGGGAGTTTCAAACCCTAAATATAGCCGTTTCTCACACACCGTAAGAGGAAACTCACGAAGCTATCTCTCCAACGGATAGTTTTCAAGAGTGACCTTGGTGTATGCCTATAAATACTGGTGACCCTCTACGTTGTAAGGTTACGGGAAATTTATACGCAACACAAGAGCTCAAACTTATTCTTGCAAAAGTGAAAGCACTCGAAAAACCTTGAATTTCCCAAGTGCTTCTATATTGAAGAGAGCTCACTATACTAAGCCTAGCTTGATAAGATTTATCTAAAGCTTAGTCAAGATATCCTAACCCTTTGCATTGTGCTTCATTATAAAGGATATCTCATCCTAGTTGGAAATCAACCGAAACCCCAAACCCTTGAGAAGGTAGTTGGAGTGTGTTTGTTGGTGAGAAAGAGTTGTAAAGAGTTAGTAAACTACGCGAGTAGTCGTCGAAACTCTAGAGGAGAAGTTAGTAAGCTACAGGGGTAGTCTGAAAGCTTGTGTGTGATTGAGTAAGTAAACTACGGAGGTAGTCGAAAACTCAAGGTCGGGTTGAGTAAGTAAACTACGTGGAGTAGTCCAGAAAACTCAGGGCCGAGTTGAGTAAGTAAACTACGAGGTAGTCGAAGCCGAAGTTGATAGTGAATTTCTCTCAAGAGTCGGGGAGAGTGGGCGTAGGAGCTTGAGTCTCCTCGAACCACTATAATTGATGTGTTCTTTATTGCTTTCCTTATCTCGTATTTAATTTGCATTGACTTGATTTTGAAAGCATACTTTTCACTGATATTCAGTTGGAATCAATCCACTGAAGTTGCATAAGTGAATCACAACTTAATCACTATTTCATAAAGGGAAGGTTTTCAGCAAAGCTTAAAACGAGTATAAACTAAGGGCCAACCATTCCGCACGACTGAGTAGCTAGAACAGATAGTTATCAAACTGAACTCTCTTCTGAGGATTCAGTAAGTTAGTTATCTAATCCAAGCAACTCAGGATCTCTGACACTCAGGACTCAGTTGGGCTTATCTGAGGTATCTGGCGACATTTCGGATCATCGATCGAGAGACTTTTGACTCGAGAGCGATATGTCTTCTCGAACCTAATCTTCGTGATTATCGACCCAAGTCGACCTCGAAGAAAAAGTTTTAAAATCACTGAACACGTGTATTCCCCCCCATACACGTGTAAGACTCGTTTGCACCGGGACCAACATGGTGAATCTGTAATTCTAGATTTGTCATTCCAATTAATGCTACCAAAGATTCTATTTGCAATATTAATCAATATAGCCTCTTGTCGAGATTTCGACTGAGAATAATCTTATTATATATGATGAAGCTCCGATAGTAAATATATATTGTATTGAAGCTCTTTATACTACTTTGAAGGATATTATGCAGATGGTCGATTCGTTATCTTTTGTATTACTTTTTGGTGATAAGATTGTTGTGTTTAGAGATATTGCAAGTTATTCCAAAAGAAATGAGGCATTATTTTGTTCACGTTACATTAAGTTTATCTCTTTTGTGGAAATGATTGTATCTTACTAAAACTTACAAGGAACATGCGGTTGTAGAATTTGGAATCGGCTAATGGTTTACGCAGATTGAGAGTTTTTGTCTAATTGACTAACATCTATTGGAGATTGAAGTGTAGGATCACAAATTGGGTATGATTTTGATTTATAAATTCCGGATGATACTCTTTTTAGAGGTAGTGATGTTTAGATCGGTCCTATTGCTGATAGTATTTATCTTGATTTTAAGAACATGATGGACGATGACGATTATTTGTAGAACAAATCAATTCTTAATCCTACATTGGATGTTGTTAGGTCCATAAACGATCAAATGATTCAGGTTAATGAAAATGAATCACATATTTATTTGAGCTCTGATAGTCATTGTCATGCAGATTTAGACGTTGATCATATTTCTGATGTGCATACTCCCGAATTCTTGAATAGTGTAAAGTGTGTTAGGGTATTCTTGATCATGAACGTAATCTAAAAATTGAAACACCGATATTTAGAAATATTTATCACTCAACGGATTTGTACAATGGAACCAGGTTTGGACTTTAATATTATTTTTTTTTAATTTTTTTTAAATTTTTTTCTCATCTTTTAAAGGTTGAATATGTATAATTTAATTAAATTTGCATTGAAATATTTTTTTCAATATATAGGTTGGTTATTACGAGAATGAGTAATATAATTCTTGAAGCTAAGGTTCTAACGGGAAGTAATGCCGAATAATTAGCTGTTGGTCCCGATTTGTGTGGATAAAACCCATTTTGCGCGTGCGGAAGCAAAACATGTCATGTGATGCATATAAACAGGGGAGAGGAATGGTGATTCCAAATTTTTGCTTTTAAGAACAATGTGTGTTGTTTTGCTTATAATCAAATGCATATGGCAAGTAAGAACATAAAGCAGTAAAGAACACACGATTTTATAGTGGTTCAGACGACACCCGTCCTACGTCCACTCTTCCCTTAACACAGGGGCACCTACTTAACCGACTTAACCAACGGGACTTATCACCCTCACGGGATCGCCTATAGATGTTTACCGAGTTCACACTCAAACCGGACTTATCTCCCTCACGGGATTACCTACCCTCCCTATCGGGATTGCTAGATGTTTACAGAGTTCACACTCAACCGAACCCAGATATCAGAAACTAGAATCCCTAGTCTAAAATCTTGCGATGACAAACTTAACCTAACTTTGAGTTTGGGTAAAGGTTTGTTTGGTTTCCAACTAGGTTGAGATTTCCCCTTACATTTGTTTAGCCTCGATGCTAAGGATGGAAAAATCTCTCTAAGCTTAGGATATTACATTTGTGCTTAGATCTAGGGTAGAACACTCTTTGAATATATTTGTATATCTACAGACTTGTGTTCTATGGTGGAAATGCTGGATGATTTGGCTCTGTAGATTCAATGGTATTTTCACGCATTTCACACACTTCCACATTTTTCCACACATTAGAATGAAGGAAGAACTTGTATTTATAGTGTGGATTTGAATGTTACCGTTGGAGAGAATCACATTCAAATCCATACTATTCTGTTGCTTTTTGCGACTTTTTTTTTCAGCGTCGTCGTCATCCTCTCATTGGTCCGCGTCGGTTTGAATCTACTTGGTATATCTTGATTTCTTGAGTCTCGGGATCTTGATTTCTTACGAGTCTCGGGATCTTGATTCTATCGAGCCTTGAGTTATCTGAGCCTTGAGTTATCTGAACCTTGAGTTATCTGAGCCTTGAGTTATCCGAGCCTTGAGTTATCTGAGCCTCGGGTTACTCGAGGTTCTTCTTGATTGGCGAGAATTCTCTTGATGGACCTTATACGTCGGGCATCTTGACACTCGAGCTTCTTGAGTTCACTCTTCTGGTCGGACATCGACCCTCGAGTCACTTGACTCGAGCTATCGATTTCTTCTTGCTGATCGTCATTTCGGTGATCAGATCATCATATCTTCAGGATCATCTCAGGATAGCATCAGGTCATCTGCATCAGGTTAGCATATCAGTTTATCATATCTAATCTCGATCTGATCTCGATCAGTCTCATCTGCTCCTCTTCATATCTGATCTCGATCACGTCTGATCTTGATCAGTCTCATCTGCTCATCTTCTGATCTGCAACCTTCTCTTCTGATTTTTTGGCTTTAGCTTTTCTTCACATCTAATTTGCACAGCTCATCAGTTGACTCTGGAACTCATCTAACTCATCTGATCTCGATCAGTCTCGTCTGCAGCCTCGTCTGAACTCAATCATCTTCTTCTGATTTCATGAGTTCACCCTCAATTTGGTTCTCTCGTTCCCCCTTAACTTGTTATCTGTAAATTAGCTTGAATAACACAAGTTGATAATGTTTTGGCATAAATTATCAAAACTAAAATATCCCAACAATTTCCCCCTTTTTGATAATGACGCCAAAACATTAAAATATATGCATTTAAAACATAGATCGGGTTTTTGTTTAAAAAGATCAACTCAGGCGATCACATTGAAAAAGTGATCTTTTGAGCTCCTTGCTCTGATACCAATTGATGGTATCAGTTCAGATGTTCGCATTGAAAATCAGTGACCTTTTGAACTACCCGCTCTGATACCAATTGATGGTATCAGTTCAGATGTTCGCATTGAAAAACAGTGACCTTTTGAACTACCCGCTCTGATACCAATTGTTGGTCCCGATTTGTGTGAATAAACCCATTTTGCGCGTGCGGAAGCAAAACATGTCATGTGATGCATATAAAATAGGGGAGAGGAATGGTGATTCCAAATTTTGCGCTTTTAAGAACAATGTGTGTTGTTTTGCTTATAATCAAATGCATATGGCAAGTAAGAACATAAAGCAGTAAATAACACATGATTTTATAGTGGTTCAGACGAAACCCGTCCTACGTCCACTCTTCCCTTAACACAGGGGCACCTACTTAACCGACTTAGCCAACAAGACTTATCACCCTCACGGGATCGCCTATAGATGTTTACTGAGTTCACACTCAAACGGGACTTATCTCCCTCACGGGATTGCCTACCCTCCCTTTCGGGATTGTTAGATGTTTACAGAGTTCACACTCAACCGAACCCAAAAATCAGAAACTAGAATCCCTAGTCTGAAATCTTGCGGTGACAAACTTAACATAACTTTGAGTTTGGGTAAAGGTTTGTTTGGTTTCCAACTAGGTTGAGATTTTCCCTTACATTTGTTTAGCCTCGATGCTAAGGATGGGAAAATCTCTCTAAGCTTAGGATATTACATTTGTGCTTAGATCTAGGGTAGAACACTCTTTGAATATATTTGTATATCTACACACTTGTGTTCTATGGTGGAAATGCTGGATGATTTGGCTCTGTAGCTTCAATGGTATTTTCACGCATTTCACACACTTCCACATTTTTCCACACATTAGAATGAAGGAAGAACTTGTATTTATAGTGTGGATTTGAATGTTACCGTTGGAGAGAATCACATTCAAATCCATAATATTTTGTTGCTTTTTGAAGCTTTTTCAGTGTGTCGTCTTCCTCTCATTGGTCCACGTCAAATTTGAATCTAACTATATATCTTGATTTCTTACGAGTCTCGGGATCTTGATTTCTTGAGTCTCGGGATCTTGATTCTATCGAGCCTTGAGTTATCGAGCCTTGAGTTATCCCGAACCTTAGTTATCTGAGCCTTGAGTTATCGAGCCTTGAGTTATCGAGCCTTGAGGTTATCCCAGCCTCGAGGTTACTCGGGGTTCTTGATTTGAGACTTCTCTTGGCGGACCTTATGCGTCGGGCATCTTGACACTCGGGCTTCTTGAGTTCGGCTCTTTGAATCGGACATCGACCCTCGAGGTCACTTCGATTTCTTCTTTCTTCTTGGTGATCGTCGTACTTGTTGTCGGATCATCATATCTTCAGGATCATCTCAGGATAGCATCAGGTCATCTGCATCAGGTTAGCATATCAGTTTATCATATCTAATCTCGATCACGTCTGATCTCGATCAGTCTCATCTAATCCTCTTCATATCTGATCTCGATCACGTCTGATCTTGATCAGTCTCATCTGCTTATCTTCTGATCTGCAACCTTCTCTTCTGATTTGTTGGCTTTAGATTTTCTTCACATCTAATTTGCACAGCTCATCAGTTGACTCTGGAACTCATCTAACTCATCTGATCTCGATCAATCTAAATCTAAATTTCGTCTCGAACTCGATCATCTTCTTCTGATTTCATGAGTTCACCCTCAATTTGGTTCTCTCGTTCCCCCTTAACTTGTTATCTGTAAATTAGCTTGAATAACACAAGTTGATAATGTTTTGGCATAAATTATCAAAACTAAAATATCCCAACAATTTCCCCCTTTTTGATAATGACGCCAAAACATTAAAATATATGCATTTAAAACATAGATCGGGTTTTTGTTTAAAAAGATCAACTCAGGCGATCACATTGAAAAAGTGATCTTTTGAGCTCCTTGCTCTGATACCAATTGATGGTATCAGTTCAGATGTTCGCATTGAAAAACAGTGACCTTTTGAACTACCCGCTATACCAATTGATGGTATCAGTTCAGATGTTCGCATTGAAAATCAGTGACCTTTTGAACTACCCGCTCTGATACCAATTGTTGGTCCCGATTTGTGTGAATAAACCCATTTTGTGCGTGCGGAAGCCAAACATGTCATGTGATGCATATAAAATAGGGGAGAGGAATGGTGATTCCAAATTTTTCGCTTTTAAGAACAATGTGTGTTGTTTTCCTTATAATCAAATGCATATGGCAAGTAAGAACATAAAGCAGTAAAGAACACATGATTTTATAGTGGTTCAGACGAAACCCGTCCTACGTCCACTCTTCCCTTAACACAGGGGCACCTACTTAACCAACTTAACCAACGGGACTTATCACCCTCACGGGATCGCCTATAGATGTTTACCGAGTTCACACTCAAACGGGACTTATCTCCCTCACGGGATTGCCTACCCTCCCTTTCGGGATTGCTAGATGTTTACAGAGTTCACACTCAACCGAACCCAGAAATCAGAAACCAGAATCCCTAGTTTGAAATCTTGCGGTGACAAACTTAACATAACTTTGAGTTTGGGTAAAGGTTTGTTTGGTTTCCAACTAGGTTGAGATTTTCCCTTACATTTGTTTAGCCTCGATGCTAAGGATGGGAAAATCTCTCTAAGCTTAGGATATTACATTTGTGCTTAGATCTAGGGTAGAACACTCTTTGAATATATTTGTATATCTACAGACTTGTGTTCTATGGTGGAAATATTGGATGATTTGGCTCTGTGGCTTCAATGTTGTTTTCACACATTTCACACACTTCCACATTTTTCCACACATTAGAATGAAGGAAGAACTTGTATTTATAGTGTGGATTTGAATGTTACCGTTGGAGAGAATCACATTCAAATCCATACTATTCTGTTGCTTCTTGCAGCTTTTTCAGTCTTGCCGTCTTCCTCTCATTGGTCCACGTCAGCTGAATCTAACGACTATATCTTGATTTCTTAGTCTCGGGATCTTGATTTCTTCCGAGTCTCGGGATCTTCGATTCTATATGAGCCTTGAGGTTATCCCGAGCCTCGGGTTACTCGGGGTTCTTGATTCGTGAGACTTCTTGTGGCGGACCTTATGCGATCGAGGCATCTTGACACTCGAGAACTTCTTGAGTTGGCTCTTCGAATCGAGACATCGACCCTCGAGTCACTTGACTCAGGCTATCTGATTTCTTCTTGCCTGGATCGGATTAAGCTCGACTGATCAGATCAACATATCTTCGGGATCATCTCGGGATAGCATCAGGTCATCTGCATCAGGTTAGCATATCGGTTTATCATATCTGATCTCGATCACGCGTCGATCTCGATCGATTTCATCTTTCTCCTCTTCATATCGATCTCGATCCGCGTCGATCTTGATCGGTCTCATCCGCTCATCTTCCGATCGCAACCTTCTCTTACGATTTCTTTGGCTTTAGCTTTTCTTCACATCCGATTGCCTGTAGCTCGTCACCATTGACTCAGGAACTCATCTTACTCTCCATCCGATCTCGATCGGTCTAAATCTCTGACCTCGTCTCCCGAACTCGATCACCTTCTTCTGATTTCATGAGTTCCCCCTCAATTTGTTCTCTCGTTCCCCCTTAACTTGTTATCTGTAAATTAGCTTGAATAACATAAGTTGATAATGTTTTGGCATAAATTATCAAAACTAAAATATCCCAACATTAGCTTTGGTACCTAAGCTTACGTTAACTCCTTCTAGTCATAGATTGTTCTCGTTCAAAATTTCAACAGAGATAGTTTTGGTTGATTATTTCATATGATATATCTATATATAAAAGTCAAGGACAATCATTTTCTCATGTAGAAGAATTTTTTTGTAGAAGTTCGTTTTTAGTCATGGACAATCGTATGTAATTTTTTCCCGAATAATAAACCTCTAGATTTGATTTTGAAGATCCTATTTTGTCATGATGATAATCGTGATTGTAGTATCATGAAAAATATAATTTTTCATGAAGTTTTTAGGAATTATATAATTTTATAATACTCCCTCTGTCCTAGAATACTCTATACATTTTTCTTATTGGGACGTCCCAAAACATTTTGCATATCCAATAAAAAGAAACTCATTAAACCTCACCCTCACAATATTAACATATTTAAACAAAATGCCATTACTTTGGGACACACTCATACACTCAATAAAATTACTTTATTTACGTTATACATAAAAAAATTACAAAATTACCCTCCAACACTCCACTCATTATATATTTTTCTTAGTTTTTGTGCCATAAAGGTGGCGGAAAGTCTCCCGAAACGGACGTAGTAATAAATATTAAAATGTTACAACTTTTACATGACATTTTTTGTGAATATTAGATATCTTATATACGTTAATATATTTTTTGTGAATATTTATATTATAACAATATACTAATATGAGTTATTTATTGTAAATTTCCTAAATTTAATTTAGTTAAATATATTTCAAAATTATATATTTTTAAAATTAATCGATATTTTTTTTTCATTGCAATTCAAGATATCACCTTTTTAAAATTTTCCGATTTGAAGCGTTTGCCTATTTTTTAGCAACAATTAAATAATGTGGTTTCTGGAGCTGCTAAATCGATGTCCATATAAGATGTCACGACTGATGAATAAAATATTTTTTCCCTTTATTTTTCTTAACAAAAACAATATCTAGAAAATGTTTATAAAATTTAGGAATGAATCCCCAAAACTCATCCTGACAAAAAATAAGCTCTTATTATTTCTCCCCAAAAACTTAAAAGTAGAACACTAAATCGTCCACCGTATCGCAACTCCAAATTCTTGAAATATTTAAAAAAATTAGAATTTTTTTTCTTAAAACTAAATTTTAAATAAAAAGAAATCATTTTATTCATCAGTTTTGACATTCTACGTGGACATTTATGTCAACTCCAGCAGCCACGATACTTAATTATTGCTGAAATTTTGAAAATGCTTTGAATAACATAACTTTAAAACGTGGTGTCTCGAATTGCAAAGAAAAATAATATGTTGTAATTGATAAAAACATTAAGGGAGGTGATATTTTTTTAAATTAACCCAAAAAAATTATAAAGTGAAGAATATTAATGAGATTAAATTTTTTATAGTTCAGTAACTTTTTGCATCATTTTAAAATTGATCCCGATTGTTTTGACTTTTTGATTTTGGGTTTGGTAAGTTTTCAAAAAATTTGAAATTGGTCCTCTTTGCTGTGGCAGGTCACCAAATAGGTAAACGTCACATGTGTAATTATTTTATTTTTTACTTTAATTTCGAAGAATAACCTGGACTTTTTTAATTCTAATAATTTTAGAATAAGTATTGGGTCGAATTTAAAGACAACCTAAATATTAAAAGACAAAGCAAATTGGGTTGGTTTACTGGGTCTAAATTAACCCAGAAAATTTAAAAATAAACCAAAGTACGCAAAAATCACTCTTCCTCCTTAAAAAAAAGTGCATAAAAATTCCGATCCAATATTATTAGGACTAAAAAGGTCTAGGTGACATTTCAAAATTAAATTTTTTTTTACACATTTTATGATTACATGTTTGGTGACCTGCTACAGCAGATTAAAGGACTAATTTTTAAAAAAAAAAAATTATAGGGCGGAACTCATAAAATCAAAACAATCAGGACCAATTTCGAAACAAAATAAAGTTACTGGTCTACAAAAATTTTAATCCTAATATTAATTTTTCTTTTCAAATAATTTTCTATAACATATCACAATTTTATGAATAAAATAAATCATAATTAAAAAATATTAAAATCTTAATTAATGAATATAAATATTATAACAAGATGTTAATATAAAATTTAAAATTTATATTAATTCAAAATAATATTTTAACATCTAAAATGTTTGATAAAGATAATGATTGTGCGTTAGCATGGGTGCAATACTAGTTATGGTATAAAACTTCATCTTTTAAATCTATATCATTCATTTTTCGTCATTAATCTCCGCTATTAAATTTTACGAGTTCGACTCATTTATGGTATAATTATTAATCATCATTTATTTCTCTAATTTAATATGTATCATTCAAAAAATCAGGTGGCTTAGCCCACTTGGCCACTGGGCTCCTCATTTGAGTGGGAGACCCAGGTTCGATTCCATCTGTGAACGAATTTGAGTTATGTGAGTTATAAGGTGGATTGGCGATTTCGTGGAGTATTTGGGTGTTTAGTGTACTAATTACTAACTACTAACAACTAACTTTGCCCGATAAAAAAATAAAATAAAATATATATATATATATATATATATATATGTATCATTCAAAAAAATGTAACCCATTCAAAAGATATTGTTGATCTATATAACTTTTTACTGATTGATTTTTTAGCAATAGAAAAAATATTTGTTGTTGATGTAGATATAACAAAGATGAAAAAAATGTTTATCTTTCGTTTAGCAGATTCAGTAAAAGTTACCGTAGTGTATCAAACGTGTATCAAGTAGTACCAAACATGCACCAAATGCTCTTTTCTTAGATGGTATACATTTTATAATTTAATTTTATTTGTATATTTTTTATTAGTTTTGTAGGTCCCGAAACGGGTTTTTGAGAGCGCGTAAGTCTAGAGGGAGGGGTGAATAGACTTAAAAACTTTTTTCGCAAGTCGGTGTGATTGCGGTTTTTCGATCGAGTGCAAGTGAATCGGTTTGATCGATATTCAACTTCTTGATCGCTGAGGGCGATCGTTCTATATCTATCAGTTTAACTGATTGTGCGGAAGCTAGTTTATACCCGTGTGAAAAACCAGTTTATAACAAATCAGATTCCGAAGCTGTTTTCAATCAGATGACTATGGAGTCAATCTGATCAGATCAGTAGCTTGGTGCTAGCTGATCCTAACTCAGAATATGTATGCAGATTTAATCAAGTTGTGTGCAATAGTGTAAAGCAATTAATCAAACAGGTAAATGCACATAAGATTTATAGTGGTTCGGACAACCAGTCCTACGTCCACTCTTCCCTATCACAAGGGGCACCAACTTAACCAACTGGGCTTAGATTATTGTGTTAGTCCAACACATTACACCAACAGATATTTATAGAGCTCTCACTCAACCGATCCTGCGTAAATCGAAACTAGAAACCCTGATGCGAAATCTTGCTAAACAAACTTAACCTAACTTTGGGTTTCGGGTAAGATTTGTTATTGTTCCAACTTTGAAATCTTTCATAGTATTTAAGTAGCCTAACAGCTAGATGATAAGATTTCTGTGCTAAGAACTATGGGATGAACACTTAGAAAAATAATCTTCAAGGTTGTGTTCTTCGTGCGAAAATTTGACTATAGTATTAGCTTCTTGATAATTTCCGTGTCTTCACTCTGAAGAGTAATCCCATATTTATAGACCTCGAAATCAAAGAGCCATTGGAGAGCAATTTGAATTTCCGGCTATATTTGGTAGATATGTAGGATTTGATGTGACGTGCTTCTAGGTACGGCATGGCCGAAAGCGTGTATGTCATTTTTATAGCCGTTTGACCAAGCAGCACCAAATCCCGTATTGTCGGCTCCGTTCATACGTGTCTTATTCTTATTGGTTAACAAAAACAGTTTTCAGTGTTTGTTCTACCAACTAAAGTTGACGTTCTTCTTGTTCAGGTCAACAACGTATGATCAGAAAACCAGAAATCTACATACCAGATCAGGCGAGAAGAAATTAGAAGAGAAGTCATATGAAGTCATGTTCACTGAGAATCAGAACGCTGCTGATGATCAGTTAGCCTGAGTGCTAGTGACATGAGGGTCAGATTGTCTGGAGTCAGAAGAGCTGAATTCAGTTAGCCTGAGTGTCAGTATGCCTGATCAGACAAGGTCCGCTGAAGAGAAGTCTGCTGAATCAAGAAACCTGAGGCTCAGAAGTATCCTGAAGACTCAGAAGGAACCTGAAGACTCAGAAGATCCTGAAGATTATAGCCGTTAGATTCAGCTGACGTGGACCAATGAGACTCAGAAAACTGCTGCACATGCTGATAGGTTCGAGGAATGGAATAAGATCAGAAGTGAATGGCTTCTGGATGCTTTTGTTTTGGATCTAGTGCCACAGGAAGAATCACCAGATGCAGAATTTCTCAACTGGTTGGAGAACAAGCACCCAGATTTTCTGAAATATCTGGAAAATGAGGCCAGAGTAATCAATGTGAGAATATCTCTTCAAGAGTATGGCGTGATGGACTACTCGAAGAAGGCAAATGGCTCATTTGACAAACTGGCATTTCAAAGGTTCTATTTTGACATCCTGAACAAAGCTCGCATAACTGATCCTCAGCAGATCAATAAAGTCAAATGGAAGCTATACCGGATATTCAACATTCCTCAGGATCAACGAGAAATGTCAGAGGGATATAAGCCAAGAGATTGAAGATCAGAAGACTGTTTAGGATCAGCTGAATTTAAACCTAAACTTTTCTGATGTAATATGTAATCAATAAATCTGATGAATGAAAAGTTTATTCTTTTTCTGATCCTAAGACATGGTTTATCCTGTTTGTCTCTTCATTGTTCTTACCACCAATTGGCCTAGAACGAGAAGTAGACTCTTTTGTAACCAGTTTCACTTTCTTGCTCTCATTGTCCTCTTCGACCAAAGTAACAGCCTTTATGAGATCATCCATTAGATATTTTACATAAGGGTGATCATAGGTCTTTGGCAGAGAATTGAGAATGAAATCAATTTTACTTTTGAAGTCACATCAAGAAATGCCAATTCTTCATAGATGACCATAACCCTAAGAATGTGCTCTTTAACAGTCATTCCTTCTTCCAACTTTAGTTTGACCATGTCACGCTTAATGCTTTGGATAACCATATGGGTCAGATGTGCGAACATCGCTTCGAGATTTCCCATAATGTCTGCAGCTGTGGAAAATCCTTGATGAAGGTCCTTTAACGAATCTGACATGTGTGTCAAGATAATGTCCCTCATCAATTCATTTCCTAGATCCCATTCACTATTCCATCTCGTCCCATATACTGGCACCCTTGGTTGGTTTTTCGGGTTTTGGTACGTTGAGTACCCATTTGAATTCATGCGAAGCAAGGATGTTAATAAGTTTTCGTTTCCAAACAATAAAGTTTTCTCCAGTAAGCAGGTTGTCTTTCAGTATATTGAACAGTGGATTAAAAGGTTGCGACATGATGAAACTGAAAATAAACATATATCTTGTGTTAATATCCGGATCAACACAAAGAAAATCACATAATTCGATCACATGATTCATATTGAAATCTCAAAAAAATATGAACATGCATCAACCAATATCTCAAAACAGATTTAAATGAGCCTCGTGGGAGGGTCATCATTTAAATCATATTCAAGCATGTCACAAACAATAACAGTTACAAACCTTTAATTTCAAACTTAATAGTCGGCTCCCACTTGACCAATATAAAATTGACAGGGACTTCGGTGAAGTATATGCATATCAATTTTATACCTAAGTAATAACCATGATTAAATACAAAATTTCTACTTCGTCGCCACTAATAATAATTCACAATCATCCTTTTGAGAATTTATTCATGTGAAAGCTATCTTTTGACCGTCCCGTAGGGGAATTTCTCCAAATGATTTCACAAATAAATAAATCATGGAGGTTAAAATTAATTCGATTCAAAATCTAATTAATTATTGAAACATACTTAGTAATTTTTTGAATTTGAGATTTTTCGTTGAGCAATTCTCATGCAAACACATTTAAACAAATTAAATAAAGCATAAGAAAAAATACAATAATAAATCAAGCAAAACAGAAAATAAATGTATTGGGCACATATTATCCAACTGTCAAGGTTTGATTTTCCTTGGCTTGATCTTTGTCGCGAGTCGTTTTATACGGAGAGTATTATGTGGCTAATTTGATAACAACTCGCAAACAAAACATGCACGTGTACGATAAGCTGTAAATAAGATTAATTTGTTGACCCGGTTAAATCGGGAAATGACTACTCTGGGGCATACCAAGCCGAGGATGTGGTATTGCGAGCTTTACACGCATAATATTTGATACACCTTATGAAGATGAATCATTACAGATGAAGATAATTTGGAGAATTCGCCTCCGGGTGCTAGGGTTTCTAGTAGGAATAAATGATCACTCGAATTTTTTTGTTCCTCACCTCTCAAGCGTGGGTATGACTTTTTGGGAGATTTTTTCTGAACCTTTTTCTTCTTCTTTTTTCTTCCTTTTATAGCACTCCGACAAGCATGAGCTGGGTTGGCAAGCATGAGTTGGAGACTTGGGTCATCTGAGAACTCACGTAATCTTGCGCCACGTTTTCAACCGTCTTCTGGTTGATCTTGGAACTTACTTGTCTCAGAAAAGCACTCTTTTGGTCGTCCCAAATTAATCTTTTTACTCGGTTGGATGCTTTGTTCGCCCTTTAACCATGTCTACTTTTATCTTTGGAATATTGTCCTCCTCGAAACTGCACCGAGCCCTCGGGATGTTGGTCTTGAGATATCCGAGTGTCGGGCACTCGACCCTTCGGATACTGGTCTGCAGACATCTTGACCCTCGGGATATCCGAGAGTGCGAACATCTTGACCCTCGGGATATCTGAGGTCTTGAACATATCTTGACCCTCGGGATATCTAAGGTCTTGAAACGGTGACCCTCGGGATATCGGGGTCTTGAACATCTTGACCCTCGGGATATCGAGAGGTCTTAACATCTTGACCCTCGGGATATCCGAGGTCTTGAACATATCTTGACCCTTAGGATATCCGGGTCTTGAACATCTTGACCCTCGGGATATTTGAGGTCTTCGAACATACTGACCCTCAGGATATCTGAGGTCTTTCAGGATTTCTGAGTATTTTGGCCGCCTGAGTCTTCAGATTTGCTTATGGCCTTCTTGACCTAGCTCATCTGATTCCTTCTTTCCTGACCTGAGTGGCGAATACTTGTCCATTGGGCATGAATATTGAAATATTACACGTGTCGCTCTTACGTGTTCGATTAAGCCTGAGTTACTATATCGAACATAACAATACCCCCAGCCGAGTCGCTTTGTATTCAACATGGGGCCCGACTGTTAAAATCTTATTGGGCCATAGTCGATGTTGTTTTGTATTTTGTGCTGGATTTTCGAAATCGAATCCAACATTTATATATACCTTGTTTCTCCGCCTTAAACCCTTTTTTCCTCTGTCTTTCAATCTTTTCTGTGTCTGAAAATTTCCGGCGAGGGTTTCATCATTCCGGCGAAGAATTTTACTCAGGTAACCGTTGCATTCTTTCTCTAATTGTGATTATGGCCTCTTGCTCAAACTCTTCTGTTCCCCTAGAATCAGACCACCGTAGTTCCTCTTCTTCCCCCTCTGTCAGTAGAATCCCCCGTGGCGATGCAAATGCGCCTGAGACGAATGTCTCTGGTTCAGGAATTTGTTGGCAAATTCGGCAACTGTTTGCCGTTCTTTCCTCTGATTCTGACAAAACCCTAAATGAATTGGATTGGGGCTTGGTCCGTAATGATTCTTCGGACGATTCAAGTGATAATTTTTTGCCCCAAATTCAAATTGGGTCTAGGGCTGTTGATAATGTTAATGTAGATAGGATTGACAATGTTGTGAGGGGGGAAATTTTGGCGGCATTAAATATAACCGAATCGAACATAGGGGTAGTTGGCGAGCAAAATTCTGAGCTTGATATACCTATTGGTGTCCCTCATAGTCCAACGTATAACGAGTATAACGCTCGTTATAGTTTTGATTGGCCCGAGCAACCTCATAGGATTAGGGTTGAGAACGAGTACCCAGCGAGCAAGATAGCGAGCATAATTGATGCTGATAGGCTCACTCGGCTGCATTGGATTTATGAAACTCCAAAAGATGTCTTTTTCTGGGCACCAGGTTCTGATGAGCGGGCCGACCAACCCCCTGAGGGTTGTGTCGCTGTAAATTTAGACACAATGGAAGCTGGCCTTCGATTTCCCCTCCATCCGGCCATCACCTGTTTGCTCGTGGAATGGAACATCACCATTGCGCAGCTCAAGCCGAACGGGTGGCATATGATCATGAGTTTCCTGACTTTGTTCGGCAAGATGAAGCCAAGATATTATCCCTCAGCAGCTGAGCTTGCTCGATTGGTGCACTTAACTCGTCCGAGGGGTGAACACGGGTGGTTGTTCATGCAAGCTAATGCCAAGTGCAAAATCATTGAGGACGTGCCGAACAAAATCAGTGATTGGAAAGAGAAGTTCTGGTTTGTTGGGGGCGATTGGAAAAGCCCGGCCTCTGGAAGCGAACCAAATGCTCGTTTAGACATCCCCACTGACTTTGGGGTGTACCGAAGTAAGTGATTTTGTGTCTTTCGTTCTTCGATTTGAACTGATTTTAACTCGCTTTTTATTTCAGGGATTTTAGCTGCAACGGACAAGGAGACAAACGACGGCTATTTTAGCAGCGTTTGGCAAATTGATCTGGAGTCTCGTTCAGAGTGATCTGTGAGAACTCTGAATACTGCTGATCAGAGAAAGAAAGGAGGTTTGTTCGTTCCTCCTCATCATCTTGTTGCTGTTAATCCTACTAGTAAGGATTGCCTCTTGTATTTGTATAAGTTTTGTGCCATGTTGCTCGTTATTACCCTTCTGTTCCTACTGAATTATTTTGTTTGTAGCTTTCCCCGCTGTGACCATTGCTGTGAGTACATCTGAACATACTGAGATGGCTCGGAGAAAAAGGCCACCAAGAGCTTGCTTTTCAGCCGAAATGTGGGAGGCTCAAATAATGTGTAGAGGGGAGGCGAGCAGAGCGAGCAGGGCATCTGCATCCGGTCCTGGGGAATCAAGCCAACCGCAAGGGAGTCCCGGTCGGCCGAACAGGGGAATAGCGAGCAAGATCCATCGCCGAAGAGACCGAGGATGGAAATCGCCGAGCATGGGCCGAGCGAACAAACTCGGACGAGCACACCGAGCGAACAAGCTCAGACGAGCACTGAGGCCGTCAGGGTGACTCGGACCCCTACTGTCGAGGCGATCAGAGCGGCCGCCTCCGTGGTTGGTCCAATTTCACAGATTGTTGAAATGGAGGTTGGCACATCTTCTCCACCTTCTGCCGGACCCCGATCATGGACTCCGTTAGATCCTGAGCTCCGGTCCCCTGAGGATAGATCATTCTTGGGATGGGATCCGGCTCGTGTGGGCAGGTACATTTTGTTCGATCTGCTTCTGTTTTGGTTATTTTTGTTCGCCCTTTTTATATTCATTTGCTCGAATATATATGTAGGTTGAGCAGGTTGTCGCCTTTGATGCCCAATCTGAAGAACTACTTCTGCTCGCCGAGTGTTCGTAAGGTTCCGGGCATTCCTGAGCATGTTCAGAAAGCTTTCCAGACTCCTGTTCGGGCATGGACTACCGATCTGGAAGAGTCCACTACGGGTCCCACTCCCCTGGAAAATTTGCGTCTGGGTCTGGTGCTTCAGGGTCAATCTATGGTCGTTCTTGAGAAAGCCTATGCTCAGTCCGCCAACCTCCATGCCAATTACTTAGCTTTGATCAGGAACTTTGAAGAAAAGGTGGGCGAGCTGAACAGGACTCAGGATGAACTGAGGTTGGCTCAGGGACAATCTTCTTCGGCACAAGCTGATGCTCACCGGGCTCAGGAGGATGCCCGCAAGGCTCAGGAAAATGCTCGCCGATTTCAGGAAGATGCACGCCTGGCTCAGGAAGATGCTCGCCAGACAAAGGAGGAATTGATTCACTCTCAGGAGGAGTTGGCCAGTATACGAAGAGCTCAAGAGGAGATGAATACTGAGCTTCGTAAACTCCGAGCTGGTGTCGAGGCCATGGAAAATGAGAGGGATGCGCACGGCCAACAACTCATCATTGCTGAGGAGACCAACACTCGTTTGGGTCTCGAAAATTAAAAGCTGCACAATGATGAGTATGTTGATTCCATGTCCAACTTCTCGTACATTTGTGCCTTCGCTGATGCTATCCGGTCTGTTCGCCATGCATCCAACAGCGAACAAATTGCCCCTCTTGTATCCAGTTTTCAGCAGTACCTGATCGATAACCCACCGGACCGCAACCTTCCAATGTCAGATTTAAATGATCTGTGTGATTTCTCCGTTCTTCCTGAAGGGATAAAAGTTGATGATCCAATTCTGGATGAGGAAGAGGGCTCAGACATGAATATCGTGAGGTTGCTGGCCAAAATCTCCAAACCGAAGTGCAGGGACCGATCAAAAGTGGGGATTTGAGCAAAGGGACCTCTGTGATCGAAAGGTAATGTACCTTCCGGCGAGCATTTGGTACCGCCATTCGGGGAGTTGTTCTTTGAGGGGTGAGCACAATTTGTTCGACATCTCTCTCCCGTCTACCCCCAATTATGAATTTGCTCCTTGATGTTATTTTTGTTTTGTCGAACATACGTTGTGTAATTTTTTTGTCTTCTTCACTTTCTGTTCGAACAATGTCTTTAATACTTGTAGTTTTTGCTGACTTCTTATCTTTTGTTCGAACATATTTACAACTGAATGGATGGATTACATACTGAACGGTTTCCTCTAACCTGATTGTTCGATAATTGTTGAGGATGAAAATTGATACTTGTGTTGCTTGATGTTTGCTTTGTTGAGTCGTGTTCGCTTTGTTGCTTTCCAGTTTTTGCCCCTTTTCTTCTGAATGAATTCTAACATTGGGTTTGCTTATGCCCGCTCCTGACTTTTTTCGATTTTGATTGTCTTATTGTCGTTGCAATCTGTTGATCGTCTTATTTAGGTGTGACCAGATGGGTTACTTTATGAACCCCCCCTTTCTTGGTGCGCGATCGTCTTATTTAGGTGTGATCACTTCGTACTAGGGCCGTCTTATTTAGCTGCGACCCCGCACTCATCACCCGCTTTTGCTACGGGTATCTGTAAGTACGAGTCGTCTTTTGCGACTGCGTACCCATTACTCGCTTTTTGCTGCGGGAATCCGAGTATGAACTCGTTCGTCAGGTGAACATAGACTTGGGCTCGTTCATCTTTGTTCGGGTCGTCCGGCTTAGGTGCGACCTCAAATAGGCTTGAACTAGAAAATCTTAGCGAACAAAAGTACATATATCTTTCTTTTTTCTTTTTGCAACACTTTGTATTCTATTACATCCTTCATATCTGAAGAAGACTATCTATTACACAACTATTGTTATCAGACTAGGGTTTTGAATTTAAACCTTGTCTTGAGTAGACACGAACTGGCCTCACCTTGTCCGCAGAATTGATGTTGACAAGGATGTGGCACATCATCCTGTCTACCCTTCTTTCTTTAGTAACATGCTCAGGCAGCAGCAGCATAAACTTTTGTCCCTCCTGGACAAGCTGTGATTATGCGGGCGGCTGCGGGCATGAGCATGTGGCGCGCATTCCTGCTCGCCTAAAGTAGGTGCGAGCAAAACTTTCAGCTCGCACCATTCTGTCCCCTCCAGTAGATGCCTAAGCATCAGCGTCCGCATCTTGTTTTGAGCGGACACTATGACATCCCTCCCCTTCGGAGGAGATTTTGGGGATGCATAGGGGACTAATGACTTACTACTGCATAAGCAGTGAGTAACGTGGAGTGGCAACCATGACTCTGCCGAGCATCTTGAGTCCGCAACGAGCTTCAACCTGTGCTCGCAAAGTCATACGGGGTAAAAGACTCGTATCAGGGCAGATGCTCGATTCAGCTGAATGATTGCTGAATCGAGAGCTGAATTCTTCTACGTCTGGGGGCATACTAAACCGACTTCCTTCTGAGAATCGCAGTATTTTTCCTTTTTTCTTCTTCATATGTTTTTTTCTTTGCTTTTTTCAGCTATCAGTATGCCCCTATTTATAGAACTATCCCAAGCTAGTACTGGCATAGCTAGCTGGTGCTAGCTCTCTTACTTTTGCTCCCCCTTTTGACATTTGTTAAGTTTTTTGACAGCTCTTGCTCAAAGATTGACTCATCCCTGCATGGTTGCCACCACTTGTCAACTTGTTCTGATACGTATCTTCTGTTGACAACTCGTTCTGACACGTATCTTCTGTCTATCGATAGTGCTGGCCAGCATTTCTTTCCTGAAGATATGTGTCGAACATAATGTACTCTTCTTTCAGAATCGTCCTACTCGTTCGAACTGAATGGCTGATTATGTTTGGCCCTTTGTGTTCATTTCAGCTACATCGGACATTATGTTCGGCCAACTATGATCACTTCAGCTGTGTGGACGATTTTATTCGGCCAACCATGCTCGCTAAAGCTGTGTGGATGATTTTGTTCGGCCAACACTATGCTCGCTAAAGCTGTGTGGACGATTTTGTTCGGCCAACTATGCTCGCTAAAGCTGTGTGGACGATTTTGTTCGGCTAACTATGCTCGCTAAAGCTGTGTGGACGATTTTGTTCGGCCAACTATGCTCGCTATTATTGATAGTATTTTTTCAAATTTGATGCATTCCACGAGTAGGACAATGGGACTCCATTCAGGTCTTCCAAGTCATAGGCCCCGTTTAGCAAACGTTCTATAACTCTGAACGGACCTTCCCATGCTCGGCGAACACACCACTTGATACCCCCGTTGCTGCTTTTTAAAACCAAATTCGCCCACATTGAACCTGCGTGTTCGGAATTTGGAGATGTAAAACTTTTCTGATCTCTTTTTGTACATGGCATTCTTGAAATCAGCCTCCGTCCTTCTTTCTTCCAACAGGTCTGTACTCAGGGTGAGCGCCTGGTCATTAATGTGCTCTCCGAAAGTCATTGTTCGATGACTTGGAATCTTGATTTCTGCGGGTATAACAGCTTCCGCACCAAATGCCAGGGCAAACGGGGTCTCCGCAGTTGATGTTCTGAAAGTTGTTCGATAAGCCCATAATATTTCAGGCAACTCTTCAGCCCATCCACCCCCTTGAAATTATCAAGTCTGGCCTTGAGGGTATGCTTGATGATTTTATTAACGACCTCAACTTGTCCGTTTGACTGGGGATAGTACGGAGTTGAGTAGTGCTTTTTTATCCCCCAGCGAGCACAATTCTGTCTGAATTCACTTCCATCGAACTGTTTGCCGTTATCAGTTACTAATGATTGGGGAAGCCCAAATCGACAAATGATATTCTTCCAAACAAAGTTCCACATTCTTTGTTCGGTGATCTTGACAATGGCCTCGGCTTCTGCCCATTTAGTATAGTAATCCACGGCAACCACATCAAATTTTACTCCCGACGTGCCAGTAGGAAATGGGCCGATCAAATCGATCCCCCATTTAGCAAATGGCCACGGGCTATAGACTGACACTAATTCTTCAGGTGGGCTATGAATAAGTGGAGCATGTACCTGGCATCTGTGGCAAGCGCGAGCATACGCGAGCGAATCCTTTTTGAGGGTTGGCCAATAATAACCTTGTCTGATTATTTTGTGCGCCAGAACGAGCCCACCTGTATGATTTCCGCATACTCCTTCATGGATTTGTTCCAGAAGTACACGACCTTCTTCAGGAGTAATACACTTCAAAAGTGGAAGTGAGAAGCTTCTTTTGTACAAATGCTCGTCTATGATAGTATACCGAGCGGATTGTAATCTAAGGAGAGTAGCTTGTGCCCTATTTTCAGGGAGAAGTTCCTTTTGTAGGTAACTCAGGATTGGAGTCATCCAAGTCTTTTGTTCGCCTGTTATTTGGGCGATCATAATTCTGGGAACTGATGGCGAACAAGTTGTGATGACCATAATGTCAGTTATGTTTGTCACTCCTTCTGCTGTTGCCAGGCGTGCCAAAGCATCAGCGAACGAATTACCCAATCGTGGTAATTGCTCAACGAAAACTTGTTCAAAATGCTCGAGCAATTCTTTTGCTAGCTGTTGATACTGTGCTATCTGTTCACCTCGGGCCTCGTACTCACCTGTCACTTGATAAACGATTATCTGAGAATCGCTATAAATCATCAGCCTCTGAATTCCCATTGTCATTGCCATCTGTAATCCAGCGATCAAAGCTTCATATTCGGCTTCATTATGTGTAGCTGGGAAATCAAAACGGATGGCTGTTGTGAATGTTTGTCTGTTTGGGTCGATGAGAACTACGCCGCTCCGCTTCTTAAACTTGTTGATGAGCCATCAACATACATATGCCATGGTTGGTCGATAGCTTTTTTGAGCATTTGAGGATATGTCAACTCGACCATGAAATCGGCCATAGCCTGGCCCTTCATTGCCGTTCGCGGAGTGAACGTAATGCCGAATTGTCTTAACTCTACCGCCCACTTTAGTAACCTGTCGGCAGTATCTGGTCGGTGGAGGACTTGGCGCAATGGGAAAGTGGTCAGTACCTCGACTGAGTGGTCGAAAAAATATGGTCGTAATTTTCGAACACTCATGACGAGGGCATATGCTAATTTTTCCAATGGTGGGTATCGTAGCTCGGCTTCCTTAAGCACTTGGCTTACATAGTAAATGGGCAAGTGTATAGTGCCTTCTCTTTCGTCACAAAAGATCGATCGCATGCTCGGATGCAAAGAAGATACAAATAGTGTTGTTCGCTGGGGACAAAGCTTAGATGGTCGAGTATCTGCAAGGTACTGCTTCAATGATTTGAATGCATTTTGGCAATGCTCGGTCCACTGGAATTTCCCTTTCTTCAATGTATTGAAGAAAGGTGAACGATCAAGCGCTTGCCACTAGACTAAAAGCCCGGACTTGTAGTGAGGTGCTACTTTAATTCCCTTAACCCATAACTAGCAGCAGGCACCACGGGCGGCACACAACTATGCCTTTAATCGAGCGAACGAGGGGTCTTGAGCCGCAACTGACCTTAAAGGCAGGAGACTGCTAGGATTTCTCCCAACAATCCCCCCCCTAGCAGTAGCCTAACTTTCGCCAAACATACCACTATTTATGTCATGGGGGACTCGAACCCGTGACCTGTGCTCTGATACCAATTGAAGGATCAAGCGCTTGCCACTAGACTAAAAGCCCGGACTTGTAGTGAGGTGCTACTTTAATTCCCTTAACCCATACCTAGCAGCAGGCACCACTGGCGGCACGCAACTATGCCTTTAATCGAGCAAACGAGGGGTCTTGAGCCGCAACGCCTTAAAGGCAGGAGACTGCTAGGATTTCTCCCAACAAAAGGTTTGCATTTGTCTCCAGTTCGTGATATAAACCGGCTTACGGAAGCTAAACGTCCGGTTAACTTTTGGACCTCTTTCACATTTCTGGGGGCTTGCATATCGAGCATGGCTTGAATCTTTGTTTGTTCGCCCGATCCTCGTTGACCGAACCATATGTCCGAGGAATTTTCCTGAGTGAACCCCAAAGCTACATTTTTTTGGATTTAACTTCATATTGTACTTCCTGAGTATATCGAACGTTTGTGCGAGGTGGGTGATGTGGTCTTCCTTATGTTCACTCTTAACCACAACATCATCAATATATACCTCAATTGTTCGGCCGATGTGTTCGTCGAACATTTTGTTCACCAAACGTTGATATGTTGCTCGCATTCTTTAATCCGAATCGGCATGAATTTCCAACAAAGACATGTTCTTTTCATCTGCGAAATGCCATATTCTTTTGATCGTCCGGGTGCATAGGTATTTGGTGATAACCAGCAAATGCATCCATAAAAGTCATGAGCTTATGGCCTGCTGTATTATCGACCAAATAATCGATATGCGGCATCGGGAAGTTATCTTTTGGACATGCCTTGTTTAAATCCGTGAAATCAATACACAACCTCCAAGATCCATTAGACTTGCGACGAGCACCGGGGTTAACAAGCCATCTTGGGCATTTTACCTCTCGAATCAGTTTGTTGTCGAGCAACTTTTTGATTTCACTATTCATTGCCGCATATTTTTCCGGACTAAACTTTCTGCGCTTCTGGATAACTGGAGTTTGTATTGGATCAAGGTTGAGGGAGTGGCATGCATGTTTTGGATCAATGCCAACCATGTCCTCGTGCGACCATGCGAACACATCCAAGTTTGCTTGAAGATAAGCAATCATTTATGTTCTAATTGGTTCAGGTAATTCTGAACCAATGAACACTTCTAACTCGGGTCTGTTCGGGTCGATTTTGATGGACTCCAGTTGTTCGACAGGCGTTGCTCGCTTTCTTTTTTGCTTCCACCGAGGATCTTGGATGGACCCCCTGCTCGCCATCAACCTCCATGGGTTCAAAGCCTATGCGAGGCTCTAGGTCCGTTTGCTCGTTCGGCTGATCAATATTCATTTGATCTAGGAGATCTGGGGAATTAGTTGCCACCCCGGAGTCTGTGTTCGCACATTCTGTGCTCGCGTGAAGAGCTATGCTCGTCGAACTTATGTTCGTCGGAAGATCTTTAGGCGAGGTATTTGCTCACGTTGGCTCACCAATCTCCCATGTTTGCTCCATCATATTGACGATGCTTTGTTTTTCTGGTGCACATGATAGCAAACAATCTCGAGCTTTCTTCTGATCTCCTTTTACGCTTCAAGTTCCATCTTGTGTCGGAAATTTAACACAATAGTAATACGTAGAACAGGCCGCTTTAAATTCCTGAATAAATGGGCGACCTAGGAACCCGTTATAAGTAGACGGAGCATTGACGATTACAAAATCTAGCATTCTAGTAGTCGTCGATGTCCGGATTCGAGAGTTGATTCTAACTCGACTCTAACCTAATCATACCATAGTGGCCTCAAGTTACATTCCCCCAAAACCCATTATGGTATGATTACACGGTTCAATATAACAGCTCAAGTCTCCAACTTGTTTTTCCATCTGGCGAAGGGTATTAACGAACAAAATGTTCGCTTAAGCTCCAGTGTCAACTAGGAGGCGGTGCACCTTCAACCCGAGGAGACGAGCACTGATGGTTAAGGATTCATTGTGGGGAGTTATGATTCCGCCGAGATCGCCCCTCTGAAAACATGATTTGGTGCGAGGGTGGCGTCTTTACCGATGTGCTCGCCACCTTCACTTGATGGATGCTTTGCATGGCACGATCTCCATCTTTTTTTCGCTCGTTCGATAATGTTGGTGCTCGTAACATCCACCCAATGGACCATATTCGGGACGTATCATGTGAATCTCTTGACTTTCTCGACCTCTTTCCCACAATGGAGGCCCTCGTTTGGGTATTTGATCTTTTTCTTGATTCTTCGGGATCACTTTGTCCGAGATGTTTGTTCGGCCTTTAAGCTTACCCTTCGATCTTCTAATTTTTTCATTCTAGTCTCTGCTCACCGGCTTTTTTAAGAATTGGGTAAGACGATTATCTTCAGATAACTTCCAAAGTTGGCGAGAGTAAGTCGCGACACTCTTGATGTTGTGCCCGATGTACTAAATGGTAGTTACAATATTTGGAAGCATTGAGCCGATGTTTATCCATTATGATTCTTCTCGGCCTTTCCAACATGTCCCGATCTCTGATTTGGTTAAAGATTGTCTCCGCTGAAACGCCCAAAAGACTTCGTAGGGCATTTGCTTCCGCTCTTTCTTCGAATGGTTTGAAAGAGCCTGGGGGTTTGTACCCCCCTTCATTCATCACTTTCTTCCCGAAAACTTTCCTAGTGGTTGGTTCCTGACCCAATCGTGATTGGGCGAGCAAATCTTGCATGGCTATAATTTTGGCTGCTCGCTCTCGGAATTCTGAGTATGTGTTAGGCCAGTCTTGGTGCATGGCCTTCCACATATCAGTATTTAGGGTCAGGCCCCCGACCATCGCGAGGATCTTGGCATCCTCTTCGACGGGGGCTCCATCATACAAACATTTATCAAATCTTTCTATGTATGCTCGATCAGACTCACCTTTTAGTTGGGAGAAATGCATGAACCTTTGTTTTGGTACTTTGAAACACACATGGATGAAAAGTGGGACATAAATTGTTGTCCCAATTGGGCGAAAGATGTGATAGACGCAGCTGGCAAAGTAGAAAACCATCTATGTGCCCGATCACCCAAAGTCATGGGGAATGAACGGCACTGTGTTGCGTCTGTGGTCCCCATCGCGATCATAAAATCTGAATACTTGCTGAGATGGACATGAGGGTCAGACTCAGCATCAAATATAGGAATTGGCGTTCGGGACTTCGCTACTTTCTCCTGTATTTCAGCCGCCATGATAGCCGGTGACAATGGCGAACAGGGTATTGTGCTTGCTCGAGGGTGGCTTTTGGTCGCGGCCAGGTCGGCCTGTAATCTCTCGATGGCTTTCTGCATTTCTGCAAATTTTGTGGAACTGACAGACTTGGATCGGAGGTGTTTCCCATCATGAGGACCCAGTGGGTCATGCTCGTGATGGGGCAGTCCCCCTTTCCAAGTCCGTGCTTGACTACCCAATCGATGATGGATACATAATTTTGTTCCTGCCGATTTTTGTTCGGCATGCGGATGAGCATGAAGGTCTGAAGGTGCGGGCATTTTTATTGGCTATTCCTTTCGCTCGCATCCTCGCCGCCTATTATTGCCGATTCGGTCTTTGGCGGAGAGGCTCAAACGTCCAAACACCGATGGTCTAGATCCTTGAGGCCGTTTCACATCGACGCGTGTCATCGGGCTTTTTACTTGCCCGCTTCAAAATTTTCTTTTAACTTGCTCACTATCAAGTGTACGCGAGGAGCCGCTCTTCACGATCTTGAGTTTCTAATTTGGCCAATTCTTTCTCGGCCCTCTCTTTTCAAGGCCGCAAAGAAGAAAAGTGATGGCCCCGGTATGGGCACGGATCATTCACAATATCCTCGAGATTGGTAATCTCCACTCCCTGATCTTTATGAGGCTGGCACTGAGCCTCTTTCCGGTCATGTGGTCGGCTTTGTCCCGACCTCTCCGTTTGTGTGTTCCTAGATTGAGGTATTTTATTTATTTTTTCTGCCTCGGCTAACTAAGGGTTCGTGTATGGGTTGGTTTTTTGGTGAAGCACCCTTCTTCTAGCGCCAGTTGTCGCAAGTTATTTTATACGGAGAGTATTATGTGGCTAATTTGATAACAACTCGCAAACAAAACATGCACGTGTACGATAAGCTGTAAATAAGATGAATTTGTTGACCCAGTTCGTCGGGAAATGACTACTCTGGGGGCATACCAAGCCAGGATGTGGTATTGCGAGCTTTACACGTACAATATTTGATACACCTTATGAAGATGAATCATTACAGATGAAGATAATTTGGAGAATTCGCCTCCGGGTGCTAGGGTTTCTAGTAGGAATAAATGATCACTCGAATTTTTTTGTTCCTCACCTCTCAAGCGTGGGTATGACTTTTTGGGAGATTTTTTCTGAACCTTTCTCTTCTTCTTTTTTCTTCCTTTTATAGCACTCCGACAAGCATGAGCTGGGTTGGCAAGCATGAGCTGGAGACTTCGGGTCATGCAAGAACTCACGTAATGCTGCCACGTTTTCAACTTCGTCTTCCTGGTTGATCTTGGAACTTACTTGTCTGTAAAGCACTCTTTTGGTCGTCCAAATTAATCTTTTACTCGGTTGGATGCTTTGTTCGCCCCTTTAACCATGTCAGTTTTATGCTGGAATATTGTCCTCCTCGAGCACACTGAGCCCTCAGGATGTTCGGGTCTTTGGGATATCTTAGTGTCGGGCACTCTGATCCTTCGGGATACCTGAGGTCTGAGGACATACTGACCCTCAGGATATCTGAGGTCTTGGTATACCGACCCTCAGGATATCTGAGGTCTTCGAACATACTGACCCTCAGGATATCTGAGGTCTTCGAACATACTGACCCTCAGGATATCTGAGGTGCGAACATACTGACCCTCAGGATATCTGAGGTGCGAACATACTGACCCTCAGGATATCTGAGGTCTTCGAACATACTGACCCTCAGGATATCTGAGGTCTTCGAACATACTGACCCTCAGGATATCTGAGGTCTTCGAACATACTGACCCTCAGGATATATGAGGTCTTTCAGGATTTCTGAGTATTTTGGCTTCCTGAGTCCTCAGATTTGCTTATGGCCTTCTTGACTTAGCTCATCTGATTCCTTCTTTCCTGACCTGAGTGGCGAATACTTGTCCATTGGGCATGAATATTTAAATATTACACGTATCGCTCTTACGTGTTCGATTAAGCCTGAGTTACTATATCAAATACAACAATACCCCCCAGCCGGGTCGCTTTGTTTTCAACATGGGGCCCGGCTGTTAAAATCTTATTTGGCCATAGTCTATGTCATTTCGTATTGTGTGCCGGATTTTCGAAATCGAATCCAACATTTATATATACCTTGTTTCTCCGCCTTAAACCCTTTTTTCCTCTGTCTTTCAATCTTTTACGTAATACAAAAATTTCCGGTGAGGGTTTCATCATTCCGGGAAGAATTTTTACTTTCGAGTGTAAATCGCATTCTTTCTCTAATTGTGATTATGGCCTCTTGCTCAAACTCTTACGTTCCTTAGAATCGCACCACCATAGTTCCTCTTCTTCCCCCCTATCGTTAGAATCCCCATGGCGGCGCAAATGTGCGGAGACGAATGTCTCGGGGTTCGAGAATTCGTTAGCAAATTCGCAACCGTTTTGCCATTCTTTCTCCCCGATTCGACGTTAAGCCCTAAATGAATTGGATAGGGGCTTGGTCCGTAATGATTCTTCGGATGATTCAAGTGATAATTTTTTGCCCCAAATTCAAATTGGGTCTAGGGCTGTTGATAATGTTAATGTAGATAGGAATGACAATGTTGTGAGGGGGGAAATTTTGGCGGCAGTAAATATAACCGAATCGAACATAGGGGTAGTTGGCGAGCAAAATTCTGAGCTTGATATACCTGTTGGTGTCCCTCATAGTCCAACGTATAACGAGTATAACGCTCGTTATAGTTTTGATTGGCCCGAGCAACCTCATAGGATTAGGGTTGAGAACGAGTACCCAGCGAGCAAGATAACGAGCATAATTGATGCTGATAGGCTCACTCGGCTACATTGGATTTATGAAACTCCAAAAGATGTCTTTTTCTGGGCACCAGGTTCTGATGAGCGGGCCGACCAACCCCCTGAGGGTTGTGTCGCTGTAAATTTAGACACAATGGAAGCTGGCCTTCGATTTCCCCTCCATCCGGCCATCACCCGTTTGCTCGTGGAATGGAACATCACCATTACGTAGCTCAAGCCGAACGGGTGGCATATGATCATGAGTTTCCTGACTTTGTTCGGCAAGATGAAACCAAGATACAATCCCTCAGCAGCTGAGCTTGCTCGATTGGTGCACTTGACCCGTCCGAGGGGTGAACACGGGTGGTTGTTCATGCAAGCTAATGCCAAGTGTAAAATTATTGAAGACGTGCCGATCAAAATCAGTGATTGGAAGGAAAAGTTTTGGTTCATTGGGGGCGATTGGAAAAGCTCGGCCTCTGGAAACGAACCAAATGCTCGTTTAGACATCCCCACTGACTTCGGGGTGTACCGAAGTAAGTGATTTTGTGTCTTTCGTTCTTCGATTTGAACTGATTTTAACTCGCTTTTTATTTCAGGGATTCTAGCTGCGACGGACAAGGAGACAAACGACGGCTATTTTAGCAGCATTTGGTAAATTGATTTGGAGTCTCGTTCGGAGCGATCCGTGAGAACTCTGAATACTGCTGATCAAAGAAAGAAAGGAGGTTTGTTCGTGCCTCCTCATCATCTTGTTGCTGTTAATCCTACTGGTAAGGATTGCCTCTTGTATTTGTATAAGTTTTGTGCCATTTTGCTCATTATTACCCTTCTGTTCGTACTGAATTATTTTGTTTATAGCTTTCCCCGCTGTGACCATTGCTGTGAGTACATCCGAGCATACTGAGATGGCTCGGAGAAAAAGGCCACAGGAGCTCGCTCGGATTCAGGCTGAGCGGGAGGCTCAGCGAACAACCAGGGGAGAGGCGAACAGAGCGAGCAGGGCATCTGCATCCGGTCCTGGGGAATCAAGCCGACCGCAAAGGAGTACCCGGTCGGCCGAACAGGGGAATAGCGAGCAAGCTCCGTCGCCGAAGAGGCCGAGGATGGAAATCGCCAAGCATGGGCCAAGCGAACAAACTAGGATGAGCGCACCGAGCGAACAAGCTTAGACGAGCACTGAGGCCGTCAGGGTGGCTCGGACCCCTACTACCGAGGCGATCAGAGCGGCCGCCTCTGTGGTCGCTCCAGTTTCGCAAATTGTGGAAATGGAGGTTGGCACATCTTCTCCTCCTCCTGCCGGACCCCGATCATGGACTCCGTTGAATCCTGAGCTCCGGTCCCCTGAGGATAAATCATTCTTGGGATGGGGTCCGGCTCGTGTGAGCAGGTACATTTTGTTCGATCTGCTTCTGTTTTGGTTATTTTTGTTCGCCCTTTTTATATTCATTTGCTCAAATATATATGTAGGTTGAGCAGGTTGTCGCCTTTAATGCCCAATCTGAAGAACTACTTCTGCTCGCCGAGTGTTCGCAAGGTTCCGGGCATTCCTGAGCATGTTCAGAAGGCTTGCCAGACTCCTGTTCGAGCATGGACTACCGATCTGGAAGAGTCCACTACGGGTCCCACCCCCCTGGAAACTATGCGTCTGGGTCTGGGCTTCAGGGCCAATCTATGGTCGTTCTTGAGAAAGCCTATGCTCAGTCCGCCAACCTCCATGCCTATTACTTGGCTTTGATCAGGAACTTTGAAGAAAAGGTGGGCGTGCTGAACAGGACTCAGGATGAACTGAGGTTGGCTCAGGGACAATCTTCTTCGGCACAAGCTGATGCTCACCGGGCTCAGGAGGATGCCCGCAAGGCTCAGGAAAATGCTCGCCGGTTTCAGGAAAATGCACGCCTGGCTTAGGAAGATGCTCGCCAGACAAAGGAGGAATTGATTCACTCTCAGGAGGAGGTGGCCAGTATACGAAGAGCTCAAGAGGATATGAATGTTGAGCTTCATAGACTCCGAGCTGGTGTCGAGGCCATGGAAAATGAGAGGGATGCGCTCGGCCAACAACTCATCATTGCTGAGGAGACCAACACTCGTTTGGGTCTCGAAAATTCAAAGCTGCATGATGATGAATATGTTGATTCCATGTCCAACTTCTCCTACATTTGTGCCTTCGCCGATGCTATCCGGTCTGTTCGCCATGCATCCAACGGAGAACAAATTGCCCCTCTTGTATCCAGTTTTCAGCAGTACATGATCGACAACCCACCGGACCGCAACCTTCCAATGTCAGATTTAAATGATCTGTGTGATTTCTCCGTTCTTCCTGAAGGGATCAAAGTTGATGTTCCGATTCTGGATGAGGAAGATGGCCCAGATATGAATATCGCTGAGGTTCTGGCCAAAATCTCGAGACTGAGTCTGGGACGGATCAGGTGTAGGCCGAGCAAAGGAGACCTCCCCGTGATCGAAAGCGTAATGTACCTTCTGGCGAGCATTTGGTACCTGACCATCTTGAAGGAGTTGTTCTTTGAGGGGGCTGAGCACAATTTGTTCGACATCTCTCTCCGCCTACCCCCAATTATGAATTTGCTCCTTGATGTTATTTTTGTTTTGTTGAATATCGTGAGTGTAATTTTTTCTTCTTCGCTTTCGTTCGAACAATGTCTTTAATATTTGTAGTTTTTGCTGACTTCTTGTCTTTTGTTCGAACATATTTACAACTGAATGGATGGATTACATACCGAACTGTTTCCTCTAACCTGATTGTTCGATAATTGTTGAGGATGAAAATTGATACTTGTGTTGCTTGATGTTTGCTTTGTTGCGTCGTGTTAAATTTGTTGCTTTCCGGTTTTGCCCTTTTCTTCCTCAATGAATTCAACATTGGGTTTTGCTTATGCTGCTCTCTTTTTTTTTTCGGTTTTGATTGTCTTATTGACGTTGCAATCGGTTGATCGTCTTTATTTAGGTGCGACGGATGGGTTACTTTATGAACCCCCCTTTCTTGGTTCGCGATCGTCTTATTTAGGTGCGATCACTTCGTCTTAGGGCCGTCTTATTTAGTCTGCGACCCAAGACTCATCACCCGCCAGTTACTTCTGGTATCTGTAAGTCTGAAGTCATCTTTTTGCATTGCGTACCCATTACTCGCTTTTTCTTTGCGGGATCGTCAGTCTGAACTTCGTTAAATCAGTGAACATAGACTTGGGCTCGTTCATCTTTGTTCGGGTCATTCGGCTTAGATGCGACCTCAAATAGGCTTGAACTAGAAAATCTTAGCGAACAAAAGTACATATATCTTTCTTTTTCTTTTTGCAACACTTTGTATTCTATTACATCCTTCATATCTGAAGAAGACTATCTATTACATAACTATTGTTATCAGACTAGGGTTTTGAATTTAAACCTTGTCTTGAGTAGACACGAACTGGCCTCACCTTGTCCTAGAATTGATATTGACAAGGATGTGGCACATCATCCTGTCTACCCTTCTTTCTTAGTAACATGCTCAAGCAGTAGCAACATAAGCTTTCGTCCCTCCCGGACAAAGCCGTGATTATCTTGGTCAGGCTGGGGCAAGAGCATGTGGCGCGATTCCTCCCGCTTAAAAGTTAAAGCAAAAAGCGAGCAAAAATTTTCAGCTCACACCATTCTGTCCCCTTCAGTAGATGCCTAAGAATCAGCGTCTGCATCTTGTTTTGAGCGGACACTATGACATCCCTCCCCTTCGGAGGAGATTTTGGGGATGCATAGGGGACTAATGACTTACTACTGCATAAGCAGTGAGTAACGTGGAGTGGCAACCATGACTCTGCCGAGCATCTTGAGTCCGCAACGAGCTTCAACCTGTGCTAGCAAAGTCATACGGGCTAAAAGACTCGTATTCAGCTGAATGATTGCTGAATCGAGAGCTGAATTCTTCTACGTCTGGGGGCATACTAAACCGACTTCCTTCTGAGAATCGCAGTATTTTTCCTTTTTTCTTCTTCATATGTTTTTTTCTCTGCTTTTTTCAGCTATCAGTATGCCCCTATTTATAGAACTATCCCAAGCTAGTGCTGGCATAGCTAGCTGGTGCTAGCTCTCTTACTTTTGCTCCCCCTTTTGACATCTGTTCAGCTTTTTGACAGCTCTTGCTCAAAGATTGACTCATCCCTGCTTGATTGCCACCACTTGTCAACTCGTTCGATAACGTATCTTCTGTTGACAACTCGTTCGACACGATCTTCTTACATCGATAGTGCTGGCTAGCATTTCTTTCCTGAAGATATGTGTCGAACATAATGTACTCTTCTTTCGAATCGCCCTACTACGCTCGAACCGAATGGCTGATTATGTTCGCCCTTTGTGTTCATTTCAAATTTACATCGGACATTATGTTCGCCAACTATGATCACTTCAAATTGTTTAGACGATTTTGTTCGTCCGATACTATGCTCGCTAAAGCGTGGGACGATTTTGTTCGTCGACTCTATGCTCGCTTCAATGGTGTGGACAATTTTTGTTCGTCCGAACTATGCTCGCTTCAAAAAACGTGTGGAGGATTTTGTTCGGCCAACTCTATGCTCGCTATTATTGATAGTATTTTTTCAAATTTGACGCATTCCACGAGTAGGACAATGGGATTCCATTCAGGTCTTCCAAATCATAGGCCCCGTTTAGCAAACGTTCTGAAACTCTGAACGGACCTTTCCTTGCTCGGCCAAACAAACCACTTGATACCCCCATTGCTCGCTTTAAAACCAGCTTTCGCCCACATTGAACCTGCGTGTTCGGACTTTGGAGTTGTAAAACTTCTCTGATCTCTTTTTGTACATGGCATTCTTGAAATTAGCCTCCGTCCTTCTTTCTTCCAATGTGTCGTACTCGTATGGCCTTTGGTCATTAATGTGCTCTCCGAAGTCATTGTTCGATGACTTGGAATCTTGATTTCTGCGGGTATAACAACTTCCGCACCAAATGCCAAGGCAAACGGGGTCTCCGCAGTTGATGTTCTGAAAGTTGTTCGATAGGCCCATAATATTTCAGGCAACTCTTCAGCCCATCCACCCCCCTTGAAATTATCAAGTCTGGCCTTGAGGGTATGCTTGATGATTTTATTAACGGCCTCAACTTGTCCGTTTGACTGGGGATAGTACGGAGTTGAGTAGTGCTTTTTTATCCCCCAGCGAGCACAATTCTGTCTGAATTCACTTCCATCGAACTGTTTGTCGTTATCAGTTACTAATGATTGGGGAAGCCCAAATCGACAAATGATATTCTTCCAAACAAAGTTCCACATTCTTTGTTCGGTGATCTTGACAATGGCCTCGCAACACATTTATTTAGTATAGTAATCCACGGCAACCACATCAAATTTTACTCCCGACGTGCCAGTAGGAAACGGGCCAATCAAATCGATCCCCCATTTAGCAAATGGCCACGGGCTATAGACTGACACTAATTCTTCAGGTGGGCTATGAATGAGTGGAGCATGTACCTGGCATCTGTGGCAAGCGCGAGCATACGTGAGCGAATCCTTTTTGAGGGTTAGCCAATAATAACCTTGTCTGATTATTTTGTGCGCCAGAACGAGCCCACCTGTATGATTTCTGCATACTCCTTCATGGATTTGTTCCAGAAGTACACGACCTTCTTCAGGAGTAATACACTTCAAAAGTGGAAGTGAGAAGCTTCTTTTGTATAAACGCTCGTCTATGATAGTATAACGAGCAGATTGTAATCTGAGGCGAGTAGCTTGTGCCTTATTTTCAGGGAGAAGTCCCTTTTGTAGGTAACTCAGGATTGGAGTCATCCAAGTCTCTTGTTCGCCTGTTATTTGGGCGATCATAATTCTGGGAACTGATGGCGAACAAGTTGTGACGACCACAATGTCAGTTATGTTCGTCACTCCTTCTGCTGTTGCCAGGCGTGCCAAAGCATCAGCGAACGAATTACCCAATCGTGGTAATTGCTCAATGAAAACTTGTTCAAAATGCTCGAGCAATTCTTTTGCTAGCTGTTGATACTGTGCCATCTGTTCGCCTCGGGCCTCGTACTCGCCTGTCACTTGATAAACGATTATCTGAGAATCGCTATAAATCATCAGCCTCTGAATTCCCATTGTCATTGCCATCTGTAATCCAGCGATCAAAGCTTCATATTCGGCTTCATTATGTGTAGCTGGGAAATCAAAACGGATGGCTGTTGTGAATGTTTGCCTGGTTGGGCTGATGAGAACTACGCCTGCTCCGGCTCTTAAACTTGTTGATGAGCCATCAACATACATATGCCATGGTTGGTCGATAGCTTTTTCGAGCATTTGAGGATATGTCAACTCGACCATGAAATCGGCCATAGCCTGGCCCTTCATTGCCGTTCGCGGAGTGAACGTAATGCCGAATTGTCTTAACTCTACCGCCCACTTTAGTAACCTGTCGGCAGTATCTGGTCGGTGGAGGACTTGGCGCAATGGGAAAGTGGTCAGTACCTCGACTGAGTGGTCGAAAAAATATTGTCGTAATTTTCGAACACTCATGACGAGGGCATATGCTAATTTTTCCAATGGTGGGTATCGTAGCTCGGCTTCCTTAAGCACTTGGCTTACATAGTAAATGGGCAAGTGTATAGTGCCTTCGTCAGACGAGCACAAAGATCGATCGCATGCTCGGATGCAAAGAAGATACAAATAGTGTTGTTCGCTGGGGCAAAGGCTTAAAGGTCTCGAGTATCTCCGCAAGGTATCGCTTCAATGATTTGAATGCATTTTGGCAATGCTCGTCCATTTGGAATTTCCTTTCTTCAATGTATTGAAGAAAGGTGAACGATCAAGCGCTTGCCACTAGACTAAAAGCCCTGGACTTGTAGTGAGGTGCTACTTTAATTCCTTAACCCATAACTAGCAAAGAGGGCACCACTTCAAGCACACAAACTATGCCTTTTAATCGAGCGAACGAGGGTCTTGAGTCAAGAATCGACCTTAAAGGCGAGAGATCTAGGATTTCTCCCAACAATCCCCCCCCTAGCAGTAGCCTAACTTTCGCCAAACATACCACTATTTATGTCATGGGGGACTCGAACCCGTGACCTGTGCTCTGATACCAATTGAAGGATCAAGCGTTTGCCACTAGACTAAAAGCCCCACTTGTAGTGAGGTGCTTTTAATTCCCTTTAACCCATACCTAGCAAGAAGAAAGGCACCACCGGGCGCACGCAACTATGCCTTTAATCGAGCAAACGAGGGGTCTTGAGCCGCAACTGGCCTTAAAGGCAGGAGACTGCTAGGATTTCTCCCAACAAAAGGTTTGCATTTGTGTCCATGTCGTGATATAAACCGGCTTACGGAAGCTAAACGTCCGGTTAACTTTTGGACCTCTTTCACATTTCTGGGGGCTTGCATATCGAGCATGGCTTGAATCTTTGTTTGGTTCGCTTCGATCCCTCGTTGACTGACCATATGTCCGAGGAATTTTCCTGAGTGAACCCCAAAGCTACATTTTTTTGGATTTAGCTTCATATTGTACTTCCTGAGTATATCGAACGTTTGTGCGAGGTGGGTGATGTGGTCTTCCTTATGTTCACTCTTAACCACAACATCATCAATATATACCTCAATTGTTCGGCCGATGTGTTCGTCGAACATTTTGTTCACCAAACGTTGATATGTTGCTCTGGCATTCTTTAATCCGAACGGCATGAATTTCCAACAGTACATGTTCTTTTCACTGCAGAATGCCATATTCTTTTGATCGTCCGGGTGCATAGGTATTTGGTGATAACCAGCAAATGCATCCATAAAAGTCATGAGTTCATGGCCTGCTGTATTATCGACCAAATAATCGATATGCGGCATCGGGAAGTTATCTTTCGGACATGCCTTGTTTAAATCCGTGAAATCAATACACAACCTCCAAGATCCATTAGACTTGCGGACGAGCACAGGGTTAACAAGCCATCTTGGGCATTTTACCTCTCGAATCAGTTTGTTGTCGAGCAACTTTTTGATTTCACTATTCATTGCCGCATATTTTTTCGGACTAAACTTTCTGCGCTTCTGGATAACTGGAGTTTGTATTGGATCAAGGTTGAGGGAGTGGCATGCATGTTTTGGATCAATGCCAACCATGTCCTCGTGCGACCATGCGAACACATCCAAGTTTGCTTGAAGATAAGCAATCATTTATGTTCTAATTGGTTCAGGTAATTCTGAACCAATGAACACTTCTAACTCGGGTCTGTTCGGGTCGATTTTGATGGACTCCAGTTGTTCGACAGGCGTTGCTCGCTTTCTTTTTTGCTTCCACCGAGGATCTTGGATGGACCCCCGGTGCTCGTCATCAACCTCCATGGGTTCAAAGCCTATGCGAGGCTCTAGGTCCGTTTGCTCGTTCGGCTGATCAATATTCATTTGATCTAGGAGATCTGGGGAATTAGTTGCCACCCCGGAGTCTGTGTTCGCACATTCTGTGCTTGCGTGAAGAGCTATGCTCGTCGAACTTATGTTCGTCGGAAGATCTTTAGGCGAGGTATTTGCTCGCTGGCTTGGCTCACCAATCTCCCATGTTTGCTCCATCATATTGACGATGCTTTGTTTTTCTGGTGCACATGATAGCAAACAATCTCGAGCTTTCTTCTGATCTCCTTTTACGCTTCAAGTTCCATCTTGTGTCGGAAATTTAACACAATAGTAATACGTAGAACAGGCAGCTTTAAATTCCTGAATAAATGGGCGACCTAGGAACCCGTTATAAGTAGACGGAGCATTGACGATTACAAAATCTAGCATTCTAGTCGTCGCATGTCCGGATTCAGAGTTGATTCTAACTCGACTCCTAACCTAATCATACCATAGGGTCGGGTTACAGATTCCCCAAAACCCATTATGGTATGATTACACGGTTCAATATAACAGCTCAAGTCTCCAACTTGTTTTTCCATCTGGCGAAGGGTATTAACGAACAAAATGTTCGCTTAAGCTCCAGTGTCAACTAGGAGGCGGTGCACCTTCAACCCGAGGAGACGAGCACTGATGGTTAAGGATTCATTGTGGGGAGTTATGATTCCGTCGAGATCGTCCTCTGAAAACATGATTTGGTGCGAGGGTGGTGTGCTAGCTGATGTGCTCGCCACCTTCACTTGATGGATGCTTTGCATGGCACGCATCTCCATCTTTTTTCGTCTGTTCGATAATGTTGGTGCCTGGTAACATCCACCCACTGGACCATATTCAGGACGTATCATGTGAATCTCTTGACTTTCTCGACCTCTTCCCACAGTAGGAGGCCCTCGTTTGGGTATTTCAGTCCTTTTTCTTGATTCTTCGGGATCACTGTCAGATGTTTGTTCGGCCTTTCGCTTACCCCTTCGATCTTCTAATTTTTCTGTTCTAGAGTCTCTGCTCACCGGCTTTTTTAAGAATTGGGTAAGACGATTATCTTCGTATAGCTTCCAAAGTTGGCAGAGTAAGTCGCGACACTCTTCAGTGTTGTGCCCGATGTACTCGTGGTAGTTACAATATTTGGAAGCATTGAGCCGATGTTTATCCATTATGATTCTTCTCGGCCTTTCCAACATGTCCCGATCTCTGATTTGGTTAAAGATTATCTCCGCTGAAACGCCCAAAAGACTTCGTAGGGCATTTTCTTCCGCTCTTTCTTCGAATGGTTTGAAAGAGCCTGGGGGTTTGTACCCCCCTTCATTCATCACTTTCTTCCCGAAAACTTTCCTAGTGGTTGGTTCCTGACCCAATCGTGATTGGGCGAGCAAATCTTGCATGGCTATAATTTTGGCTGCTCGCTCTCGGAATTCTGAGTATGTGTTAGGCCAGTCTTGGTGCATGGCCTTCCACATATCAGTATTTAGGGTCAGGCCCCCGACCATCGCGAGGATCTTGGCATCCTCTTCGACGGGGGCTCCATCATACAAACATTTATCAAATCTTTCTATGTATGCTCGATCAGACTCACCTTTTAGTTGGGAGAAATGCGCCAACCTTTGTTTTGGCGCTGGGCGAGCACACATGGATGAAAAGTGGGACAGAAATTGTTGTCCCAATTGGGCGAAAGATGTGATAGACGCAGCTGGCAAAGTAGAAAACCATCTATGTGCCCGATCACCCAAAGTCATGGGGAATGAACGGCACTGTGTTGCGTCTGTGGCCCCCATCGCGATCATAAAATCTGAATACTTGCTGAGATGGACATGAGGGTCAGACTCAGCATCAAATATAGGAATTGGCGTTTGGGACTTCGCTACTTTCTCCTGTATTTCAGCCGCCATGATAGCCGGTGACAATGGCGAACAGGGTATTGTGCTTGCTCGAGGGTGGCTTTTGGTCGCGGCCAGGTCGGCCTGTAATCCCTCGATGGCTTTCTGCATTTCCGCAAATTTTGTGGAACTGACAGACTTGGATCGGAGGTGTTTCCCATCATGAGGACCCAGTGGGTCATGCTCGTGATGGGGCAGTCCCCCTTTCCAAGTCCGTGCTTGACTACCCAATCGATGATGGATAGATAATTTTGTTCCTGCCGATTTTTGTTCGGCATGCGGATGATCATGAAGGTCTGAAGGTGCGGGCATTTTTATTGGCTATTCCTTTCCTGCATCCTGTCGCCTATTATTGCCGATTCGGTCTTTGGCGGAGAGGCTCAAACGTCCAAACACTGATGGTCTAGATCCTTGAGGCTGTTCGTCATCAGACGTGTCATCGGCTTTTTTACTTGCCCGCTTCAAAATTTTCTTTTTTAACTTGCTCACTATCGGTGTGCGTGGCGTCGCTCTTCACGATCTTGAGTTTCTAATTTGGCGATTCTTTCAACCCCTCTCTTTTCTGCGCTTTCAGCGAAAAAAAGTGATGGCCTGGTTGTGTCACGGATCATTCACAATATCCTCGAGATTGGTAATCTCCACTCCCTGATCTTTATGAGGCTGGCACTGAGCCTCTTTCCGGTCATGTGGTCGGCTTTGTCCCGACCTCTCCGTTTGTGTGTTCCTAGATTGAGGTATTTTATTTATTTTTTCTGCCTCGGCTAACTAAGGGTTCGTGTATATGGTTGGTTTTTGGTGAAGCACCCTTCTTCTAGCGCCCGGTTATCGCAAGTTATTTTATCTGAGAGAGTATTATGTGGCTAATTTGATAACAACTTCATAAACAAAACATGTACGCGTGTGCGATAAGCTATAAATAAGATGAATTTGTTGACCCGGTTAGTTAGGAAATGACTACTCTGGGGGCATACCAAGCCAGGATGTGGTATTGCGAGCTTTACACGTACAATATTTGATACACCTTATGAAGATGAATCATTACAGATGAAGATAATTTGGAGAATTCGCCTCCGGGTGCTAGGGTTTCTAGTAGGAATAAATGATCACTCGAATTTTTTTTTGTTCCTCACCTCTCAAGCGTGGGTATGACTTTTTGGGAGATTTTTTCTGAACCTTTCTCTTCTTCTTTTTTCTTCCTTTTATAGCACTCCGACAAGCATGAGCTGGGTTGGCAAGCATGAGATGGAGACTTCGGGTCATGCAAGAACTCACGTAATCTTTGCCACGTTTTCAACCGTCTTCTGGTTGATCTTGGAACTTACTTGTTTAAAAAAGCACTCTTTTGGTCGTCCAAATTAATCTTTTTACTTCGGTTGGATGCTTTGTTCGCCCTTTAACCATGTCGGTTTATCTTTGGAATATTGTCCTCCTCGAGCACACTGAGCCCTCAGGATGTTCGGGTCTTTGGGATATCTTAGTGTCGGGCACTCTGATCCTTCGGGATACCTGAGGTCTGAGGACATACTGACCCTCAGGATATCTGAGGTGCGAACATACTGACCCTCAGGATATCTGAGGTCTTCGAACATACTGACCCTCAGGATATCTGAGGTCTTCGAACATACTGACCCTCAGGATATCTGAGGTCTTGAACATCTTGACCCTCGGGATATCCGAGGTCTTGAACATCTTGACCCTCGGGATATCGAGGTCTTGAACATCTTGACCCTCGGGATATCGAGGGTCTTGAACATATCTTGACCCTCGGGATATCGAGGTCTTGAACATCTTGACCCTCAGGATATATGAGGTCTTTCAGGATTTCTGAGTATTTTGGCCGCCTGAGTCCTCAGATTTGCTTATGGCCTTCTTGACTTAGCTCATCTGATTCCTTCTTTCCTGACCTGAGTGGCGAATACTTGTCCATTGGGCATGAATATTTAAATATTACACGTATCGCTCTTACGTGTTCGATTAAGCCTGAGTTACTATATCAAATACAACAATACCCCCCAGCCGGGTCGCTTTGTTTTCAACATGGGGCCCGGCTGTTAAAATCTTATTTGGCCATAGTCTATGTCGTTTCGTATTGTGTGCCGGATTTTCGAAATCGAATCCAACATTTATATATACCTTGTTTCTCCGCCTTAAACCCTTTTTTCCTCTGTCTTTCAATCTTTTCTGTGTCTGAAAATTTCCGGCGAGGGTTTCATCATTCCGGCGAAGAATTTTACTCAGGTAACCGTCGCATTCTTTCTCTAATTGTGATTATGGCCTCTTGCTCAAACTCTTCTGTTCCCTTAGAATCAGACCACCATAGTTCCTCTTCTTCCCCCTCTATCAGTAGAATCCCCCATGGCGACGCAAATGTGCCGGAGACGAATGTCTCGGGTTCAGGAATTCGTTGGCAAATTCGGCAACCGTTTGCCGTTCTTTCCTCTGATTCTGACGAAGCCCTAAATGAATTGGATAGGGGCTTGGTCCGTAATGATTCTTCGGATGATTCAAGTGATAATTTTTTGCCCCAAATTCAAATTGGGTCTAGGGCTGTTGATAATGTTAATGTAGATAGGAATGACAATGTTGTGAGGGGGGAAATTTTGGTGGCTGTAAATATAACCGAATCGAACATAGGGGTAGTTGGCGAGCAAAATTCTGAGCTTGATATACCTGTTGGTGTCCCTCATAGTCCAACGTATAACTTGAGTATAACGCTCGTTATAGTTTTGATTGGCCCGAAACAACCTCATAGGATTAGGGTTGAGAATCGAGTACCAAATGAGCAAGATAGCGAGCATAATTGATCTTGATAGGCTCACTCGGCTACATTGGATTTATGAAACTCCAAAAGATGTCTTTTTCTCGGGCACCGTGTTACGATGGCGGGCCGACCAACCCCCGAGGGTTGTGTCATTTATCAAAATTTAGACCACAATGGAAGGCGGCCTTCGATTTCCCCTCCATCCGGCCATCACCCGTTTGCTCGTGGAATGGAACATCACCATTCGTAGCTCAAGCGAGCGGGTGGCATATGATCATGAGTTTCGACTTTGTTCGCAAGATGAAACCAAGATACAATCCCTCGGCAAATGAGCTTGCTCGATTGGTGCACTTGACCCGTCAGGGGTGAACACGGTGGTTGTTCATGCAAGCTAATGCCAAGTGTAAAATTATTGAAGACGTGCGATCAAAATCGGTGATTGGAAGGAAAAGTTTTTGGTTCATTGGGGGCGATTGGAAAAGCTTCGGCCTCTGGAAACGAACCAAATGCTCGTTTAGACATCCCCACTGACTTCGGGGTGTACCGAAGTAAGTGATTTTGTGTCTTTCGTTCTTCGATTTGAACTGATTTTAACTCACTTTTTATTTCAGGGATTCTAGGCTGCGGCGGACAAGAGGAGACAAACGGCGGCTATTTTAGCGACATTTGGTAAATTGATTTGGAGTCTCGTTCGAGCGTCCGTGAGAACTCTGAATCTTCTTGATCAAAGAAAGAAAGGAGGTTTGTTCGTGCCTCCTCATCATCTTGTTCTTTGTTAATCCTCTTTGGTAAGGATTGCCTCTTGTATTTGTATAAGTTTTGTGCCATTTTTTGCTCATTATTACCCTTACATTTCAATCTTGAATTATTTTGTTTATAGCTTTCCCATTTGTGACCATTCTTTGTGAGTACATCCGAGCATACTAAGATGGCTCGGAGAAAAAGGCCACGAGGAGCTTCGCTTCGGATTCGAAAGTGGCCAGAGGCTCAAATAACAACCAGTGGAGAGGCGAACAGAGCGAGGTAGGCATCTCATCCGGGTCCTGGGAATCAAGCCGACCGCAAAAGGATTACCCGTCGGCGAACAGGGAATAGCGAACAAGCTCGTCGCCCGAAGAGGCCGAGGATGGAAATCGCCAAGCATGGGCCAGCGAACAAACTAGGATGAAAACAAGAAAGCGAACAAGCTTAGACGAAATCGAGGCCGTCGGGGTGGTGACTCGGACCCCTACTACCGAGGCGTCGGGCGGCGTCCTCTCTGGTGTGGTCGCTCCATTTCCGCAATTGTGGAAATGGAGGTTGGCACATCTTCTCCTCTCCTCCGGGACCCGATCATGGACTCCGTTGAATCCTGAGCTCCGGTCCCCTGAGGATAAATCATTCTTGGGATGGGGTCCGGCTCGTGTGAGCAGGTACATTTTGTTCGATCTGCTTCTGTTTTGGTTATTTTTGTTCGCCCTTTTTATATTCATTTGCTCAAATATATATGTAGGTTGAGCAGGTTGTCGCCTTTAATGCCCAATCTGAAGAACTATACGCTTTCGCCGAGTGTTCGCAAGGTTAGGGCATTCAAAGCATGTTGAAAGGCTTTGCCGGGACTCTGCTTAGAGCATGGACTACCGATCTGGAAGAGTCCACTATGGGTCCCACCCCCCTGGAAAATATGCGTCTGGGTCTGGGCTTCAGAGCCAATCTATGGTCGTTCTTGAGAAAGCCTATGCTCAGTCCGCCAACCTCCATGCCTATTACTTGGCTTTGATCAGGAACTTTGAAGAAAAGGTGGGCGTGCTGAACAGGACTCAGGATGAACTGAGGTTGGCTCAGGGACAATCTTCTTCGGCACAAGCTGATGCTCACCGGGCTCAGGAGGATGCCCGCAAGGCTCAGGAAAATGCTCACCGGTTTCAGGAAAATGCACGCCTGGCTTAGGAAGATGCTCGCCAGACAAAGGAGGAATTGATTCACTCTCAGGAGGAGGTGGCCAGTATACGAAGAGCTCAAGAGGATATGAATGTTGAGCTTCATAGACTCCGAGCTGGTGTCGAGGCCATGGAAAATGAGAGGGATGCGCTCGGCCAACAACTCATCATTGCTGAGGAGACCAACACTCGTTTGGGTCTCGAAAATTCAAAGCTGCATGATGATGAATATGTTGATTCCATGTCCAACTTCTCCTACATTTGTGCCTTCGCCGATGCTATCCGGTCTGTTTGCCATGCATCCAGCAGAGAACAAATTGCCCCTCTTGTATCCAGTTTTCAGCAGTACATGATCGACAACCCACCGGACCGCAACCTTCCAATTTCAGATTTAAATGATCTGTGTGATTTCTCCGTTCTTCCTGAAGGGATCAAAGTTGATGTTCCGATTTTGGATGAGGAAGATGGCCCAGATATGAATATCGCTGAGGTTGCTGGCCAAAATCTCCAGACTGAGTCTGGGACGGATCAGGTGTAGGCCGAGCAAAGGAGACCTCCTGTGACCGAGCAGAATGTACCTTCTGGCGAGCATTTGGTACCTGACCATACTGAAGGAGTTGTTGCTGAGGGGGCTGAGCACAATTTGTTCGACATCTCTCTCCCGTCTACCCCCAATTATGAATTTGCTCCTTGATGTTATTTTTGTTTTGTTGAATATACGTAGTGTAATTTTCTGTCTTCTTCGCTTTCTGTTCGAACAATGTCTTTAATATTTGTAGTTTTTGCTGACTTCTTGTCTTTTGTTCGAACATATTTACAACTGAATGGATGGATTACATACCGAACTGTTTCCTCTAACCTGATTGTTCGATAATTGTTGAGGATGAAAATTGATACTTGTGTTGCTTGATGTTTGCTTTGTTGCGTCGTGTTCGCTTTGTTGCTTTCCAGTTTTTGCCCCTTTTCTTCTGAATGAATTCGAACATTGGGTTTGCCTATGCCTGCTCCTGACTTTTTTCTGTTTTGATTGTCTTATTGACGTTGCAATCGGTTGATCGTCTTATTTAGGTGCGACCAGATGGGTTACTTTATGAACCCCCCCTTTCTTGGTTCGCGATCGTCTTATTTAGGTGCGATCACTTCGTACTAGGGCCGTCTTATTTAGCTGCGACCCCGCACTCATCACCCGCTTGTGCTACGGGTATCTGTAAGTACGAGTCATCTTTTGCGACTGCGTACCCATTACTCGCTTTTTGCTGCGGGAATCAGAGTACGAACTCGTTCGTCAGGTGAACATAGACTTGGGCTCGTTCATCTTTGTTCGGGTCATTCGGCTTAGATGCGACCTCAAATAGGCTTGAACTAGAAAATCTTAGCGAACAAAAGTACATATATCTTTCTTTTTCTTTTTGCAACACTTTGTATTCTATTACATCCTTCATATCTGAAGAAGACTATCTATTACATAACTATTGTTATCAGACTAGGGTTTTGAATTTAAACCTTGTCTTGAGTAGACACGAACTGGCCTCACCTTGTCCCAGAATTGATATTGACAAGGATGTGGCACATCATCCTGTCTACCCTTCTTTCTTAGTAACATGCTCAAGCAGTAGCAACATAAGCTTTCGTCCCTCCCGGACAAGCTGTGATTATGCGGGAGGCTGCGGGCAAGAGCATGTGGCGCGCATTCCTGCTCGCTTAAAGCAGGTGCGAGCAAAAATTTTCAGCTCACACCATTCTGTCCCCTTCAGTAGATGCCTAAGAATCAGCGTCTGCATCTTGTTTTGAGCGGACACTATGACATCCCTCCCCTTCGGAGGAGATTTTGGGGATGCATAGGGGACTAATGACTTACTACTGCATAAGCAGTGAGTAACGTGGTGTGGCAACCATGACTCTGTCGAGCATCTTGAGTCCGCAACGAGCTTCAACCTGTGCTCGCAAAGTCATACGGGCTAAAAGACTCGTATTCAGCTGAATGATTGCTGAATCGAGAGCTGAATTCTTCTACGTCTGGGGGCATACTAAACCGACTTCCTTCTGAGAATCGCAGTATTTTTCCTTTTTTCTTCTTCATATGTTTTTTTCTCTGCTTTTTTCAGCTATCAGTATGCCCCTATTTATAGAACTATCCCAAGCTAGTGCTGGCATAGCTAGCTGGTGCTAGCTCTCTTACTTTTGCTCCCCCTTTTGACATCTGTTCAGCTTTTTGACAGCTCTTGCTCGAAGATTGACTCATCCCTGCTTGATTGCCACCACTTGTCAACTCGTTCTGATACGTATCTTCTGTTGACAACTCGTTCTGACACGTATCTTCTGTCTATCGATAGTGCTGGCTAGCATTTCTTTCCTGAAGATATGTGTCGAACATAATGTACTCTTCTTTCAGAATCGTCCTACTCGTTCGAACTGAATGGCTGATTATGTTCGGCCCTTTGTGTTCATTTCAGCTACATCGGACATTATGTTCGGCCAACTATGATCACTTCAGCCGTTTAGACGATTTTGTTCGTCCGATACTATGCTCGCTTCAGCGGTGTGGACGATTTTGTTCGTCTGACTCTATGCTCGCTTCAATGGTGTGGACAATTTTGTTCGTCCGACTCTATGCTCGCTTCAGCGGTGTGGAGGATTTTGTTCGGCCGGCTCTATGCTCGCTATTATTGATAGAATTTTTTCAAATTTGACGCATTCCACGAGTAGGACAATGGGATTCCATTCAGGTCTTCCAAATCATAGGCCCCGTTTAGCAAACGTTCTGAAACTCTGAACGGACCTTTCCCTTGCTCGGCCAAACAAACCACTTGATACCCCCGTTGCTCGCCTTAAAACCAGCTCGCCCACATTGAACCTGCGTGTTCGGACTTTGGAGTTGTAAAACTTCTCTGATCTCTTTTTGTACATGGCATTCTTGAAATCAGCCTCCGTCCTTCTTTCTTCCAACAGGTCTGTACTCAGGGCGAGCGCCTGGTCATTAATGTGCTCTCCGAAAGTCATTGTTCGATGACTTGGAATCTTGATTTCTGCGGGTATAACAGCTTCCGCACCAAATGCCAAGGCAAACGGGGTCTCCGCAGTTGATGTTCTGAAAGTTGTTCGATAGGCCCATAATATTTCAGGCAACTCTTCAGCCCATCCACCCCCCTTGAAATTATCAAGTCTGGCCTTGAGGGTATGCTTGATGATTTTATTAACGGCCTCAACTTGTCCGTTTGACTGGGGATAGTACGGAGTTGAGTAGTGCTTTTTTATCCCCCAGCGAGCACAATTTTGTCTGAATTCACTTCCATCGAACTGTTTGCCGTTATCAGTTACTAATGATTGGGGAAGCCCAAATCGACAAATGATATTCTTCCAAACAAAGTTCCACATTCTTTGTTCGGTGATCTTGACAATGGCCTCGGCTTCTGCCCATTTAGTATAGTAATCCACGGCAACCACATCAAATTTTACTCCCGACGTGCCAGTAGGAAACGGGCCAATCAAATCGATCCCCCATTTAGCAAATGGCCACGGGCTATAGACTGACACTAATTCTTCAGGTGGGCTATGAATGAGTGGAGCATGTACCTGGCATCTGTGGCAAGCGCGAGCATACGCGAGCGAATCCTTTTTGAGGGTTGGCCAATAATAACCTTGTCTGATTATTTTGTGCGCCAGAACGAGCCCACCTGTATGATTTCCGCATACTCCTTCATGGATTTGTTCCAGAAGTACACGACCTTCTTCAGGAGTAATACACTTCAAAAGTGGAAGTGAGAAGCTTCTTTTGTATAAACGCTCGTCTATGATAGTATAACGAGCAGATTGTAATCTGAGGCGAGTAGCTTGTGCCTTATTTTCAGGGAGAAGTCCCTTTTGTAGGTAACTCAGGATTGGAGTCATCCAAGTCTCTTGTTCGCCTGTTATTTGGGCGATCATAATTCTGGGAACTGATGGCGAACAAGTTGTGACGACCACAATGTCGTTATGTTAAATCACTCATTCTGTTTGTTGCCCGGCGTGCCAAAAGCATCGTGAGCACGAATTACCCAATCGTGGTAATTGCTCAATGAAAACTTGTTCAAAATGCTTGAGCAATTCTTTTGCTAGTATTTGTTGATCTTTGTCTGTCTGTTTCGCCTCGGGCCTCGTACTACTTTGTCACTTGATAAACGATTATCGAGAATCGCTATAAATCATCGACCTCTGAATTCCCATTGTCATTGCCATCATCAGAATCCAAATGATCAAAGCTTCATATTCGGCTTCATTATGTGTAGTTGAAATCAAAAAGCGGATGGTCATTGTTGTGAATGTTTGCTGGTTGGTTTTTGATGAGAACTACGCTTTGCTCCGGCTCTTAAACTTGTTGATGAGCCATCAACATACATATGCCATGGTTGGTCGATAGCTTTTTTGAGCATTTGAGGATATGTCAACTCGACCATGAAATCGGCCATAGCCTGGCCCTTCATTGCCGTTCGCGGAGTGAACGTAATGCCGAATTGTCTTAACTCTACCGCCCACTTTAGTAACCTGTCGTGATGTCTCGGTCGGTTGGAGGACTTGGCCTTGATGGGAAAGTGGTCGATTACCTCGGTAGAAAGGGTCGAAAAAATATTGTCATAATTTTCGAACACTCATGACGAGGGCATATGCTAATTTTTCCAATGGTGGGTATCAGAGCTCGGCTTCCTTAAGCACTTGGCTTACATAGTAAATGGGCAAGTGTATAGTGCCTTTTGCTCGTCTGAGCACAAGATTTGTCGCATGCTCGGATCGCGAAGATACAAATAGAGTTGTTACTTTGGGGCGAGGCTTAGACGATGGTCTGAGTATCTGCAAGGTACTGCTTCAATGATTCGAATGCATTTTGGCAATGCTCGGTCCACTGGAATTTCCCTTTCTTCAATGTATCGAAGAAATGTTTGCATTTATCTCCAGTTCTTGATATAAATCGGCTTACGGAAGCTAAACGTCCGGTTAACTTTTGGACCTCTTTCACATTTCTGGGAGCTTGCATATCGAGCATGGCTTGAATCTTTGTTGGGTTAACTTTGATCCTCGTTGAATGACCATATGTCAGAGGAATTTTCTGAGTGAACCCCAAAGCTACATTTTTTTCGGTTTAGCTTCATATTGTACTTCTGAGTATATCGAGCGTTTGTGCGAGGTGGGTGATGTGGTCTTCCTTATGTTCACTCTTAACCACAATATCATCAATATATACCTCAATTGTTACGGCCGATGTGTTAAATCGAACATTTTGTTCACCAAACGTTGATATGTTGCTCGGCATTCTTTAATCCGAATGACATGCGTTGCCAACAGTACATGTTCTTTTCACTGCAGAATGCCGTATTATTTTGATCGTCCGGGTGCATAGGTATTTGGTGATAACCAACAAATGCATCCATAAAAGTCATGAGTTCATGGCCTGCTGTATTATCGACCAAATAATCGATATGCGTCATCGGGAAGTTATCTTTTCGGACATGCCTTGTTTAAATCCGTGAAATCAATACCACGACCTCCAAGATCCATTAGACTTGCGGGGACGAGCACGGGTTTGCAAGCCATCTTGGGCATTTTACCTCTCGAATCAGTTTGTAGTCGAGCAACTTTTTGATTTCACTATTCATTGCCGCATATTTTTTCGGACTAAACTTTCTGCGCTTCTGGATAACTAGAGTTTGTATTGGATCAAGGTTGAGGGAGTGGCATGCATGTTTTGGATCAATGCCAACCATGTCTTTGTGCGACCATGCGAACACATCCAAGTTTGCTTGAAGATAAGCAATAATTTATGTTCGAATTGGTTCAGGTAATTCTGAACCAATGAACACTTCTAACTCGGGTCTGTTCGGGTTGATTTTGATGGACTCCAGTTGTTCGACAGGTGTTGATTTTGCTTCTAATTTTGATGAACACTTCTAATTTTGATTTTGCTTCCACCGAGGATCTTGGATGGACCCCCGGTGCTCGTCATCAACCTCCATGGGTTCAAAGCCTATCGCGAGGCTCTAGGTCCGTCCGTTTTCTCGTTAAATTGATCAATATTCATTTGATCTAGGAGATCTGGGGCATGAGATGCTACCCTAGATTTTGTGTTCGCGCGTTAATTCCGTGTTCGAGGCGAGGAGCTAAATCACGATTATGTTAAATCGGAAGATATTGAGGTGAGGCATTTGCTCGCTGGCCTGACTCACCAATCTCCCATGTTTGCTGCATCATTTTGATGATACTTTGTTTTTCTGGTGTACATGATAGCAAACAATCTCGAGCTTTCTTCTAATCTCCTTTTACGCTTCCTGTTCCATCTTGTTTTGGAAATTTAACACAATAGTAATATGTAGAACAGGCCGCTTTAAATTCCTGAATAAACGGGCGACCTAGGAACCCGTTATAAGTAGACGGAGCATCGATGATTACAAAATCTAGCATTCTAGTTCGTCGGATATCCGGATTCAGAGTTGATTCTAACTCGACTCCTAACCTAATCATACCATAGGGTCGGGTTATAGATTCCCCAAAACCCATTATGGTATGATTACACGGTTCAATATAACTGCTCAAGTCTCCAACTTGTTTTTTCATCTGGCGAAGGGTATTAACGAACAAAATATTCGCATAAGCTCCGGTGTCAACCAGGAGACGGTGCACCTTCAACCCGAGGAGTCGAGCACTGATGGTTAAGGAGTCATTGTGGGGAGTTATGATTCCGTCGAGATCGTCTTCTGAAAACATAATCTGCTGGGAGGGTGGCGTGCTAGCTGATGTGCTCACTACCTTCACTTGATTGATGTTTTGCATGGCACGCATCTCCATCTTTTTTCGTCTGTTTGATAATGTTGGTGCCTAGTAACATCCACCCACTGGACCATATTCAGGACGTATCATGTGAATCTCTTGACTTTTTCGACCTCTTCCCACAGTAGGAGGCCCTCTTTTGGGTATTTCGGTCCTTTTTCGTAATTCTTCGGGATCACTGTCAGATGTTTGTTCGGCTTTACATTTACCCCTTTGATCTTCTATTTTTTCAGTTTGGGAGTCTCTGCTCACCGGCTTTTTTAAGAATTGGGTAAGACGATTATCTTTGTATAGCTTCCAAAGTTGGCGGAGTAAATCGCGACACTCTTCAGTGTTGTGCCCGATGTACTCGTGGTAGTTACAATATTTGGAAGCATTGAGCCGATGTTTATCCATTATGATTCTTCTTGGCCTTTCCAACATGTCCCGATCTCTGATTTGGTTAAAGATTGTCTCCGTTGAAACGCCCAAAAAGACTTAAGTAGGGCATTTGCTTCTCTTTCTTTCTTGAATGGTTTGAAAGAGCACGGGGGTTTATACCCCTTCATTCATCACTTTCTTCCCGAAAACTTTTCTAGTTGTAGGTTCTCGACCAATCGTGATTAGGCGAGCAAATCTTGCATGGCTATGATTTTTGGCGCTTCGCTCTCGGAACTTCGAGAATATGTGTTCGGCCACTCTTGATGCATGGCCTTCCACATGTCAGTATTTAGAGTCAAGCCCCCGACCACCGCGAGGATCTTGGCATCCTCTTCAACTGGGGCCCCATCATACAAACATTTATCAAATCTTTCGATGTATGCCCGTCGGACTCACCTTATAGTTGGGAAAAATCATGAATCTTTGTTTTTTTTTGGAGCACACATGGATGAAAAGTGGGACAGAAATCATTGTCCCAATTGAGCGAAAGATGTGATAGACACGGCGGGCAAGGTAGAAAACCATCTATGTGCCCGATCACCCAAATGTCATGGGGAATGATCGGCACTGTGTTGCGTCTGTGGCCCCCATCGCGATCATAAAATATGAATACTTGAAGAGATGGACATGAGGGTCAGACTCAGCATCGAACATGGGAATTGGTGGTCGGGACTTTGCCACTTTCTCCTGTATTTCAGCCGCCATGATAGCCGGTGACAATGGCGAACAGGGTATTGTGCTCGCTAGAGGTGGCTTTTTAATTAAGTGGCGGTCGGCTGTAATCCCTCGATGGCTTTTTTGCATTTCCGCAAATTTTGTGGGCCAGCAGACTTGGATCGGGGTTGTTTCCCATCATGAGGACCCGATGGGTCATGCTGCGTGATAGGGCGATCCCCTTTCAAAAATCCGTGTCTTGACTTCTGTCGATGATGGATAGACAATTTTGTTCCTGCCGATTTTTGTTCGGCATGCGGATGATCATGAAGATCTGAAGGTGTGGGCATTTTTATTGGCTGTTCCTTTCCTGGATCCTGTCGCCTATTATTGCCAATTCGGTCTTTGGCGAAGAGCCTCAAACGTCCAAACGCTGATGGTCTAGATCCTTGAGGTTGTTGGATCATCGAGCGTGTCATCGGCTTTTTTACTTGCACCTTCACAATTTTCTTTTTAACTTGCTCACTTATCGGTGTATGCGTGGCGTCGCTCTTCCGATCTTGAGTTTCTAATTTGTCTAATTCTTTCTCAGCCCTCTTTTTCTGCGCTCGCGGCAAAGAAAAGTGGTAGCCACAGTTGTATTCTTGGGATCATTCACAATATCCTCGAGATTGGTAATCTCCACTCCACGATCTTTATGAAATTTGGCCGAGCCTCTTTCCGGTCATGTGGTCGGCTTTGTCCTAACCTCTCCGTTTGTGTGTTCCTAGATTGAGGCATTTTATTTATTTTTTTACGCCTTCGACTCTCTAAGGGTTAAGTATATGGATTGGTTTTGGTAAAGTACCCTCCTTCTAGCGCCGGTTATCGCGAGTCATTTTATCTGGAGAGTATTATGTGGCTAATTTGATAACAACTTCAAAACAAAACATGCATGCGTGTCACGATAAAAGTTTAAAAAATAAGATGAATTTGTTGACCCAAATTCATCGGGGAAATGACTACTCTGGGGCATACCAAGCCCGGGATGTGGTATTGCGAGCTTTACACGTACAATATTTGATACACCTTATGAAGATGAATCATTACAGATGAATATAATTTGGAGAATTCGCCTCCGGGTGCTAGGGTTTCTAGTAGGAATAAATGATCACTCGAATTTTTTTGTTCCTCACCTCTCAAGCGTGGGTATGACTTTTTGAGAGATTTTTTCTGAACCCTTCTCTTCTTCTTTTTTCTTCCTTTTATAGCACTCCGACAAGCATGAGCTGGGTTGGCAAGCATGAGCTGGAGACTTCGGGTCATGCAAGAACTCACATAATGCTGCCACGTTTTCAACTTCGTCTTCCTGGTTGATCTTTGAACTTACTTGTTTGTAAAACACTCTTTTGGTCGTCCAAATTAATCTTTTACTCAGTTGGATGCTTTGTTCGCCCCTTTAACCATGTCAGTTTTATGCTGGAATATTGTCCTCCTCGAGCACACTGAGCCCTCAGGATGTTCGGGTCTTTGGGATATCTTAGTGTCGGGCACTCTAACCCTTCGGGATACCTGAGGTCTGAGGACATACTGACCCTCAGGATATCTGAGGTGCGAACATACTGACCCTCAGGATATCTGAGGTCTTGAACATATCTTGACCCTCGGGATATCTCGAGGTCTTGAACATCTTGACTCTCGGGATATCTCGAGGTCTTGAACATCTTGACCCTCGGGATATCTCGGTCTTGAACATCTTGACCCTCAGGATATCTGAGGTCTTCGAACATACTGACCCTCAGGATATCTGAGGTCTTTTAGGATTTCAGAGTATTTTGGCCTCCTGAGTCCTCAGATTTGCTTATGGCCTTCTTGACTTAGCTCATCTGATTCCTACTTTACTGACCTGAGTGGCAAATACTTGTCCATTGGGCATGAATATTTAAATATTTTACGTGTCGCTCTTATGTGTTCGATTAAGCCTGAGTTACTATATAGAACACAACACCTGCAAAATAGATCTAGCAATTCTACAATCCAATTTTCAATTTAATCCAACATAATTTAAATAACAATTTAAAAGTCAGTGCTCGAAACCAGAGCTCCGATACCAGTTGTTGGGGAAATAGGGGTGTCCGGATCTATTCGAGATGATTTTAAATACATATTTAAATTAATAAATTAATTACTAGCATGAATTAGTGTTGGTCCCGGTGTAAACGAGTCTTACACATGTATGGGGGGAATACACGTGTTCGAGTTTTTTTAACTTTTTCTTCTTGGTCGAGGTCGGGTTGTCCCGATGATTTGGTCTGAGAAGCACAAATCGCTCTGAGTCAAAGTCTATCTCGAGGCAAAGGATCTGTTTTTTCGATACCTCGAGATAATCCCAACCGAGTCCCGAGTTTTTCAGAGATCCCGAGTTGCTTGGATCGGATAACTAACTTATCAACCCTCGGAAGAGTAAGTTCGGTTTGGTAACTATCTCTTTCTAGCTACTTTCGGATGTGTCTTGAATGGTTGGCCCTTAGTTTATACTTTCGTTTTAAGCTTTTCTTTGAAAACCTTCCTTTAATGGAATAGTGATTAGGTCAGATTCAATTTATATGCAAATTTCAATTGGATTGATTCCAACCAAATATCGATGAAAATATGCTTTCAAGACAAAGTAATGCAACAGATAAATCAAGCAAAATAGAAAGCAAAGAACACAGAGATTATAGTGGTTCGTAGACTCAAGCTCCTCGTCCACTCTCCCCGATCTTTTCGGAGAAATTCACTAATCACTTCCTAAGGCTTTACGACTACCTCCTCAGGTTTACTAACCTTTCTAATTTTGAGCTTTACACTACCTCCTCAGTTTACTAACTCAAAACTCACACAAGCTTTACAATCTATCCAATATAGATTACTCACTTCTCCTCTCTAGAGCTTTACGACTACCTCAATGTAGTTTACTCACTCTTTACAACTCCAATCTCACCAACAATCACACTCAAACTACCTTACAAAGGGTTTGGGGTTTCTTGGTTGGTTCCCAACTAGGATGAGATATCCTTTACAATAAAGAACAATGCAAATGCTAGGATATCTCGACTAAGCTTTGGATATATCTTATCAAGCTAGGCTTAGTGGAATGAGCTCTCTTCGATTTAAAGCACTTGGGAAATTCTCAGTTTTTCGAGTGCTTCAACTTGCAATAATAAGTTTGAGCTCTTGAGTTGCTTACAAATTTCCCGTAACCTTACAATGTAGAGGGTCACAAGTATTTATAGGCATACACCAAGGTCACTCTTGAAAAACTATCCGTTGGAGAGATAGCTTCGTGAGTTTCCTCTTATGGTGTGTGAAGAACGACTATATTTAGGGTTTGAGACTCCCTAGCACGTTTTAGGCAATAACCTTTCATGTAGCCGGTTTTCACTTTTTTGCGATGCGGAACTTAGTACTTCGACATCTTTTGGTGACACATCATTTGTCATTGTCGATATGGTGCAGATGTTTTCTTCCTCTTTTTGACTTTTGTCTCGGTTTAAAGGTAGACAACCATAGCGACTCTTTTTGGTTACAATCTCTGAGTTGATATAACCTTAACAACACTTTGTCTTAGTTCCTTTTATCTGCATTGAATGTCTTGGGCAATATCTAATTTTCTAAGGAATTGAGACTTTCTCAGTATTGCATCATTCAGATAGATATTCTCAGTGCCTTGGAACATTCAGGTTTATACTGAGCATTTAGTATATTCTTGAGTCTTGATAATTCTTGTGCCTTCCGATATTCTTGATCTTCGATCTTGATCTTACATCTTCTGCGTCTTGAGTCTTACGAGTCTTGATGTCTTAGAGTCTTGAGTCTTACGAGTCTTGAGTATCTTGGTGATATCTTGAGTCTTCATCTTTGAGTCTTGATTTCTCGATTTCTCCTTTGAGTCTTGATTCTCGATTTCTCCTTTGAGTCTTGATTCTCGATTTCTTCTTGAGTCTTGAAACTTTTTAGTTTCATACTGAAACTTCAGTTTCTTCAGAAACATACTGAGTTCTTCAGAATCTTCAGATCCTATCTTGATCTATATCTGTTGACTATACATTTTGCAGATAACATCCTGAATACTCTAAAACTGAATCCTGACTCAACTATCAAGATTATTCTGAACATGTCATACTCAGGGTTTTGGGATCTAATCAAAATCATATCTTTATTAAATTCATCTCCCAACAATTTCCCCCTTTTTGATGATGCCAAAACCTATCTTGTTACAAACATTTAACCTAAACTCAGGTTTCAGTTTATCCTATTACAAGATTGGTTATATATCCCAACAATTTCTTCCACAATTGATGAGTCTCTCAACAATTAATTTCTTAACAATTTCTTCAGTAATGAATCACTCAAAGAATTCATCACCAAATACTTAATTTTCAAACAATTTCCCCCTTAAACACACAATTAATTCAGAGACATCATTCAGGCATATCAAAAGTAAAAGACATGTAAATAAGATAATGAGATATTATCTTTTGAGCATAAATGATAAGTTTTCATTGATGATAGGTAGACTGTTACAGGTTACAATGAATCTTATCTGAACAAAATCAAAAAGACAAAAAAAAAAGATTACATAAATCTTCTGAGTCTTCATCTTCTGAGTCTTCATTCTGTTCTTCAGCTCTGCTCTTCAGTTTGGTTCTTTAGTTTGGCTCTTCAGTTCTACTCTTCTACCTCATCAGCAGGGACTTCTAGGTTGAACATTCCGTAATATCTTCTCTTCAGTGCATCTCTCTCTTTAATGATATCCGGATTGTTTCCTGTCAGACCCAACTGAATGGCGTACTGAGATATTTCCTGAGAAATGGCTTTCTCATTAACACAACCATTCTCCAGCCTGGGAGGAGGGTACACATATAGAAGGTCAGGAGATAGTCGATGAAAGCCTCATTCGGATCTGAGCTCTCCCCTCTCCATTCTCTGAGCATATCATAGTAGAACCAGAAGGTTCTCTTGATTTCTTCCCATGCATCGTTGAGATGGTCTGGCATCCATTTGTCAACGTGTGCCATTTCTGTGCTTTAGTGTTCCCTCTCCTCTTGCTTGCGAACTTTTTGAACCCACTCCTTCTTTTCTGCTCTTCTTCTACCTTCTTCTTCTACGATCACCGGTACACCGAAGCGAAGCGACAACTTTCTTCGCTTGTTCAATCTGGAGTGTTTTCAGAGCGCTTCTGGTATTGAAGACTTTCTTCTTGGGCTCAGCCTCAGATTCTTCAATATTCAGCATCAATTTCCTCTGAATTGGCTTAGAAGCCTTTTCTCTTTTGCCCTCAGGCTCTTTCATCGCCACGGCCTTTCTCTTGATGGGCAATTCAGCACCAGCCTGGCTTGTCCCAATCCTTCCTCTACCACTCAGTTTCTCCATAGCAACTTCCTGCATTGTTTCCTCTGAAACCTGAGTGTAGATTGGCTTCTCCACCTTCTTGAATTTAAGCTTCTTAGTGGCTTCAATCTCTTTCATGGCTTCGGCAATTATCTTCTTTTCAGCATCTTTAACAACCTTGCCCTTCAGAGTATGTTCCAATAATTCCCTGAGATCAGCTCCAGGTCTTTCCCCCTTCTTGGAACCATACTCTGGCAGAAGCCTGGAGAGTGCTGTGTCCATATGGTATTGCTCTTTACTGACACTCCGCACCTCCCCTGCCATCTGATCTTGCTCCTCCTCGAGCCACCTAAGGTGGTTCTTTGCCACAGAGAATTCTTCAGACAGATGAGCAAATTGGCTTGAGAGAGCTTTTCCTCAACAACATTTTTCACCAGCATCTCATTCCTCTCAACCAATTTTGCTTCTAGAATTTGTGTCTGCTCCTGATGCCTTTGCTTCAGCTCTTCATTAAGCTCAGCCTTTACCCCCTCCATCTTGTCTTCTAGCTTTGCTTCCATGGAGGTCAGCTTCTTTGTCATAGAGAGCTATGAAAAGACACCGATTCGAAGAAGAACTCAAGTTCTCAATCTTCCGAGTTTGGTTGGCCAATGCCTCTTCAATCTGAAAGCAACTTTGTGCGGATTGGCTCAACCTTCTCCGAATTTTTCCATCACGGGGTGAGATCAACCTCGGGGAGCATTTACGATCTGTGTGCCTCCCGAGTTGGTTTGTTCATCCCGAGTCTCGTCCTGAACACGAGCTTCGGTTTGAACGAGGTTTCACCACGAGCTTGGGTGTCCACTTTGAGCCTCGGTCGCATATCGGGACATTACAGAGGTAAAGGTAGGAACTTCGATGAATTACAGCATAATTATCAATAGTGCCAAAAGTTACCTGAAGGCTAACTTCAGTCTGAGGATGTTCGACTGTAGCCTGATCAGCATCAGTTGAGTCTTTCTCCTTCTGAGATTAACTCTCATCATCCCCTTGTTGGTCCCCATCCTAAGATTTGTCAATGGAGCTCGGGGCACCAACTTCAGCAGTTCTCTCAGCCACCTTCCTATTCACAAGCTCATCAAAATCTGAGATTTTCATCCGGAGCTTGGTTTTTCTGAACCCTGAGAATTCAGTGAGAAAAGATGTCTCCTCGTTCCACCAGTCTTCCCCTCTGAATGAAGCAATATTGAGCATCTCCGGAAGAGTCTGGTTGAGGATGTAGACCATTGACCTCAATCTGAAGAAGATGTCTTGGAGGTCAGGGAATGAGCTAAGCTCAGGGTAATGGTCAAGGATGAACCGTTCCCCCTTGCTTCGCCATTCGGTCTCTTCAGCTTCACCTTTCTTGAGCATCGGGCTCTCAGGTTCAGTTGGAAACTCTGCTGAAAGATCGACTAACAGCTCATTCAGGAGCTCATCAAAATTCATCGGCTCCTGAGGCTCAGCAAACTCTGAGGTTTGGGCATGCAGCTCCTCAGTTTGAATCTGTCTTGGTTACGAGTGAAAGTGGCTCCTCCTCGATAAATTTCAGTTTGCTCGGCGAGAACCGAGCGGGCATTTCTTCATTAGAATCAACAACATTTTCGAGGTCTCGCGGGTGCTTCCTCGGCCAGAATCATACTTTGCTCAAGTCTGAGGTCCTTGGAATATTTCTTGAGAGAACTTATCAGAATTAAGCGACGTCTCAAGAACCTCAGAGAAGACTTGCTCCTCAGTTTGATCCTGTGCCTTTGAGATAGCCTGAGCCAATACAAGTAAGGGCGATTTCTGAGCAGTTTGGCTCTCAGGCTGAATCTCCTCAGTCTCACTTTCCTCATCATCATCAGTGAGAACCACCATTCTTTTGCGCTTAGGAGCAAGGGTTTTCCTTCTTCAATTTCTCACCCTACTCTGGTTTGTTGGCTTTCTTCAGCAGCATCCGCAACTGGTGATTCCACTTTCTTCTCTTTCTTCCCTCTAATCGTCCTCTTTGCAGTAATGGGCTTGAACATTACTTTGTACTTAGGGAATGGAGTAGATTTTGAGAACATATCCTCCTCCTCTCGGCACATCTCCAAAATAAATGCTATTTTGGTGGCATGGAGGATCCTGCCTTTGATAGATACTACCCCATCCTCCCTTCTTATGACCTTGGTTTGCTCGCTCACCACCTTGATTAGATACTTCAACCAGTTGAACTCCTTGGTGGGTGAGTCCTCGATTGCCGCCATAAGTCGGAGTTTGGGAGTGCTGATCTGCTCGAAGCTTCCAGATCGACTCATGATGCACTTTCCAACAATATCCATCAATACTCTGTATTTCGGTTTTAGATGCCGCTTATGCAGAGTTGCCTCAAACTTAATAGGATTCTCAGTAATCCCATCAAGATACTCTTGCTCCCGTCCCAACATATACAATGAGGGGTCATCTCCCCTATCGCACAACTCAAATACGTCGTTTAAGTTCTTAGGGACAATGTAGAGCTCTCGAACAAAATCCACATATTTCATCGATTGTTCAAGATGAGAAACAGAAATCTTGGACTCTATACAATCATCCTCATTTATTTCCAAATTAGCAACAAACTCTATTACCTCAGGAGTATACTCTGCCTCCGGTCGATTCGCGACGAGGTTTGTTAGTTTCGCCAATCGGATTAAGTGGAGCGCCTCTTCTTCGTGCTTGGCATTTGTGGTACTCTCCAAAGAAACCACGTACTCATACCATGGCTTATTTATCTCGGCTAATTTTTCAAACATGGTAGGAGCCATTTGAGATTTGAAGATTTAGGGTTTTGAGCGATGAAGTTTTTCTGGGTAAAAGGGATTTATTTGCAGAGGGTTTTTGGGAACAAAGGGTTTCAATAAAATTTGGCTTGAATGACTTTCAAAGGATTAAATAGCTCGAGATCGTGGGAAGTCGTACCGGTTTGGTGAAAAGCAATGGTTAAGATTAATCCACGATTAATTGGGTATGCGAAAGGTCAATCCCCGAAAAGTAAGCCGCCATTTTAACTTAATTGGTGATTAAATGTAACAGAGCATTTATTGACTGTTGACCTTTTAGGAATTTCAAAGATCCCGCCCAAAAACATTCCTCAGGTGTTTTGTATTTATTGCGAATGATTACTGAGTTTCACTTAAGCAATAAATGAGTCGCATGAGTCATTACTTCTTCAGTATAATTTCCCTCTATCAGTCTTACTGAGTATTGACCTTGATAAAATGTCGAGATATATCTTGAAAAATCTTGAATGGGTTCAAGATATTTCTGATCTTGACCTTGATAAATCTGAGTTTCCTGAGACTCAGTTCGGTATTTCCAATTTTATCCTGAGTTTCTCAGTAGAATTCTGAGAAAAACTTCATGCATCTGAAAATCTTTAATTTTTCAGATTTTACTCTATACACCTGGATCCAACATCCCTAATTCAACTGATAGTTCCTGAAATCTTGATTCAGCCAAAGGTTTAGTCAAGATATCAGCTTTCTGCTTATCAGTATGAATTTTCTCCATCCTGATGTCCTTTTTCTCGACATGATCTCTGATGAAGTGATGTCTGATATCCACATGCTTGCATCTGGTGTGCAATACCGGATTTTGTGAAATAGCAATGGCACTATTATTGTCACAAAATATTGGTACTTCATTGGCTACAACTTTATAATCCCTTAATTGTTGTCTGAGCCAAAGAATCTGAGCACAGCAGCTTCCTGCAGCCATGTATTCAGCTTCAGTAGTACTGGTTGCTACTGAGGTCTGTTTCTTCGAAAACCAAGATATCAGCTTACTTCCTAGAAATTGACAAGTTCCTGTAGTGGACTTCCTGTCAATTCTGCAACTTCCATAATCAGCATCTGAGTAACCAGTTAATTCAAGGTTATCATCAGCTGGATACCATAATCCTCTATTCACTGTGCCCTTGAGATACTTCAGTATCTTTTTGGCAGCCTCCATGTGACTAGCCTTAGGATTACCTTGGTATCTTGCACATATCCCAACAGCAAATGTTATATCAGGCCTACTTGCTGTGGGATAGAGCAATGATCCAATGATTCCTCTATAATCAGTATGACTCACTGATTTGCCTTCAGAATCAGGATCCATCTTGTAGTTAGTATTCATAGGAATTCTAACTGTATTGCAATTCTGTACACCATACTTGGCAATCAGATCTCTGGTGTACTTTGCCTGGTTGATGAAGATTCCTTCCTTTGATTGTTTCACTTGAAGACCTAGAAAGAAATTCATCTCCCCCATCATAGACATCTCAAATTTGCCTTTCATTAGAAAACTTTTCACACAACTGATGAATTGGGGATCCAAATATAATGTCATCAACATATATCTGAACTAGTAAGATATCTTCCCCATCTTCTATCAACAGTTCCTTTGACAAAACCATGGTCAGTAAGAAACTGAGAAAGAGTATCATACCATGCTCTGGGTGCTTGTTTAAGACCATACAAAGCTTTTCTGAGCCTGTAAACTTGGTCATTCTGTTTGAAACCAGGAGCTTGTTCTACATAAACCTCTTCTTTAAGCACACCGTTCAGAAATGTACTTTTCACATCCATTTGATAGACTGTGAACTTCATGTGGGCAGCATATGCAAGAAACAATCTGATGGCTTCTAGTCTTGCAACTGGTGCAAATGTTTCATCATAATCCAAGCCTTCTTCTTGGGAATAACCTTGTGCAACTAGCCTTGCCTTGTTTCTTACAATGTTGTTGTTTTCATCTCTTTTATTCTTAAATACCCACTTGGTTCCAATGACATTGTGCCTTTCAGGTCTATCCACTAGCTCCCATACTTCATTTCTTGAGAATTGATTCAGCTCATCTTGCATAGCAGTAATCCAATGAGAATCTTGTAGAGCTTCACCAATCTCAGTAGGCTCTTTCTCTGATAGGAAGCAGCAGAATAGTGCACTCTCACCATGGAACCTTCTTGTTTTGACACCTTCAGTTAGATCACCCACAATCTGGCTTGTAGGATGACTATCTAACCATCTTCTTCTAGATGTTCCCCCTTCAATAGTATTCTCAACATTTAAAATGTTAGGTTCAGTTAATTCAGTAAACTCAGGGAACAACAGAAAAGGAGAAAGGGAATCCTCTTCCTCAGGGGAAATTCCATTCAGAACATTGTCAGAGACATTTGTTCCCCTTTGGTTGATAGATTCATAATTTACCTCAGCTGTGACCACATCTTCATTGGCATCACATACCTGAGTCTGAACTGGTGTCTGTTCAGATTGGTCAGCTTCAGTGTGTTGGATTTCCTTCAGTGAAGACTTTCCATCCTGAGTCTCACCATCCTGAGTTTCATCCTGAACTTCTTTATCTGAGTCTGAGTCACTCCAATCATAGAATGTGACTGACTTCTTCTTTTCAGGTTTAGTGGATGATTTGTCATTCTTTTTCAGGCTTAATCTGGTGATCCTCTTGGTCAGTTCTTCTGCATCATGTTCCTGTTTCTTCTGAACACAAGTAGATTCATCAAAAACAACATGAGGTGTTTCCTCCACAATAAGAGTCCTACAGTTGTAAACTCTGAAAGCTTTACTGATTTCAGAATACCCTAAGAATATTCCTTCATCAGCTTTGCTATCAAATGTTTTCAACTGATCTTTACCATTATTGTGTACGAAACACTTGCAACCAAACACACGAAAGAAAGAAACAAGAGGCTTCCTTTCATTCCAAAGCTCATAAGGTGTTTTGCCTTGACTTTTAGTCAGCATGGATCTGTTCTGAGAATAGCATGCAGTGTTGACGGCTTCAAATTTCAAAAATCTTTTAGGAATATCGACCACCATCATTGTCCTTGCAAACTTCTTTAAGAGTCATGTTCCTTCTTTCAAAGAACACCATTTTTTGTTGAGGGGTCCTTGCGGTGATGTTTCATGAGTAATTCCATTTCTTTGCCTGAATAATCGATATGATATGATTTATAAATTCAGTTCCCTTGTCAGATCTGATTTTGACCACACTCAGATTTTTCTCAATACTGAGTCTTTTTAGTAATTCAGGCAGCTTTATCTGAGTCTCTTTCTTACTGAGTAAGAATATGACCCAAGTATATCTTGAGTAGTCATCAACTACTACTAGTGTGTATTTCCTGCCATTGGTGCTCACTGGAGTTATTGGACCAAAAAGATCCATATGCAACAACTGAAGTATTCTTTCAGTAGAAACATCTACTTTGCTTTTAAATGATGCTCTAATTTGTTTTCCTTTTTGGCACGCATCACAAATATGTTCCTTACTGAACACTTCATTAGGCAACCCTCTCACAAGAACTAATCTTGCAAGTTTATTCAGGGTTTTGAAATTTAGGTGATTCATTCTTTTATGCCATAACCAACTCGGGTATCTCGTGGAACTTTTTCATAACCAAACATGTATCTTTAGGAGTTGAACTCCAATCGAAGAAGATACACATTTCCTTTTCTAGTACCCGATCGAAGAATACTTTACAGAGATATCATCTTTCACATAACATAAGTTCTTAGAGAACTCAACATTAAAACCCTTATCATGGAATTGGCTTATTGAAAGCAAGTTATGCTTCAATCCAGATACATATGAAACACCATGGATATGAACCGAGTCTATTTCCAAAGTTCCATATCCTTCATTCTCGCCCTTGAGTTATCTCCAAAAAAGTGATCCGAGGGCCTCTTTGTTCAACATAGTCACTGAGTATCTTCTTGAATCCTGTCATATGTCTTGAGCATCCACTGTCAAGATACCATACATCAGGGGCTTTTGCATCTCTACTCATCAGTGATATGTGATCTTCAATCAGCTCAGTGCCCTTGTTTTCCTCCTGAAAAACAGATCAATTTTTAGGTACCCAATTTGTGTAGGGTCCTACAAGGTTAGCTGTACCTTTCGGAATCCAAATCTGCCTAACAACTCTAATCACTTTAGAGTGGCTGATTTGTCTTCCATTAACATCAACATACACATTTACTACTCTGGGTGCCTTAGCAGTCTCCTGTGTATGTGTGCTAGCTTTAGCATGAACATGAGCCTTTGAGTTTTTATTTGGTACAGGCCTTTTGTTCAGATGCTTTGGCTTTTGTGCAGCCGGTCTGAATCTTTGTTGACTCGGGTTCAGGTAACCTTTACCCTTAGGCAAGTGGGGTTCAGGTTGCCCTGTGCAAATTTTGGGCTTTCACAATCTACGAGGACTTGGTCTCTTCAGTTGAGAATGTCTCTGCTGAGTGTTTCTCTTCTGAAGATTCCTCTGATGGTTCAGTGTAGATTCTTTCAGATTTGCATTCTTAGCCTGAGGCTTTGAAGTACTTGCAAATTTTCAAACCGAGTGCTTTCGGGTTTTCTAGCCTTCACCTGAGGTTTGGGCTTTCTTACCTGATCATTCAGTTTTACTGGAACCATAGGTCATTTTCCCTTGTCTAACACCTTGGGCATTTCTTCAGTTTGAAGTATTGGTGCCACTGGTTTTACAAATATTGTCTTTTTGCTACTTGATGCAGCATTCAGATGACCTTGTGAGGTTCCCCCTGGAATGTATCCCAATCCAGATTTTATAGTGACAGATCTCTGGTAACTCTGAATTTCATCTATTACTTTATATGCAGTATTCAATAGAGTTAGCTTCTTATGTGCACTATCCTCACAATTCTGTAGAGTTTCATGCTTCTTAGAGAGGTCATTGAACTTAGTTACGATCAATTTGAATCTCTTCAATTAGATTTCTCTAGCTTTTCGCGTTTAAGGTCACTATCATCTTCTCTTTTTCTCGAGAGTTGTACTTTGAAACACCCGATTCATCAAGAGCTCCCATTAATTGAGAAGTGATTTCAAGATAGCTAGAGTCTTTCCATTTAAGATTTTCACCTTGATTCCTTTATTACGCTCTTGAGTTTCATTTAGCAATTCTTGTAAAAAAAGATAGTCCTTCATAAGACTCTCAAAAAGAATCCATCAGTCAAATTGATTGTTTTACGGTTGAACTTGACAACTCTTGTGCTAGTGTAGGAGCAACAACAGAGAAAAAGAAGAGTTTACCTCCTCAATAGCCATCGACAGATGTCATCACTTTCCTTTATGCGAGAAGATTTCATCTGAAGAGCTAGATCCTTCCTCGTAATGTTCTTCTTCTTCGCAACCATGGCCTTTTTTGCTAGAGAACTTCTTGTCTCTTTTTAGCTTGCCTTTCTCTTCTCTCCTTAGCAAGACTCGGTCGGGGACAATCATCTTTGAAGTGACCTTTCTTTTTGTAATTGTAGCATCTGTTGGCATCATCATCCCGATCACTTTCTTCTTTGGACTTGGAGTCCTTCTTTTCGGATGAAGATCCTTCGGTTTTTCGAGTCCTTTCTCTTCTCGGTTGGTTTGTCCTCGGGTTTCTTCCGCACCTGTGATTCCCCAATAGTTTTTGTATTTTCCATATCGACTATTAAGTCTTTCAAACCTCCTTGCCATCGGTGCTAGCTTATCCTCAAGCTCATCCCCGATTTTTTAGCAAGGGTTCTCGAACTCTCTAGTTTTACTGTGTTTTATCTTTGGCCTTAAAAGCCACATTCTTACTTGATGATGAATCATCTTTGCTGTCAGCCTTTTTAGATTTCTTATCAATTACAAACTCATAGGCCTTCAGCTCAGAGAAGACTTGTTGGTATGACATTGAATTAATGTTTTTGGTGTTTTCAATCACCGCTGCATGTATATCCCATTTCTTAGAAAGACCTCTAAGAATTTTCAATGCAACTTCTCTCTGTGGATATTTCTTACCAAGTGCATTTAGATCATTCATAATGCTAGTGAATCTGACTTCCAATTTGTCTATAGATTCACCTTCATCCATTTCAAAACTATCAAACTTTCCAATTGCAACTGAAAGTTTGTTTTCTTTGATATGATCTGTGCCTTGGCACATTACAGCTAGTGTATCCCAAATTTCTTTTGCAGTATTACAGTGAGAGATCATTCCCATCACACCATCATCAATTGTACTGTATAGTGTGTCTTTAGCAATATAGTCTAGATTAACTAACTTCCTCTCCTCAAGAGTCAGTTGGTCATCAGACTTAGGAAATTCTGCTCAAGGATCGTTTCTCTCATTTTATGTTCCTCTGGGATTCACCACAGTAAATTGGAATGGCCCTTTAGAGACCACTATCCACATACGTTCATGTTTAGAATACAGGTGAGCCTGCATTCTTAGTCTCCATAAATCATAATTCTCCACTGAGAACATGAGAAGTTTCTTAGAAGACATTTTATCTGAGTCTTTTAAGAATTCAGCAAATATGATCAGTTCAGATAGACCACAAGTTTTTTTTAGAAAATAAAACTTTGGTCAACAAAAGCAGTGGTCAAGTTGAACCATTTGCTCGATACCACTTGTTGGTCCGGTGCAAACGAAGTCTTACAAGTGTATGGGGGAATACACGTGTTCGGTGTTTTTAAAACTTTTCTTCTTCGAGGTCACTTGGGTCGTTGTCACCGATGATTTGATCCCGAGAAGCACAAATCGCTCCGAGTCAAAGTCTATCTCGAGACAAAGATCCCGAAATCGCTTTCGGATACCTCGATAATCCCAACCGAGTCCTAAGTTTTGAGATCCTGAGTTGCTTGGATCGGATAACTAACTTCTTGAACCCTCGTAAGAGTAAGTTCGGTTTGGTAACTATCTCGTTCTAGCTACTCGGATGTCTTGAATGGTTGGCCCTTAGTTTATACTCGTTTTAAGATTTTCTTTGAAAACCTTCCTTTAATGGAATAGTGATTAGGCTTGTGATTCAATTTATATGCAACTTTCGGTGGATTGATTCCAACCAAATATCGGTGAAAATATGCTTTCAAGACAAAGTAATGCAACAGATAATCAAGCAAAACAGAAAAGCAAAGAACACAAAGAGATTATAGTGGTTCGGATACTCAAGCTCCTACGTCCACTCTCCCTGATCTTTTCAGAGAAATTCACTAATCACTTCCTAAGGCTTTCTGACTACCTCTGTAGTTTACTAACCTTTCTAATTTTGAGCTTTCTGACTACCTCTGTAGTTTACTAACTCAAAACTCACACAAGCTTTCTGTCTATCCAAGATAGATTACTCACTTCTCCTCTAGAGCTTTCTGGCTACCTCAATGTAGTTTACTCACTCTTTACAACTCCAATCTCACCAACAATCACACTCAAACTACCTTACAAAGGGTTTGGGGTTTCTTGGTTGGTTTCCAACTAGGATGAGATATCCTTTACAATAAAGAACAATGCAAAGGCTAGGATATCTCGACTAAGCTTTGTATATATCTTATCAAGCTAGGCTTAGTGGAATGAGCTCTCTTCGATTTAAAGCACTTGGGAAATTCTCAGTTTTTCGAGTGCTTCAACTTGCAATAATAAGTTCCTTTAAATGTCTGCAGCTGTGGAAAATCCTTGATGAAGGTCCTTTAACGAATCTGACATGTGTGTCAAGATAATGTCCCTCATCAATTCATTTCCTAGCTCCCATTCACTATTCCATATCGTCCCATATACCGGCACCCTTGGTTGGTTTTTCGGGTTTTGGTACGTTGAGTACCCATTTGAATTCATGCGAAGCAAGGATGTTAATAAGTTTTCGTTTCCAAACAATAAAGTTTTCTCCAGTAAGTAGGTTATCTTTCAGTATATTGAACAGTGGATTAAAAGGTTGCGACATGATGAAACTGAAAATAAACATATATCTTGTGTCAATATCCGGATCAACACAAAGAAAATCACATAATTCGATCACATGATTCATATTGAAATCTCAAACAAATATGAACATGCATCAACCAACATCTCAAAACAGATTTAAATGAGCTTCGTGGGAGGGTCATCATTTAAATCACATTCAAGCAGGTCACAAACAATAACAGTTACAAACCTTTAATTTCGAACTTAATAGTCGGCTCCCACTTGACCAATATAAAATTGACAGGGACTTCGGTGAAGTATATGCATATCAATTTTATACCTAAGTAATAACCATGATTAAATACAGAATTTCTACTTCGTCGCCACTAATAATAATTCACAATCATCCTTTTGAGAATTTATTCATGTTAAAGCTATCTTTTGACCGTCCCGTAGGGGAATTTCTCCAAATGATTTCACAAATAAATAAATCATGGAGGTTAAAATTAATTCGATTCAAAATCTAATTAATTATTGAAACATACTTAGTAATATTTTGAATTTGAGATTTTTCGTTGAGCAATTCTCATGCAAACACATTTAAACAAATTAAATAAAGCATAAGAAAAAAAAACAACAATAAATCAAGCAAAACAGAAAATAAACGTATTGGACACATATTATCCAACTGTCAAGGTTTGATTTTCCTTGTCTTGATCTTGAAGAAACATCGTCTTGAATTTCTTCCACTCGTTCGTCTCGAAAAAAAATTACGTCTTGGAGCGCCACGCCATTTCGCAATGGCCCGATATGCTTGCCCGCATTCGCCCGCCACTTGGCGCGACCCGCGCCCGCCAAGACGTAAGCAGCGCGCAAGGCGTTGCCCATGGTTGCTCTCGGCACCTTTCGGAAGCTATCGGCAGAAGACGACGTCTTTTAACGCCTTTGTGTGCTTGCGCCCACGCGCGCCGCCGCCCGCCGCCTTTTTTCGCCCGCGCCCTTTCGCCCACCCCGACGTGTGCCTTGTCGCCGCCCTCATCGCTTCCACACGCGTTGTGGGATAGTCCCTCCCGGCGCCGTGTGCCAAGCCTCCCTTGGCACGTTTCGCGCGATGCACGTCGCCCACATACGGTTCCAAATTTATCTTAACTCCTCGTCTCCGTCTTCGTCTTCGATCAAATTACAATTTATTTAACGAAAAATAAATATACTTTAAATCTATACTAGTCTATTACACTTGATCAAATCAAATAGCCTAATCTACTCGTGGATTTTCTCACGAGAAAAACAAATCCGAACGAGTCGAATTAAAAACCATTCATTCATACAAATGAAAATTAAACACATTAAATAACATGACAATTAGATACCTGCAAAACAGATCTAGCAATTCTACAATCCAATTTTCAATTTAATGTCCAACATAATTTAAATAACAATTTAAAAGTCAGAGCTCGAAACCAGAGCTCTGATACCAGTTGTTGGGGAAATAGGGGTGTCCGGATCTATTCGAGATGATTTTAAATACATATTTAAATTAATAAATTAATAACTAGCATGAATTAGTCCTAAATCAATTTAACATAATAATTATTAAGCGAATAAACAACATGCGTACACGTAATCCACGTAAATCCTAAGCATGCAGAATCTAGGAGTTACGAGATTACTAACCTCTTGTAGAGACGACTGATGAGACGATGGATCAACCCAAAGAGCCTTCCCAAATATGTTTCAAGTCCACGAACGCAATCCGATGGGAGGATTCACACGAACGATTTTAATAAGAGAGAAAACCAAAAATATTTTGCCACCACCTTTGTGGATTTCTAATATTTCCAACACATGGAATTGCAGTTGTGAATGAAAAATTCATCCCCCATAAATAGGACTAGGGTGGCCGATTTTTTGGGGGAAAAATAAGGAAGAAAATCTTTTTCTTGGTCTCCAAGAAATCTTGAATATATCTCCTATATTCTTTTCTCCTTAATTAATTTTTTCCATAAAAACTTATTCCCCTTTATCCCTATATTTTCGAAAAATACAAGGAGTAAGGAGTCAAGATTTGACTTCTTGAATTTATGGGATAATTATGTATTCCAAGAATACATATCTCTTTCCATAAAATCTTTTCAAGAAAATCAAGAAAACCTTTCTTCTCCTTAATCCTACAATTTTCGAAAAATTTCAAAATATTAGGCAAGAATATTTTCTTCTCTCTTTCATTAATTGAACTTTATTTTGGGCTATTTGAGGGGCCTTTAGGAGAATTAATATTGGACCTCCAATGGACTATGAAGCTATAATATTGGGCCAAATATTATTCAAAGTCCATTAATATTAATTTATTCCACTATAAAATTAATATTGAACTATCCATCTTAACCCATATTACGAATTTACTATAATATGGCTCCCAATCATTATTTCCCATGTTTAAAATTATTTTAGCCCATTAATTAATTAAGCCACTGAACAAGCTTTATATTAATTAATATCTTTATCCTTGGAGTAAAGACAGCTCAACATTTTTATCCATACCGGAAATTAAGTTCCACTTGCAAGATTTGGTATGATAAAGGTTCTGAGCCCACCAAGGGGACCAATCAAACAAGACGTACTTGCACACGATTCTCCATATTAAATGTCAGCAATCGTCATGTAATTAATAATATTGCCCAAGATATAAGGTATCAAATCGGGATGACTCTCTTCCTATCATAAGTCAAAGCAGTAGTTATTAATTTCACACGATCCTATTTAAGGGACGGAGACTAAGAAACAACACACCACTGAGGTCTAATTCTTGTATATTCAGTACCGAAGAATTTATCCTCCTTGTTGGGATTATACTGGAAAGTAAGGTTTTTTACTTTGTATAATCAAAACTGAATTTCGGACTTATTTACTGAAATAAATTATTTATCACTGATGCTTTAAATATTATTAAATGTTATATATATTTACTGCATAACTGTTCCATAATTCGTATGTGTTACATTGTAGTTAATTTAGTGATATCAGATCACAGAAGATTAAATTAACAGTCCCTTGTAATAAAAAGTACGCCATTCACGACCTAGATGGAAATGAACAACCCATCGTGAAAGGTTGAAGTGTAAGGCTCAGATTGGCTTGTCTTGACCAAGAGATTACACTAGTGCATGACTGATGCACTGAATAGGACCTACAGGAGGATAAATTCTTCAGAACTGAACAAGGAAGAATTAGACCTCAGTGGTTCGTTATTTCTTAATCTTCGTTCCTTAAATGGGATCACGTGTGATTGGTAACTATTGCTTTGACTTATCATGGGTAGAAAATCAACGAGATTCAATACTTTTTATCTTGGGCAATATTATTGGTCACATGTGATTGCTAAGATTTAATACGAAGAATCGTGTGCAAGTACGCTTGTTCGATTTGCCCCCTTGGGAGGTTCATAAGCTTTATCATACCAAATCTTGCAAGTGGAATTAGTTTCCGGTATGGATAATAATGTTGAACCGTTCCTTGACCAAGGACAAAAGATATTAATTAACGGAAAGCTATTTCAGTGGCTTGAATTAATTAATGGGCTGGATAATCTTAAACACGGGAAATAATAACCTGGAGCCATATTGACTGTAATATGGGTTAAGATGGATAGTGCAATATTAATTATGTAGTGGGATTAATTAATATTTATGGGCTTGAATAATATTGTGGCTCAATATTGATAATTCAAGATCCATTGGAAGGTCCAATCTTAATTCTCATAAAGGCCCCCTGAGTAGCCCAACATATAGTCCAATAACTAAAAAAGGTGTTTAAAATAAAATAAATGTTGTTGCTTATTTTTCCTTGTAATTTTCGAATTTTATGGATATAAAGGGGAGAAAGATTTTCTTTGAATTTTGTTATGGAATGAAGATATGTATTCTTGGAATACAAGATTATCTCATTAAATTCAAGAAATCTCCCACTTGGTTATTCATGATGGAAATTTTGAATATTTTGAAATTAAAGGGGAAATAAAGATTTTCTTGATTTTCTTGAAAATATATTATGGAAGATATGTATTTCTTGAAATACAAGAATATCTCATAAATTCAAGAAGATCCAAATCTTGGAATCTTTTCCTAAAATTTCGAAAATCACCATAACTTGGTGAGGTGGGATTTTTGTGGAATATTATAATTATGGGAAAAAGAATATAGGAGATATATTCAAGATTTCTTGGAGATCAAGAAAAGTTTTTTCCCACATTGTTTTTCTACCAAAAAAATCGCCCATCACCTATCTATAAATAGGGGATGATTCTTTCATTCCCAAGTACAATTCCATGTGCTGGAAAAATTAGCAAATCCACGAAAGTGGTGCAACAAAGTTTATTTTTTCCTTTTGTTAATTGTTCGCGTGTATCCTTCCACCGGATTGTCGAGCAAGGATTAAGGGAATACTTGGGAAGTTCTTTTGGTGAGTCTAATCAACCAAGCCATTGCCATCCCAAGAGGTACGTTCACGTAAACTCGTAGAATTCCGCATGCGTAGGATTTACGTGAATTAATTATATGCATGGTATGTTGTTGGATTATTATTTGAATTAATATAGGATTAATTCATGCTAGTAATAATTATAAGAATTAAATTTGTATTTAAATATTCACCCCGAATAGAGCTGTGAAACTTATTCCCCAACACTCCTATAGGTCCTATTCAGCGCATCCAAATGCACTAGTATAATCTCTTGGTCAAGACAAGCCAATCCGAGTCTTATACATCAACCTTTCATGATGGTTGTTCATTTCCATCTAGGTTGTGAATTTGTACTTAAGTACGAGGAGCTGTTAATTTGATCTTCTGTGATCTGGTATCACCAAATTAACTACAACGTAATACATACTGACTTATTGAACGGGTTTGCAATAAATATATATAACATTCATTCATATTTAAATGCAACAGTGATTAATAATTTATTTCAGTAAATAAATAAGAAAAATAAGTTTGGTTATACAAAGTAAAAGCATACTCTTAAGTATAACCCCAACAATCCTATCTGATATCTAATTCATTAGTCAGCTAACAGGTCTGACTGGTCCTATTACAATGTGTTTTGGAAGTTCCATCGAAACTACAAATTTCCCAATAATTTCCCCCTTTTTGATGGAACCAAAACAGTTAATCAGAAAAACAGATTACTATAATCTAAATAACATAAATAACACACAATTCAGAAGAAAATGAGAAATTGTCTTAAAATCAGAAAGGTAGAGTAATACATTAAGGATATAAATGTTTACAAGTACAGAAATACCTATCATCTGGTTCTAAAGTAGTCTTCTGATCTGTTATCTTCAATACTTGAACTTCTGGAGCTCTTCAGGAATATAAAAAACTTTGTACATCCTCTGCATCAGAGCACCCAGTCGATCCTTCTCAATGATCCCTCCTTTCTTGGCAAAATCATAGTACAACTTCTTAAAGGCAATGGGATCAAGAGTCTTGTTCGGTCTGAGAGGTGGCAAGAGAATTTTGAATGGGGAAACCTCATGAATTAGGTTCATCGTCTTGCCATCTTTCATTATGATCTCGGAGAATTCTGGATATTTGGTTTCTTGCCAGCTTCTGAATTCATCATCAAATTCTCCTTGATCAGCAGCAATGGGAATCTTCTCCAGAATGTACACATCACATAGCCAGTCTCCTCAAATCTTGTTCCATTCTGGTATCAGATCTTCCCGCGCAACCAAGATGTCTTTCACCGATGTAGGTAAGGCTCTTTCTTCCCAGACAATATCCTCAACAACAGCAGCCTTCTTCCCCTATCTTCTGGCATAACTAATGTGAAGACCTTTAGACTCAGCCAGTTTTTTCTTCTTGATAGTAGCATCGATCACTCTTTGCCTGACTTTATGCTCCTCTGACTATTCTGGGGTTATCTGAGACCTCGATCATGTCTCAATCTGCTTCTGGATCTGAGTGGGTACCTTTACCTGCTTGCCCTTGCCTTTCTCTCTCTTCTTGGCTTCTGCCTCAACTGCTTTCTCTTCTTCAAGTAACTGCTTTGCCAGATCAAGGCTCTTGGCCTGATCTTCAGATTCGTACCATTTCTGAATGTTTGATGAAAAATCTTCTATCTTATCTACTCTGGTAACAACATCAGATAAGATAGACGTATGTTCAGAAATGGCCTTCCCTTGAGCTTCAATGTCTTGCCCGTGCTTTTCAATTGTTTGATACATCTTCACCAGTTTGGTGTCAAGCACAACAACAGTTGGGATAATTTCTTGCATGGCAGCAGTTGTGCAGATGGAGTCAGCACAGATGGTCTAGGAGATGGTAATGTACCCGCAATGATTAATTGCATCTGTTTTTCTGCCTCCTCTTCCCCTTCCCCCTTTTTGGTTGCATCAAAAAGGTGTGTTAGCCTGAGATTCAGTGCTCTGAACTGATTAAGCACTTCATACTTGAGTTCCTCAACAGATAACGGGGTTATCTACACTGTGGAAGATGAGGGTTCAGGGCCCAACAATCTGTTCAAACCAGCTTCAAGTGATTTCATGGCCCTGAGAAGTGATCCCTCAAATCTCTTCCACCCAGCATCAAGACAAGTATCCGTCCTCTCCAAAGAAGACCAGACACTTTCCAACAAGATTCCCAAATCAGAGAGCATTGAAACCTGTAGAACTATCTTCTCTGTGACTGGATCAACTTTCTTCATCACAGAGGTAGTAATATTATCGTGCATGCTCATCAGCTTGGCTACATTCAGTTTCCTCTCTGCATCAACCAGAACTTGCTAGTCTTCTTTGAATCTTTTCATCAGGTCAGTTGCCAAAGTGTTGAACTGAGTTTCAACGGTTGCCTTTACCCCATCTTGAATGTTCTTCGAAAGGCGATATAGGGTATCAGCATCTAAGGTAACAGCCCTGCCAGATGTTGAAGCCTCACCAGATAGGGTCACATCTACAGTACCCAAACCTGGTTCATCGACAGCTTGCTCATTATCATGAGCCAAGCAAGCTTCCTCCTCTACCTCAGCAATGCCAAATTTCTCATGAACCATCTGATGTCATCATCAGAGGCAAATTCAGCTGCACTGCTTACACCATCATTCTCCATACACCTCGTTTCTAGATCCACAAATACTCAGATTTGAGTGCTTCCATCAGAATAAAAAATTCTTCAATACCCTTTAGACGTATATCCTTCCAGAATACAATCTTCAATCTTTGGCTGGAGGCCTGGATGGTTGATCAGATCCAGGCAAATCTTGTCAAGATAAGCCTTAACATGTTGCTTCAGTATGAACAGGGTGGGATCCTCGGTGTCTAATTCTGGGGACTCCAGAACAATCCTGGTGTTGAATGGATTGTGGGTAAGAGATACATAGAGGTCCTCTCTTGGAACAACTTCTTTAGCAATCGGTTCCTCAACCCTCTCTGGTTCCTAGACAATCTGGTCTGATGGCTGAGTGGGAATTTGTGGTTCACTAGGTGGAGTAGGTTCTAGTTGAGTTGGAGTTGGCTCAGATTGGGTTGAATCTGTGGTTCAGGGGCAGTTTGGGGTTGGGGTTCAACTGGTGCAGATGGGGTTGGAGATGGTGGTTTGGCTGGTGATGGAGATTTGGTTGGTGATGGTGAGGGCGATTTGGATGTAGGTGTAGATGATCTTTCTCTTCTGAATACTGCACTGAGGGGCACAAAATCTGAGGGTTACTGCTCCCCAGTGGGCGCAAATTCTACTCCTTCTCCTTCTGCCTCTCCTTCTCCTTCTCCCATCTGTTCAATCTGCTCCTCCTTGCCAGTACTCATAGTTCATTCGCAGCAACTTCCTCATCTGATTCAATGTGAATCAGCTCCTCAGTTCTCTCAACTACTTGAGCTGGTCCAGGTGCTTTCTTCAGAAGAGTGGTAATCCTCTTCTGACGCTTTTTTGGCTCATCTGGTTTCTTGGCCAGTGCCTTGCGCTTCAACTTCTTCTTGGGGGCGGCCTTTTCCTGCGTCTCTGACTGGACAAATGTCACAGTTCCCTTGGTTTCTTTCCCTCTGCCCTCTCCTCATTGTCTAGGAACATATGGAGCAGGATCATCATCTGATTGACCAGGTAGGGGTTCATCTCTTCCCAAAATGGCCTTGAATTTTGCCAGATAAATCTTCTTCCCATCTTCATTCTACTGGAAGTTATCGGGCAGTTTATCCGCAAGGATTATAGAAACCTTGTGGATAAATGAGCACTTTGAAGTCGGAAAGACTTCATTCCTCTCGTTCAGAGCAAACTTCCCATTCGCAAACATAACACACTGCTTGTATGAAGTGACGACATCAAGACTATAGGTTAAGCACATAATCACCTTGGAAATAATTTTGAACAAAAGTCGATATTTCCTTTTGAGATGAGGGGCAAAAACATTCACAGTCTGGTCTCGATTCACTGGTCTTAACAGTTTGGCCTGAAGAAACCCTTTCTCTCCGAATTTAGAAGTGAACGTCTCTGGGTCAATACTTCCTGGACGGAGACCGAATATCCTCCGTAGATCCTTATCAGTCACAACTACCTCCGTTCCTCCAACGTATGAAATTAGCTTTTCCTCATCCTCCTCTTCTCTCTTCAGATTGTAAAGAAATTATAGGGCTTCATATGTGTGCACGACGTCCTGGTGACGATAGCAATACTGATCAAGTCCACATGCACGAAGACAGTCTAGAATTTCAATCGACTCAGGGTCCGAGGTGAATGAGAACATGACAAATTTCTCATCAATAATGTCCTTTTTCATTGATGTGAAATTGCATATATTTTTGCCTTGTCATGTGCGAGCAATAAGTTGTGTCATTTCTATGGAAAACAAGCGATTTTAGGGATGAGTTTGAATAAATTATTTCAATAGGTATAGTCAAACAAACAACCCTAATTCACCAATCAAGTATTTCAAGCACAGACTCATATTAATACAAGTATGCATTTAGAATAAGTCAAGAATAATACATTATCGCAACAAGATCCATTTCCATAATTTTAGTAACACAGTTTGTAAGCATAAACAATCAATTTGACAAACATTGATACCAAAAAGACATTTAAGTAAAAACATATACATAAATTTACCAGATATTGATTCAAAGATTTTGAAAGATGAAAGATGAATCGATTTTTAAGAGTTTGAAATAGTTTGCACAGAAATTTTATCTCTCAAGAATTTGGTAAATTTAAAAGTATAAAAGTTTTCTGGAAACTGAGTTAGGGTTTTATATAGTGCGAGGGAAAACATTTTGCACAACTCTCCGTAAATACTCAAGTATCCGTATTTTGAAATCAACGGCTAAGATTAGGCGGTCGTAAAGTATTTTAATCGTGTGGTTGCGAAAACTATAATAAATGTCATTAAATACGTATTCCCCACGTCCTCATTTAATGTTTTGCAGTGCGTGCGTCATAAAGTAAAGCCAACAGTAATAATAACATTTAAGAAGATAAGCTCAGACAATATGAATCAGATAAGGCAAGGCAAATAATGTAAATCAGAAAACGTATCTGACTGATTGATATCGTAATCAATCAGGTACCACTCGATCTGATCTGACTTCTCTGATTTTTGCCAATCTTACTGTGTAGCCTAAGCCTTAGCAAATTTTCCAAATAATATTTTATCCCTCTGATCAGGTTCCTTCTGATCCAAAAACCCTTAGTCAGTTGAAGTTCCCCCTTCAACTGATATTCCTTTCTGATCAGTACCCAACTGATCATATCTGATCAGTTGAAGTTTCCTTCCTCAACTGACCTTCTTACCTGGTCAGGTCCGTAACCAACTGGTATTGGAGATTAAGCCACCGAAGTATTTTGGTGCATCTTCTCCAAGATCCAGAAGCCCTAGCTCATTGCATAGTTCTCTGAATTTGACTTCAGGTAAAGGCTTGGTTAAACTATCAGCTTTCTGCTTATCAGTATCAATCTTTTCCATTCTAATGTTCTTCTTTACCACATGGTCTCTGATAAAGTGATGTCTGATATCCACATGCTTGCATCTTGTATGCAGAACTGGGTTCTGAGTGATTGCAATCGCACTTTTACTGTCACAGAAGATAGGCACATTCGTAGTTATAATGTGATAATCCCTCAGTTGCTGACAAAGCCAGAGCAGTTGGGAGCAACAGCTTCCTGCGGCCATATATTCTGCTTCATTAGTAGATGTGGCAGCAGATGTCTGTTTCTTTGAAAACCAAGAGACCAGTTTACTTCCCAGAAACTGACATGTACCAGAGGTTAATTTTCTGTCTATCCTACAACCTCCATAATCAGAGTCAGAGTACCCAGTAAGCTCTAGATTATAATCTGCAGGGTACCATAAACCAAGGTTCACAGTTCCCTTCAGATACTTAAGAATCTGCTTAGCTGCTATCAGGTGGCTCTGTTTTGGATTTGCCTGAAATCTGGTACATACACCTACTACAAAGGTTATATCTGGTCTACAGGGAGTAAGGTATAATAAGGATCCAATCAAAGCCCTATACTCCTTCTGATTAGTTTTCTGACCACTCTCATCTGGATCCATCTTGTAGGCAGTCATCATTGGAATCTTTGCAGCTTTGCAATTCTGGATTCCATACTTAGCCAAAATATTCCTTGTATACTTGGCCTGACAGATGAAGATCCCAGTATGAGCTTGCTTAACTTGAAGACCTAGAAAGTAGTTCATCTGACCCATCATGGACATCTCGAATTTCCCTTGCATCAGTTTACTAAACTTATCACATAAGTTCTTGTTAGGAGATCCGAAGATAATATCGTCCACATAGATCTGAACCATCAGAATATCATCACCATCTTCTATTTTGAACAAGGTCCTATCAATCAGTCCCTTAGTGAAACCATTTTCTTCCAAGAACTGGGATAGTGTATCATACCAAGCTCTGGGAGGTTGTTCAATGTACACCTCTTTCAGGCCATAAAGAGCCTTCTTTAAACGGTATACCTGATTATTCATTTCAAAGTCAGGAGGTTGTTCAATGTACACCTCTTTAGCCAGTATTCCGTTTAAGAACGCACTCTTTACGTCCATCTGATACACAGTGAATCCCAATTGAGCAGCATAAGCCAGAAATAGCCTATTGTCTTCTAAGCGAGCAACAGGTGCGTAGGTCTCATCATAATCAATCCCTTCTGATTGTGAGTACCCCTTTGCAACCAGTCTTGCCTTATTTCTGGTTATTACATTGTGCTCATCTTTCTTGTTCTTGAAAACCCATCTGGTTCCAATAACACTTTGGTGAGTTGGTCTGTCTACAAGTTCCCAAACTTGATTCCTCTCAAACTGCTCTAGTTCTTCTTGCATGGCTAGAATCCAACTTGCATCTTAAAGTGCTTCTTCAATGGTTAGGGGTTTCTTGAGAGACAGATAACAGCAGTACATTGCACTCTCCCTAATCTGATGTCTAGTCTGAACCCTATTGCTTGGATCTCCTATAATTTGATCAGTTGGATGATCTCTTAACCAGATTTTCTTTGATTGAGTAGCTTCATCTTATAGATCTTCTTCATCGTCATTATCTGCAATAGAATCACTAGAAACTTATATAGGGACATTGGTTGGGTCTACTTGACAGGGACAGATTTCAGCAGATGTTTGAATCATCTCAGGTTGCTGCATATCTGCCTGACTATCAGGTGTTCCCCCTAAACTGGATGGTTCAGTTATTACTGTCTCAGCTGTACCAGCTTCTTCATTGACAGTTGTACGTACCTTAGGGTCTGACTGACCTGGTGAATCATCAAGGTCAAAGTTGGGAATATACACAGTGATGTGTTTTGAATCCTTTCCTTTGAGCCTCAACTGATCCATTTTCACTATTTCTGGTTCATCAGGTACGACTTGTTCTGTGACGGATTTCTCCTGATCGGATGTTGACTCATCAAAGACCACATGAGGTGTCTCTTCCACAACTAGGGTTCGTTTGTTAAAAACCCTAAATGCTTTGCTGGTTGAGGAATATCCTAAGAATATACCCTCATCTGACTTAGCATCGAAGGTTCTCAATTGACTCTTCCCATTGTTGTGAATGAAACACTTGCACCCGAACACATGGAAGTAGGAAACTCGAGGTTTTCTGCCCTTCCACAGTTCATAAGGTGTTTTGAAGTGAATTTTAGTCAGAGAACATCTGTTCTGGGTATGACATGCAGTGTTGATTGCTTCTGCCCAGAAACGATTTGGTGTTGCATGTTCAACTAACATAGTGCGAGCAACTTCTTTGAGTGTTATGTTTCTCCTTTCTGCTACGCCATTTTGTTGTGGTGTTCTGGCAGCCGATGTCTCATGTTGTATACCAAACTTAGAGCAAAAATCAGATATAAACTGGTTCAAGAATTCTGTACCTTTGAATGAAGCCTTGACTTGCTTTCCCTTCTGACATGCGACACATGTATGATCCTTAGAGAAAAATTTATACGGGAGACCTTCAACCAAGGACATCCTTGCTATCTTTTAAGAGTCTTAAACTTCAGATGACTCATTCTCTTGTGCCAGAGCCAACTAACGTTTTTGGTACTCTTATAAATCAAGCATGCATTTCTTGGACAACTGTCCCAATATGCAGTGTAGATGGTTCCTTTTATGGAGCCAGTTAGCAGGATCTGCTGAGTAACTCAATTTCTGATTGTGCATTAATCAGTCGAGAACTCAACACTAAAACTGTTATCTTAGAATTGTGATACAGATAACAGGTTGTGCCTTAAGCCATCAAATACGAAACACCTGTAACATGTACATCATCATTTACTAAGGTTCCAACTCCTCTGGTAAAACCAAAGTTTTCATCACCAAAGAGAACTCGTGGGCCTGGTTTCTCAATGTGATTACTGAGGAGATGTTGACTTCCAGTCATGTGCCTTGAGCATCCACTATCTATGTACCAGATAGTTGCTTGTACACCTCCTTTATTGGCCAATCCCACGTGAGTCTGCGAACAAATCAGATTTTAGGTACCCCAGTAGAGTTGGGTCCTGGGGGGTTAGCTGTACCTTTTGGGATCCACACAAACAAGGCATTTTTATTATAATCATCAAGATCAGAAGACCTTATTTGTCTCCCATATGCATCTACATAATCATACATCTCATCATGTGCGTTATGATCAGTATGATTATTAGTGTGAGCCTTGGATGAATCAGAAGAGTTGGGATTTTTCTTGTTAACTGGTCTTCTTTTAATTCAGTGGGGCTCAGGTGCAGCAGTCCTAGGTTTTTGATTGTAAGGGTAGGTACGACTGCTACCATCAAAAGATTCGTATATTTTCTGTACAGATGGCTTGATCAGTTTACCTTTAGCTTGCTGGTTAGGCAGCTTGGACTGAGTCGACTTCAGCTGGGACTGTCCCTTGCGAGATGGTCCAGGCTGAGGCCTACTTTGCTGATTGGGCTGAGGTCTCTTCAGAAGAACAGGATTCTTCTGTTGATTCCTCGGCCGATGTCTGATCAGTTGGGGTCCATTTTTGTTCCCTTTCTGATCTAACACACGCCTTGCCTGATCAGCTGGTCCTTTTCCCTTATCTGATATAGATTTGACATAGTTTGTATCTTTATCAGAAACTCATTTGGTTACACTTTTATGATGTGAACCAGATAGGACTTTCGAGGATCCAGAAGGGTTCTCATACCCAATTCCCTTCTTATCAGTTGGCGCACGAAAATAGTTGCTCAAATTCTGAACAGTTTTAGATGATTTCGTGAAAACCTCTATTTTCTTACGCACACTATCCTCAATGGCTTTTAGATTCTCATGCATTCAGAAGAGTTCATCAAATTTAGTCTGAAGGACTTTGAGATCTCCTGCTTGTTTTAGATTGGTAGCTTGTTGTTCATTAATCGATCTTCCCTGATCAGAAGAGGCAACTTTTAGAACATCCAGTTCTATGGTCATCTTCTGAACAGTTTCAATCAATTTATGTTCAGCAGTTCTACTTTCCTTGCATTCTTTTACAAGCCTGACATTCTCTGCCCTTATGTTATCATTCTCAACTTCCACTCTTGTATAAGTATCTATTGCATTAGAGAGATCATCAAGCAATTGGTCATTATAGACCTGCAGGTTAATCTCTCCAGTAGATATGCTCAGCACAGTAGGTGTGGAACAGAAAATCACAAAAGGTTTAGAGATTACCTCAGATTGGTCAGCTTCTCTGCGTTGGGGTTATACTGAAAAGTATGCTTTTTACTTTGTATAACCAAACTGAATTTCTTATTTAGTTAATGAAATAAATTATTAATCATTGTTGTATTTAAATATGAATGAATATTATATATATTTGTTGCAAACCTATTCAATAAGTAAGTATGTATTATGTTGTAGTTAATTTGGTGATACCAGATCACAGAAGATCAAATTAACAGTACCTCGTGACTAAGTACAAATTCACAACCCAGATGGAAATGAACATTCCATCATGAAAGGTTGAAGTGTAAGGTTCAGATTGGCTTGTCTTGACCAAGAGATTACACTAGTGCATTATGATGCGCTGAATAGGACCTATAGGAGGATAAATTCTTCGGTACTGAATATACAAGAATTAGACCTCAGTGGTTCGTTATTTCTTAATCTCCCTTTCTTAAATAGAATCGTGTTAAATTAATAGCTATTGCTTTGACTTATGATGGGAAGAGAATCAATGCGATTCGATATCTTATATCTTGGGCAATATTATTAATTAACTGACGATTGCTAAGACTTAATACGGAAATCGTGTGCACGTACGACTTGCTTGATTTATCCCCTTGGTGGGCTCAGAATCTTTATCATACCAAATCTTGCAAGTGGAAATTTATTTCCGGTATGGATAATAATGTTGAGTTGTCTTTACTCCAAGAATAAATATATTAATTAATATAAAGCCTGATCAGTGACCTAATTAATTAGTGGACTAAGATAATCTTAAACACGAGAAATAATGACCGAGAGCCATATTATTGTGAAGTCGAAATATGAGTTAAGATGGATAGTTCAATATTAATTTTATAGTGGAATAAATTAATATTAATGAGCTTGAATAATATTTTGGCTAAATATTAAAGTTTCATAGCCCATTGGAGGTCCAATCTTAATTCTCCTAAATGCCCCTCAAATAGCCCAAATTAAAGTCCAATTAATGAAAAGGAGAAGAAAATATTATTGTCTATATTTCCTAGAAATTTTCAAAATTTGTAGGAAAAGAAGAAGAAAGATTTTCTTGAAAAGATAAGTACTCTTGGAATACATGATTATCCCATAAATTCAAGAAATCAAATCTTGATTCATCTTTCCTTGTATTTTTCGAAAAATATGGGATAAAGGGAAGTGGGATTTTTATGGAAAATTTTAATTATGGAGAAAAGAATATATGGGATATATTCAAGATTTATTGGAGATCAAGAAAAAGATTTTCCTCCTTATTTTTCTAGTGAAAAAATCGGCCACCCTTGTCCTATAAATAGGGGATGAATTTTTCATCCCCAATGCAATTCCATGTGTTGAAAATATTAGAAATCCACAAAGGTGATTACAAAATATTTTATTTTTCTCCTTTATTAAAATTGTTCGTGTGAATCCTTCCACCGGATTACGTTCGTGGACGTGGGACATATTTGGAAAGGCTCTTTGGGTTGATCCATCGTCTCAACGGTTGTCTCTACAAGAGGTATGTAATCTTGTAACTCCTAGATTCTGCATGCTTAGGATTTACGTGGATTACGTGTACGCATGTTGCTTATTTGCTTGTTGAATTATTATGTTGAATTGATTTAGGATTAATTCATGTTAGTAATTAATTGATTAATTTAAATATATATTTAAATTCATCTCGAATAGATCCGGGCACCCCTAATTTTCCAACACTCTGGCCATCAGACAGATGTCATCATCAGATGAGAAGTTCAGATCGTTGACATCGTCAGTGTTGGTTATTAGACAGAAATCTTCAACAGATGAGTATCCAGAGTCATCTGATGGAAGATAAGAGTCATCAATACCAGATGTGTCTGCTATCATAGCTTTTCTGTCTCTGTATCGTTGATCTCTTCTTTTTCACTTCTCTTCTCTTTCTTTAGGAGTCAGGTTGGGGCAGTCTGTGTTGTAGTGACTTCGTTTATGGCAGTTGAAACAAGTTCCGGATTCTCCAGATCCTCTTTTGTTAGGTGAATCATTTCTTCGATAATTTCTGTCAGGTGACTTTCCACCTTGCTTGTAATTAGAACTCCTCATTTCTGGTTTGACACCACGTATGTCTCCTTTGCGATCATCCCTTCGATCATCCTTTCTGTCATCTCTTCAGTCATCTCTCCGATCTTCTCTTCGATCGTCTCTTCTGTCATCAGAATGATCTCTTTCTGGTGATCTGTCAGTAGATCTCCTATCTCTTCCTCTGCTTTGTCTATAGTCTTTGAAGAACTCTCTGTACTTTCCCATTTGAACGTTTCATCGTTCAAGCTTTCTGGTCAGCAGAGCAATGTGTTCATCTTTGCTGATGATGTTTCCCATTGGTTCAACAGATCGTGAACTGCTACTGGTTGCCTGAAATGCAACATTTTTTGTAGAATTTGTGGTAGCTTCAGAAGGAATATCATCTGATTCTCTGCTTATTTCAATCAGATCAAATTCATGTGCTTTCAAATTGAAAAACAGATCGTTCGGCTTCATGGTTCCAATATCTTGACAATCTTTGATCACTGTTACTTTAGTATCTCATTTCTTTATCAGTGATCTCAGAATCTTGTAGTTGATATCCTTATCTTACATTACTCGGCCTAAATCACGCAGTCTGTTGACTCCTCAAATAATTCTTCCATCAAGCTGCTCAATCATCTCTTTTGGTAGCATCTTCAATTTCTCGAAGTTTACCAGTTTAGCTTTTAATCTGCTATCCTTAATCAGATCATTACCTTTGCAGATTTCAGCAAGGTATCCCATACTTCCTTAGCAGTTTTCAAATACTTGACCTTCTCACGTGTGGTAGAGTCCACAGTCTTCATGATCAGATGTCTGGCCACCGTATCCAGGTTGGACAATTTCCTTTCTTCTTCATCCATCAGCGAAGGGCTCTTTCTGATTCTTGCTCCAACTAGTTGCGTAGGATCTCCTCCTTCACCTGGATTATAATGGTAGATGATGATGGGTCCTATCTCAAGAATCTCCCTCATTCTGTTGCTGATGACTCCTAGATGGTCACTCATGTCGAGAGACCAGTCGGCGTACTCGTCGACAGAGAACTTGGGCAGATCATGATTCATCCCAGACTTTTTATCCATGCGTACGTGAGTTTGAAGATTATGAGTTTTAAAAACGGATTTTCAAGATCAGTTCAAGTGACCACAAAGATTCTTCCTCAAGAATCAATGATATTCAAAGCCAGTGGTCGGAAGAACCAATGCTCTAATACCACTTGTAGGTCCCGAACGGGTTTTGTGAGGGTAGAAGTCTAGAGGGGAGGGGTGAATAGACTTCTAAAACTTTTATGAGATCAGGTGTGGATATGCAAGTAAGTCTGGTCAGAGTGCGAGTGAAGTAGTACGAAATGATATCCGACTTACTGACAACTTGGAAGAAGATCAGTTTGGCATCTATCAACTCAACTGTTTGTGGGGAAGATAAGTTAACCCATGTGAAAAACCAGTTTGCTCAAACCAGATTCTGAGTAATCTGTTTAGATCAGATGACAAAGGGGTCAAACTGATCAGATCAGTTGCTTGGTGCAAATCTGATCCAGACTCAGAACATGCATGAAATATAAAACAGGTAGTGTGCTAAGAGTGTAAAGCAGATAAATCACACAAGATTTATAGTGGTTCGGACAAGTCGTCCTACGTCCACTCTTCCCTATCAGCAGGGGCACTCACTTAACCAATCTGGACTTAGATTAATGTGTTAGTCCAACACAATACAACGGATGTTTAAAGAGTTCTCACTCAACAACCCCAGAGATCAGAAACTAGAAACCTTAGTCTAAAATCTTGCTTAACAAACTTAACCTAACTTTGTGGGTTTGGGTATAAGATTTGTATGTTCCAACTGGAATTCTATCCTAGTATTTGAGTAGCCTAAAGATAGAGGATAAAAATTCTATGCTAAGAACTTTATGGGATGAACACTTAGAATAAACCTTAAGTTGTGTTCTTCGTGCGGAAATCTTGCTTGAGCTTGAGCTTGTATAATTTCCGTAACCTTACTATGAAGGTTGATCCAAACTGATCAGATCAGTTGCTTGGTGCAAAATTGATCCAGACTCAGAACATGCATGAAATATAAAGCAAGTAGTGTGCTAAGAGTGTAAAGCAGATAAATCACACAAGATTTATAGTGGTTCGGACAACTCGTCCTACGTCCACTCTTCCCTATCAGCAGGGGCACTCACTTAACTAATTTGGACTTAGATTAATGTGTTAGTCCAACATAATACAACAGATGTTTCAAGAGTTCTCACTCAATAATCCCAGAGATCAGAAACTAGAAACCCTAGTCTGTTTTAATCTTGCTTAACAAACTTAACATAACTTTATGGGTTTGGGTATAAGATTTGTATGTTCAAACTGGAATTATATCCTAGTATTTGAGTAGCTTAAAGATAGAGGATAAGAATTCCATGCTAAGAACTTTATGGGATGAACACTTAGAATAAATCATAAGTTGTGTTCTTCTTGCGGAAATCTTGCTTGAGCTTGAGCTTGTTTAATTTCCGTAACCTTACTATGAAGGTTGATCCCATATTTATAGACACGAAATCGAACTAGCCGTTGGAGAGCAATTCGAATTTCGGTCTATTTAAGGTAGGGTTGCAGGCTTGATTTGACGTGCTCAGAGGCGGCATGGCCGAAAGCATGTACGCTTGTCCTTTGTAGTCGTTGGACTCTAAAGCACTAGTCCTGTACTAGTTAGTTCCGTACGTGCGTGTCTTCTTCTCATTGGTTCATACACAAACTCGGCACTTGATTTACTAACAAGATTAACATTCTTCTTGTCTGATTGACTTGGCTTGTACTAGGTAACTTGATGTAGTCACCTGATGGATCTGACCAAATCAGTTAAGATTGATCTGTCTACCTGGTTTGAATCTTTTGATGTAAGTTATCTTAGCACAACTTACTGATTCTTCTTCGTGTTATCTGATGTAGGTCCTCTGGTCTTGATGTCTTCTGATCTTCAGCTCTTCTGATCTTTTTATCTTCAAGACTTAGCCTATACATATTGAGTTCCCCCTCAATATGTCATCTATCTGTTACATCAGCTGTCTATACAACTCAGCTGGTCATCCTATCTGATATCTAATTCACCAGTCAGCTAACAGGTCTGACTGGTCCTATTACAATCTGTTTTGGAATTTCCATCGAAACTATAAATTTTTCAACATATACTAGTTGTCTTTTACGTGTGTTGCACGTTATTTGTCAGTATGCATATATTTATTTTTATATATAGTTTTATAATTAGAATTATAGAAATGAAGTTTCTGATACACCTACGTCTTTATCGTGATGTATGTTAAAAACTAAATTATTAAAAATCATACAATAAAAACATCTTCCATGATGACAGCAAAATTAAAGGAAGCGAACTAAAAAATTCTTAGAAATTTAAAATTTATTTATAATAACAATTGTTATGATGATAGTGAATAAAGTAAAAGAAGCTTATTTTATATTTTTCTTTTTTAGTATAAATATGTTTAAATTTACTTCTTTATGTTAGAATTTCATTGCATAATATTTTTTGTTAGATGTTTCTCTTTTGATTAGATCATAAATTTTGTATCCTATATGAAAAACGCAACATAAAGTTGGCCATGAAAAAACATATGCTTTGGGAGGTAAACTCCAACCTTCTGATTTTTTTGCCCCTAAGTCTTGTTTGTTGTCATTTCTAAAAAAAATCGAAAGAGAAACGTGTTTTCAAATGAAATTGAAAGAGTAACCTCGTCATTTGAAAAGCTTAAAAGTACACTTTTTAAACAATTTTTGTCCCACAACTTTTCAACTTTATTGAAATGGTCACATAATTATCTATTTTTCGAATTTAATATCATATATATTCAAATTTTGTCAATTTAGTCCTGGATGGCCCAAAAATACCTTATACAACGTCGTTTAGTATGTGTAGTTAACGTGCTCATTTTTCCAGTCGTATTTAAACCATTTTCGTCCCATAACCTTATACTTATAACGAAATGGGACCATAATTATCTATTTTTTGTATTTAATCACATATATATTCAGAATTTATCAGTTCAGTCCCAAATGGCCAAAAAACTTCTTAAAAGACATCACTTATGTCATGTGCCGGTCATGTTTCACTTTTTTTGTTGGATGTGTTGGGAAAATCGGGGTGTCCGGATCTATTCGAGGTGATTATTTAAATACATATTTAAATTAAACAGTTAATTACTAACATGAATTAATCCTAAATCAATTCAACATAATAATAAACAACATGCGTACACATAATTCACGTAAATCCTAAACATGCGGAACTAGGAGTTACAGAACTACTAACCACTTGAAGAATCAAATGGATGAATCAACCCAAGATCCTTCCCAAATATATCCCCAAAGTCCACGAATGCTATCCGGTGGGAAGATTTCAACGAACGATTTTAATGGGAGAGAAATTAAATATTTTGCTACCACCTTTGTGGATTTCTAATATTTTCAACACATGGAATTGCACTTGGGAATGAAGAGCTCATCCCCTATAAATAAGGAGGAGGGGGCGAAATTTAGGGCTAGGAAAATAAGGAAGAAAATCTTTTCTTGATCTCCAAAAAATCTTGAATATATCTCCTATATTCTTTTCTCCTTAATTAAATTTTCCATAAAAATCTCTTTCCCCTCTTGTACCCAATATTTTTGAAATCTACACTGTTGGGAGATGAATTTAATAAAAGATTATATGATTTTGATTAAGATCCCAAAACCCCTGAGTATGACATGTTCAGATTGATCTTGATAGTTGAGTCAGGATTCAGTTTTAGAGTATTCAGGATGTCATTTGCAAAATGTATAGTCAGCAGATATAGTTCAGGATAGGTTCTGAAGATTCTGAAGAAATCAGTATGTTTCTGAAGAAACTAAAGTTTCAGTATGAAACTGAAGTCTCTGAAGACTCAGTATGAAACTGAGATGTTTGAGACTCGAGATGAAATCGAACGAAGACTCGATGAAGACTCGAAGATATCGGTCAAGATAGATCAAGACTCAAGAAGACTTCAAGACTCGAAGACTCAAGACGCAAGATCAAGATCGAGAAATCAAGATCAAGAATACCGAAAAGACAAGAATTCATCAAGACTCAAGAAATGTCTCAATGCTCAAGATGAACCCGCAATGTTCCGAGGCAATCAATATATCTATCCGAAGGATGCACATCGAGAAAGACGCTGATGCCTTAGAAAGTTAGATATTGCCAAGACATTCAAATGCGCATAAAAAAGGGAACTAAGTCGGCGTGTTGTTAAGGTTATATCAAACTCGAGTTTGTAACCAAAAAAGAGTCGTTGAAGGTGTATTCCTTTAACCGAGACAAAAGTTAAAAAGAGGAAGACGACGATTAATACCATACTCGACAATCGACAAAGGATGAAGTCATTAAAAAAGATGTCAGATGTACGAAAGTTCCAGACTGCAAAAAGTGAAGACCGGCTACATGAAAGGCTATTGCCTAAAACATGTTAGGGAGTTTCAAACCCTAAATATAGCCGTTTCTCACACACCATAAGAGGAACTCACGGCTATCTCACCAACGGATAGTTTTCAAGAGTGACCTTGGTGTATGCCTATAAATACCGGGTGACCCTCTACTTTGTAAGGTTACGGAAATTTATACGCAAACTCAAGAGCTCAAACTTATTCTTGCAAAAAGTTAAAGCACTCGAAATACCTTGAATTTCCCAAGTGCTTCTATATTGAAGAGAGCTCACTTTACTAAGCCTAGCTTGATAAGATTTATCCAAAGCTTAGTCGAGATATCCTAACCCTTTGCATTGTGCTTCATTGTAAAGGATATCTCATCCTAGTTGGAAACCAACCGAGAAACCCCAAACCCTTGAGAAGGTAGTTGGAGTGTGTTTGTTGGTGAGTAGAGTTGTAAAGAGTTAGTAAACTACGCGGAGTAGTCAGAAAACTCTAGAGGAGAAGTTAGTAAGCTACAGGGGTAGTCTGAAAGCTTGTGTGTGATTGAGTAAGTAAACTACGGAGGTAGTCAGAAAACTCAAGGTCGGGTTGAGTAAGTAAGTAGTCAGAAAACTCAGGGCCGAGTTGAGTAAGTAAACTACGAGGTAGTCAGAAAGCTCAGATGTTGATAGTGAATTTCTCTGAAGAGTCAGAGAGAGTGGATGTAGGAGCTTGAGTCTCTGAACCACTATAACTGCTGTGTTCTTTATTGCTTTCCTTATCTGTGCTTAACTGTTGCATTGACTTGATTTTGAAAGCATACTTTTCACTGATATTCAGTTGGAACCAATCCACTGAAGTTGCATAAGTGAATCACAGCCTAATCACTATTTCATAAAAGGAAGGTTTTTCAACAAACCTTAAAATGAGTATAATCTAAGGGCCAACCATTCCGCACGACTGAATAGCTAGAACAGATAGTTATCAAACTGAACTCTCTTCTGAAGATTCAGTAAGCTAGTTATCGATCCAAGCAACTCGGGATCTCGACACTCGAGATTCGGTTGGGATTATCTCGAGGTATCTGAAAGCGCCTCGGGATCACCGCCTCGATGAACTTTGACTCGAGTGATCTGTGGCTTCTCGAACCTAATCTTCGGGATTATCGACCCAAGTGACCTCGAAGAAAAAAAGTTTTAAAAATTCTCGAACACGTGTATTCCCCCATACACGTGTAAGACTCGTTACACCGACCAACAAGTGGTATCGAGCGAGTGGTTCAACTTGACCACTGGCTTTGTGTTGACCAAAGTTTTATTTTCAAAAATACTTGTGGTCTATCTGAACTGATCTTATTTGCTGAAATTTTTTCTTTTCAAAAGATCAGAAAAATATCTTCTAAAAACTTCCCATGTTCTCGAGAGAACTATGATCTATGGAGATCGAGAATGCAGGCTCATCTCAGATTCCAAACATGAGCGTATGTGGAGAGTGGTTTCTCAAGGACCATTCAAATTTCTTGTGGTGAATCCTGCATTACGTAAAGAGGAGAAATTGACCCTAGAGCAGAATTTCCTAAGTCCGATGACCAACTAACTCCCCGAGGAGAGAAAGTTAGTCAATCTAGACTACATTGCAAAAGACACACTATACAAATCTAATTGATGATGGTGTGATGGGAATGATCTCTCACCGTAATAATTTGCTAAAGAGATATGGGATACACTAGTCAAGTATGTGCCAAGGCACGATCATATAAAAAGAAAACAAACTTTCAAAGTGGCAATTGGAAAGTTTGACCGGTTTTGAAAATGGATGATGGTGAATCAATAGACAAATTGGAAGTCGATTCACTAAAGATCATGAATGATCTAAACGCACTTGGAAAGAAATATCCACAAAGAGAAGTGGCATTGAAAATTCTTAGAGGTCTTTCTAAGAAATGGGATATTCATGCAAAGGGTGATAGAAAACACCAAGAACATTAGTTCAATGCCATACCAACAAGTCTTCTCGAAATTTGGCCTATGAATTTGTAATTGATAAGAAATCCAAAAAGGCCGACAAAGAAAGATGATTCTTCATCGAGTAAGAATGTGGCTTTAAAAGCCAAAGATAAAACCTCAGAAAACTAGAGAGTCCGAGAACCCCCATGCCAAACATCGATGAGCTTGAGGAAAAGCTAAGACCGATGGAAAGGAGGTTTGACAGACTTAATAATAGATTTGGAAAATACAAAAGCTATTACAGAACCACAGTACCGAAAGAAACCCGAGGACGAGATCAACCGAGAAGAAGAAGGACTGAAAAGTCAAGGATCTCCATCCGCAAAGAAGGACTCCAAGTCCAAAGAAGAAAATGATCGATGATGATGATGCCAATAGATGCTATAATTGCGGAAGAAAGGTCACTTCCAAAGATGATTGTCCCGAGTTGAGTGCTAAGGAGAGAAGAGAAAGACAAGCTAAAAGAGACCGAAAGTTCTCAAGCAAAAGGCCATGGTTGCGGAAGAAGAACACTCGAGGAGGGATCTAGCTCTTCGGATGAGATATTCTCGCACAAAGGAAAGTGATGACATCTCGTCGATGGCCATTGAGGAGGTAAACTCTTCGCATCTCTTGTTTTGCTCCTACACTAGCACAAGAGTTTTCATGTTCCAATCGAAAACAAATCATTTTGACCGATGGATTCTTTTGAGAATCGATGAAGGACTATCTTTTTTGCAAGGATTGCTAAATAAAACTCAAGAGCGTATAATAAGGAACCAATGGAAAATCTAAAATGGAAAGATTCAAGCAAAACCGAGATCACTTCTCAATTAATGGGAGCTCATTGATGAATCTGTTCCGAAAGTACAACTATCGAGAAAGAGAAGTTGATAATGTCCCTAATCGAAAAGCTAGAGAAATCCATCAAGAGATTCAAATTCGGAATCGAAGTTCAATGACCTCTCTCGAGAAGCATAAAACTCTACAGAATCATGAGGATAGTGCAAAGGTTAACTCTATTGAATAATGCATCTAAAGTGAAATTCAGAGTTACCAGAGATCCGCCACTATAAAAAACCGGATTGGGATACATTCCAGGGGGAAACTCACAAGGTCATCTCGATCTTTGCATCATGTAGCAAGAAGACTATCTTTGTAAAACCAGTGGCACCTACACTTCAAGCTAAAGTAATGCCCAAGGTTGTAGACAAGGGAAAAGGACCTATGGTTTCAGTAAAACTGAATGATCAGGTTAGAAAGCCCAAACCTCAGGTGAAGGCTAGAAAACCCGAAAGCGATTGGAAAGTTTCGAGCAAGTACTTCAAAACCTCAAAGAAGAATGCAAATCTGAAGGCTCCACAATCGAACCATCGAGGAATCCTCGATGAGAAACACTCAATGAGACATTCTCATCTGAAGAGACCAAGTCCTCGAGACAATTTGAAAGACCCAGATTTCAAAGATGCATAACCTTGAACCTCACTTGCCTAAAGGTAAAGGTTATCTGAACCCGAGTCAACAAAGATTTAGACCGGCTGCACAAAAGCCCAAGCATCTGAACAAAAGGCCTGAACCAAAGAAGAATTCAAAAGCCCATGTTCATGCTAAAGCTAGCACACATACACAGAAAGCTGCTAAGGCACCCAGAGTAGTAGATGTGTATGTTGATGTTTATGGAAGACAAATTAGCCACTCTAAAGTGATTAGAGTTGTCAGGCAGATTTGGATTCCGAAAGGTACATCTAACCTTGTAGGACCCTACACAAATTGGGTACCTAAGAATTGATCTGTTTTTCAGGAGGAAAACAAGGGCACTGAACTGACTAAAGATCACATGGCACTGATGAGCAGAGATGAAAAAGCTCCTGGCATTTGGTATCTTGACAGTGGATGTTCAAGACATATGACAGGATACAAGAAGACACTCAGTGACTATGTTGAACAAAGAGGCCCACAGATCACTTTTGGAGATAACTCCAAGGATGGATCAAGGATATGGAACTTTGGAAATCGACTCGATTCATATCCATGGTGTTTCATATGTATTCGGATTGAAGCATAATTTGCTTTCAATTAGCCAATTCTCGTGATAAGGGTTTCAATGTTGAGTTCTCTAAAACTTATGTTTTGTGAAAGATGATACATCACGAAAAGTTTTACTTGACCGGGTACAAGAAAAGGAATGTGTATCTTGTCGATTGGAGTTCAAATCCTAAAGATACATGTTTAGTTGCTAAAAGTTCCACAGATACCAGTTGGTTATGGCATAAAAGAATGAATCACCTAAATTTCAAAACCCTGAACAAGCTTGCAAGATTAGCTCATGTGAGAGGGTTGTCTAACGAAGTGTTCAGTAAGGAACATATTTGTGATGCGTGCCAGAAAGGAAAACAGATAAGAGCATCTTTTAAAAGTAAAGTTGAGGTTTCTCTTTGAAAAGAATACTTGATTTACATATGGATCTTTTTGGTCCTATAACACCTGTAAGCACTAATGGCAGGAAATACACATTGGTAGTAGTTGATGACTACTCGAGATATACTTGGGTCATATTCTTACTCAGTAAGAAAGAGACTCAGATAAAGCTGCCAGAGTTACTGAAAAGGCTCAGTATTGAGAAAAATATGAGTGTGGTCAAAATCAGATCTGACAAAGGAACTGAATTCATAAATCATATCATATCTGATTATTGTGCAAAGAATGGAATTTCACATGAAACATCAGCTGCAAGGACCCCTCAACAGAATGGTGTTGGTGAAAGGAGGAACAGGACTCTGAAAGAAGCTGCAAGGACTATGATAGCTGAAGCTGATATTCCTAAAAGATTTTGAAAAGTGTCAACACTGCATGCTACTCACAGAATAGATCCATGCTGACCAAGAGTCAAGGCAAAACACCCTATGAGCTTTGGAATGAAAGGAAGCCTCTTGTTTCTTTCTTTCGTGTGTTTGGTTGTAAGTGTTTCATACACAATAAATGGTAAAGATCAGTTGAAAACTTTTGATAGTAAAGCTGATGAAGGAATATTCTTAGGATATTCTAAAGTCAGTAAAGCTTTCAGAGTTTACAACTGTAGGACTCTTATTGTGGAGGAAACACCTCATGTTGTTTTTGATGAATCTATTTGTGTTCGGAAGAAACAGAAACATGATGCGATGAATGAACCGACTAAGAGGATCACCAGATTAAGCCCGAAATGTAAAGATAAATCATCCATCGAACTCGAAAAAGAAGAAGTCACCACATTCAATGATTGGAGTGACTCGGACTCGAATAAGGAAGTTCGAGGATGGAACTCGGGATGGTGAGCCTCGGAAAACCAACACTCCAAAGGTGACCAATCTGAACAGACACCGTTGGACTCGGTATGTAATGCCAATGAAGATGTGGTCACAAATGAGGCAAATTCTCGAATCTATCAACCAAAGGGGAACAAATGTCTCGAAAATGTTCTCAATAGAATTTCCCGAGGAAGATGATTCCCTTTCCTCCTTTTCTTTGTTCCCGAGTTTGCCGATTTAATCGAACCTAACATCACAAATGTTGAGGATATTATTGAAGGGGAACATCAAGAAGGAAATGGTTAGATAGTCATCCTACAAGTCGATTGTGGGTGATCTAACCGAAGGTGTTAAGACAAGAAGGTTCCATGGTGAGAGTGCACTATTCTCACTTCCTATCGGAGAAAGAACCCATCGAGATTGGTGAAGCTCTACAAGATTCTCAATTGGAGATCGAGCTCGGGATGAAGTCAAGCTCGGATGATCAAACAAAGATGAAGGTGCGTAAGGTCACCGAGATTGATCTCACTCCCCGTAATGGAGAAACTTGAGAAGATTGAGCCAATGGCGATCAAAATTGCTTTCGGATGGAAGAAACGTTGGCCAATCAAGCTCGAGACAATGGAAGGTCTTAGTCATTCTTCTAATCGGTGCGATAAAAAACACTCGACCACTCGGATGACCTCCATGGAAGAAAAATTTGAATGAAAAGCCGGAGGGAGTCAACGCAGAAAGTTAAGTCTTTGAAATGAAACGAAGCACCCGTGAATCGATCAATTTCTAGAGGTGAAACCGGCAGAGAAAAAATGAGGTGCTTGATCAAATCTAGCTTTGAGGAAATGAGCTCGGTGCTTTCATGACCAAGATGACAGAGATGCTTAAAGATGCACTCTCCGCCGGTTTGCCCACTAATCTCAAGAACTTTACGTGGCTAAGAACCACATTAGGAGAATGGAAGATGAGCAAGATCGAAGCGGAGAGAGATCCGCTATGTGAGCAAAGAGCAAGATCACATGGACACAGCTCTCTCGAAAGCTTCCAAATTACGGTGCCAAGAAGGGGGAAAAGGAAGGTGAAGACCTCGGGAAGTTCATGGCACGTGACTTGGAGAAGAAGGCTCGGAAAGATCTTTGAAATGTACAATCTAGCCAAAGCCTTAAAAGAAGTTGAAGCTACTGATAAATTGAAATTCGCTCAAGTGGAGAAGCCCATCTACACTCGAAGTTTCGAAAGCAAACCATGCTTGAGGTTGCAAGAGAGAAACCGAAAAGCTAGAACTAAGGTTAGAACAAGCCAGCCGGTGCCGAATCACCTATGAAGAGGAAAGCCTTGGGCGTTGTTCAACCTATAAGCAAGCGTCGGGGCTTCTAAGCCAATCCAGAGAAAGCTGATTCTGGATGATGAAGATGCAGAAGAATCTGAGTCTCAACCTCAGAAGAAAGTCTTCAACACCAGAGATGCTCTGAAGACACTCCAAAAAGAACAAGCTAAGAAAGTTGCTGCTTCGGTCTCAGGAGCGTCTGTGATCAGAAAGAAGATAGACGAAGAGCAGAAGCGAAGGAGTGACTTCAGGAGGTTTGCGAGCAAGAGGAAGGGAACATCGAAAGCGCTGAAGTGGCCCCACGATGATAAATGGATGCCCATTAAACTCAACGACATGTGGGAAGAAGTGAAGAGAACCTTCTGGTTCAATTACGATGTTCTCAGGGAATGGAGAGGGGAAGGCTCAGATCAAAACGAAGCTTTCATTGAATATCTTCTCACCTTCTATCCAAAGTATCTACAAGGCTGGATTAACCTTGCGGATGAAGGTGGAGTACAGATAGTAGCCCCCGGTCCATATTCCTATCCTCCTCCAAGACTTGGTAATGGCTTGGTAAATGAGAAGGCCATTACGCAAGAAATTGCTCAGTATCTTGGGTCGGTTGGGATTAACAGGAACAGTCCGGACATCATCAAGGAGAGGAATGAGTCAAGAAAAAAGATTTTTCGAATGTTCAACCCGGAGGTGCCAAATGATGAAGTCGAAAAATGAAGAAATCAAGAGCCGAATCAAGATCAAGAACTCGAAAGATTCTCAATCTTTAAATTTTTGTCTTTTTGATTTTGTTTGATAAATTCATTGTAATCTGTAATGGTATACTTATCATCAATGAAGATTTATCATTTTGCTCAAAAGATAATATCTCATTATCTTATTTACATGTCTTTATTTTGATATGCTGAATGAATGTCTCTGAACTGATTGTATGATGATATGGGAGAAATTGCTTAAGTATTTGGTAATGATCTATTTAAGAAAAGATTCATTACTGAAGAAATATGTTGAATGATTTAAATTGTTGAGAGATTATTTATTTAAAGAGATTCCCTTCTTAAAGAAATTGTTGGGAGATTCTCTGTTCAGGAACCAATCTTGTAATAGAATAAACTGAAACCTGAGTATATGTTATATGTTTGTAACAAGATAGGTTTTGGCATCATCAAAATGATGAATTTAATAAAAGATTATATGATTTTGATTAAGATCCCAAAACCCCTGAGTATGACATGTTCAGATTGATCTTGATAGTTGAGTCAGGATTCAGTTTTAGAGTATTCAGGATGTCATCTGCAAAATGTATAGTCAGCAGATATAGTTCAGGATAGGTTCTGAAGATTATGAAGAAATCAGTATGTTTCTGAAGAAACTAAAGTTTCAAGATGAAATCAAGTCTCAAGACTCAAGATGAAATCGAGATGTCAGAGACTCAAGATGAAATCGAACTCAAGACTCAAGATGAAGACTCAAGATATCACCAAGATAGATCAAGACTCGAAGACTCAAGACTCGAAGACTCAAGACGCAAGATCAAGACCGAGAAATCAAGATCAAGAATATCGAAAAGCACAAGAATTCATCAAGACTCAAGAATGTATCAATGCTCAAGATGAACCCAATGTTCCGAGGCACCGAATATATCTATCCATATGCAATATCGAGAAAGACGCGATGCCTTAGAAAGTTAGATATTGCCAAGACATTCAAATGCGCATAAAAGGAACTAAGTCAAGCCTTGTTAAAGTTATATCAAACTCGATTGTAACCAAAAGAGCCGCTGAAGGTGTCTACCTTTAATCGAGACAAAAGTCAAAAAGAGGAAGACGACATCAGACTATACCGACAATCGATAAAGGATGACAGTCAATAAAAAAAGATGTCGATGTAATGAAAAGTTCCAGATCGCAAAAAAGAAGACCGGCTACATGAAAGGCTAATGCCTAAAACATGTTAGGGAGTTTCAAACCCTAAATATAGCCGTTTCTCACACACCATAAGAGGGAACTCACGGCTATCTCTCCAACGGATAGTTTTCAAGAGTGACCTTGGTGTATGCCTATAAATAATGGTGACCCTCTACTTTGTAAGGTTACGGAAATTTATACGCAAAACTCAAGAGCTCAAACTTATTCTTGAAAAGTTAAAGCACTTTCGAAATACCTTGAATTTCCCAAGTGCTTCTATATTGAAGAGAGCTCACTTTACTAAGCCTAGCTTGATAAGATTTATCCAAAGCTTAGTCGAGATATCCTAACCCTTTGCATTGTGCTTCATTGTAAAGGATATCTCATCCTAGTTGAAACCAACCGAGAAACCCCAAACCCTTGAGAAGGTAGTTGGAGTGTGTTTGTTGGTGAGTAGAGTTGTAAAGAGTTAGTAAACTACGCGAGTAGTCGAAAAAACTCTAGAGGAGAAGTTAGTAAGCTACTGGGGTAGTCCGAAAAGCTTGTGTGTGATTGAGTAAGTAAACTACAGAGGTAGTCGTAAAACTCAAGGTCGGGTTGAGTAAGTAAACTACGTGGAGTAGTCGAAAAACTCGAGTAGAAAGGAGTAAGTAAACTACGAGGTAGTCGTAAAGCTCGAAGTTGATAGTGAATTTCTCTCAAGAGTCGAGAGAGGATGTAGGAGCTTGAGTCTTTGAACCACTATAATCGCTGTGTTCTTTTATTGCTTTCCTTATCTCGTGCTTAATCGCCTGCATTGACTTGATTTTGAAAGCATACTTTTCAATCGATATTCCGTTGGAACCAATCCAATCGAAGTTGCATAAGTGAATCACAAACCTAATCACTATTTCATAAAAAGGAAGGTTTTTCAGCAAACCTTAAAACGAGTATAATCTAAGGGCCAACCATTCCGCACGACTGAATAGCTAGAACAGATAGTTATCAAACTGAAATCACTTCTGAGGATTCAGTAAGCTAGTTATCTGATCCAAGCAACTCAGGATCTCTCGACACTCGTGATTCAGGTTGGGATTATCTCGAGGTATCTGAAAGCGGCTTCGATCACTGCCTCGATGAGACTTTGACTCAGAGCGATCAGGCTTCTCGAACCTAATCTTCGAGATTATCGACCCAAAGTCGACCTCGATGAAGAAAAAAAGTTTTAAAAATCACTGAACACGTGTATTCCCCCCCATACACGTGTAAGACTCGTTTACACCGGGACCAACATACACTATAGAAGGAGTCAAGATTTGACTTGTTGAATTTATGGGATAATTATGTATTCCTACAATAATTATCTCTTTCCATAAAATATCTATAAGAAAATCAAGAAAATCTTTTCTTCCTTTAATAGACAAGATTTTCGAAAATTACACTTGGAAATATAGCAAGAATATTTTTTTCTCTCTCTCATTAATTGGACTTTATTTTGGGCTATTTGGGGGGCCTTTAGGAGAATTAAGATTGGACCTCCAATGGACTATGAAACTATAATATTTTGGGCCAAATATTATTCAAGTCCATTAATATTAATTTACTCCACTATAAAATTAATATTGAATTATCCATCTTAACCCATATTACGATTTCACATATAACATGGCTCCCGGTCATTATTTCCCGCGTTTAAGATTATCTTAGTCCATTAATTAATTAAGCCACTGAACAAGCTTTATATTAATTAATATCTTTGTCCTTGGAGTAAAGACAGCTCAACATTATTATCCATGCCGGAAATAAATTTCCACTTGCAAGATTTGGCATGATAAAGGATATGAGCCCACTAAGGGGACAAATCAAGCAAGATGTACTTGCACGCGATTCTCCGTATTAAATGTCAGCAATCGTCATGTAATTAATAATATTGCCCAAGATATAAGGTATCAAATCGCATTGACTCTCTTCCCATCATAAGTCAAAGCAACATTTTATTAATTTCACACGATCCTATTTAAGGGACGAAGATTAAGAAACAACTCACCACAGAGGTCTAATTCTTGTATATTCAGTACGGAAGAATATGACCTCCTGTAGGTCCTCATTCAGCGCACCTAAATGTGCTAGTGTGATCCCTTGGTCAAGACAGGCCAATCTGGGTCTCACACTTCAACCGTTCATGATGGTTCGTTCATTTCCATCTGGGTTGTGAATTTGTACTTAATTACGAGGGCTGTTAATTTGACTTTCAGTGATCGGGTATCACCAAATTAACTACAACGTAATACGTACTGACTTATTGAACGGGTTTGCAATAAACATATATAACATTCATTCATATTTAATGCAACAGTGATTAGATAATTTATTTCAGTAAATAAATAAGAAACTTCAGTTTGGTTATACAAAGTAAAAACATACTTTTCAGTATAACCCCAACAATCTCCCACTTATACTCAAAGTCTGCTTTTAAGTATGCTACAACATGTCTCGTGTTCTATGTGACATCTAATGTCACCCTACACGAACCTAATAATATTTCTCCCACTTATACTCAAAGCAGATTGGCAACGTCTTTGACACCCATTCCTTCCACATGTCTCTCGAATGTACTCTGAGGCAGACCCTTTGTGAATAGATCTGCTAGGTTGTCTTTCAATGCAATCTTAGCCACCTCAATGTCTCCTCTCTTAAAGATTTCTCGTATGAGATGGTATTTTCTTTCAATGTGTTTGCTGGCCTTGTGGGCTCTCAGCTCCCTCAAATTTGCAACTGCTCCGGCATTATCACAGTAAACCGTGATCATGCTGGGCAAATCCGGGACGACGTCCAAGTCCACTAGGAAGTTCTTGAGCCAAACCGCTTCTTTCGCTGCTTCACAAGCAGCAACGTATTCGGCTTCCATGGTAGAATCGGCGATGCATTTCTGCTTTACGCTTCTCCATGTCATGGCTCCTCCCCCCATGCAAAACACACTACTCGAGGTAGACTTTCTGGAGTCAACATCTGATTGGAAATTCGAGTCCGTGTAACCAATGGAGATTAGACTGTCTGACTTGTAAACCAACATTCTGTCCCGTTTCCTTTTCAGGTACTTCAGAATGTTCTTTACTGCAGTCCAATGCTCTTTCCCAGGGTTACTTTGATATCTTGCCACCATGCCTACGGAAAAGCAGATATCCTGTCTCGTACACAACATTGAATACATGAGGCCTCCCACAGCCGAAGCATAAGGGATGCCCTTCATGTCATCTATCTCTTTCTGTGTCTTTGGACACATCTCTTTGGACAGATGGATTCCATGTCTGTAGGGCACAAAGCCTTTCTTGGAATCTTGCATGCTGAAACACTTCAAAACAGTACCTATGTATGAGGCTTGCGAAAGTCCGATCATTCTATTCCTGCGATCTCGAGTGATCTTGATCCCTAGGATGTGACCGGCTTCCCCTAAATCCTTCATATCAAACTGTTTTGACAGCCATGCCCTTACGCCTGATAACACCTTTACATCATTTCCAATGAGCAGAATGTCGTCCACGTATAGTATCAAAAATACCAATGCAGTTCCGTCACGCTTTTTATAAACACAACTTTCAAAGTTGTTTTGATCGAAACTGTAGGATTTTATAACTTGATCAAAACACTGATTCCAAGTGCGGGATGCTTGCTTCAGCCCATAAATGGACTTCCTTAGCCTGCAAACCATATGCTCTTGGCCTTTTTCAATAAAGCCTTCGGGTTGTTGCATATAGATTACTTCGTCAAGATTTCCATTAAGGAAAGCTGTCTTGACGTCCATTTGCCAGAACTCAAAATCTAGATGTGCAGCAATCAACAAGAGAATGCGGATGGACTTGAGCATGGCTACGGGTGAAAAGGTTTCCTCATAATCGATCCCTTCTTTCTGAGTGTACCCTTTCGCCACAAGTCTTGCTTTGAAGGTTTCAACCCTTCCGTCACGTCCCCTTTTTCTCTTGTATACCCACTTGCAACCGATGGGTTTTACCCCATCAAGTGGTTCGACTAGCTCCCACACCTTGTTGTGATCCATTGAACCCATCTCGGCTTCCATTGTTGTTTGCCAAGATTGAGCATCTTTGTCTTGGATCGCCTCGTTGTAGGATCATGGATCTGATTCTTCTGCTGAGATCAAGTTCGAAGACTCTCCGATCCCCAGGAATCTCTCGGGTTGTCTAATAACCCTCCCACTACGACGAGGTTCTGGTTGTGTAAGTGTGACGTTTGGTATATCATTTTGTACAGTTGACAATGGAGTTGGCCCCTTAAGTTCTTCTAAGGTAATTTCACTTCTAGGCTTTCGACTGTTCATATAGTCTTCTTCCAAAAATCTAAAGTGGGTACTAATCACCACCTTTTGATCTTCGGGACCATAGAACATGCATCCTTTAGTTCCTTCGGGGTACCCTATGAACATCCTTAATTCTGAACATGCATCCAATTTACCAGCTTCCTTGTCTAGCACGTATGCCAGACACCCCCAGATCCTGATGTGTCCGAAACTAGGTTCAGAATATAAGCCGCTGTTTCTAATGCGTAACCCCGAAATGGTTTTGGTAAATCCGCATAACTCATCATCGACCTTACCATTTCTAAAAGCGTTATATTCCTTCTTTCTGCAACCCCATTTTGTTGAGGGGTACCGGGTGCAGTCAACTGGGATTCAATCCCCACCTCCGATAGGTAGTTAAGAAATTCATCGCTGAGGTATTCGCCTTCACGATCAGATCGTAGAAACTTGATACTTTTTCCCTTATGATTCTCTGCTTGAGCCTAAAATTCTTTGAATTTATCAAAGGTCTCAGATTTATGCTTCATTAGGAAAATGTATCTGTAGCTTGAGTAATCATCGATAAAAGTAACAAAATACTCGTAGCCACATCTAGCTTTGATTTGCATTGGACCACACACATCGGTGTGAACGATTTCTAACACTTCTTTAGCTCTAAGCCCCTTGGCTCCAAATGCCCTCTTGGTCATTTTACCTTCCAAGCACGATTCACAAGTCGGAAATGACTCAATTTGGAGAGACCCCCAAGAACCATCTTTCACCAACCGTTGAATCCTTTTTCTGGTTAATATGACCTAATCTTAGGTGCCAAAGAAGTGTCTCGTTCACGCCAACGGAGCGCTTTCGTTTACAAGAAATAGTAGATGTGTTATAGGATGCATTTTGTGAGTGATGTGCACAGTTAATAATATAGAGATTGTTCCTTAAAGTTCCACGATAGATAATCACATCATTACAAAAAAAAGTAACATATTTATTAAAACGAACAGAATATCCATCGTTAAATAACTTAGAAATAGAAATAAGGTTTTTCCGAAAAACAGGAACATAAAGAAAATCTCTTAAAATTAACTTCTTGTCTCCAAAAGACAGGTGCACAACTCCCACTGCTTCAGCTGCCACTCTCGTAGCATCGCCTAGCGTGATGAGGATTTCACTCCCACTAAGTTGTCGTGAAGCAAACATGATCAGTAGATTCCGTATCAACTACCCACGAATGAGAAGTGTATGATGCCAAACAGGTTTCAACAACTAGTGTGTGAGAATTACCTTTCTTTCTATTCCTTTTGGGATTGGAACAGGCCAACCTCCATTGTCCTTTACCGCAGTTGAAGCACTTGCCCTCTAGATTTCATTGACACTACCAGCATCTCTCATCTTACCATCGTCCTTGGCAACAGTTGAGTTTGATTGCTTATGTCTTTTGGTCCTCTTCTTCTTCTTGCCTTCCCTTGACCTAGAAGATGAAGATGGACCACTTGCCATCAAGGCTTGAGTTTTGTGCCCCATCAACGTCTCTGCCACGACCAAAGCTTGCAACAAATCAGCTAGCGAAGCCAAAGTGCTCAAAAACTTTTGGGCAGAGAGTGGAGTAGCAAATTGATCTGGGTCCTGGATCATAATCTGCACCCAGATCCTCAAGTTTGTTCAGATGGGCCATTAATTTTGAGGACATAATCCCTTACGGGGTTGTCCTCCACCATTTTCAACGACAACATCTCTCGCATGGTGATCTGACGAGCTCCGCACTTTCGACTCGTCAGTTGGCTCATCTTAATTTTTGGTATGTCAAGAATCCACTTGTGCTCTTGTGCAATTAGGACAATTATAATTTTTCATTTCCAATCAACAAAGTTTTCTCCGATGAGTTGGTTTTCTTTCAGTATATTGAACAGTGGATTAAAAGATTACGACATACTGAACAGAAATAAACATACATCTTGTGTCAATGTCTGGATCAACACAAAATTAAATCACATAATTCGATCACATGATTCATATTAAAATTGAAAAAAATATATGAACATGCATCAGCCAACATCTCTAAACAGATTTAAATGAGCCTCATGGGATGGTCATCATTTAAATCACATTCAAGCAGGTTACAAACAAGAACAGTTACAAACCTTTAATTTTAAAAAAAAACTAATAGTCGGCTCCCACTTGACCAATATAAAATTGACAGGGACTTCGGAGAAGTATATAAATATCAATTTTATACCTAAGTAATAACCATGATTAAATACAGAATTATTACTTCGCTTTGATCGAGCCTCATGGGAGGGTCATCGTCGCCACTAATAATAATTCACAATCATCCTTTTGGGAATTTATTCACGTGAAAGCTATCTTTTGACCATCCCGTAGGGGAATTTCTCCAAAAGATTTAACAAATAAATAAATCATGGAGGTCAAAATTAATTTGTGTCAAAACAAATTAATTATTAAACATACTTAGTAATTTTTGAATTTGAGTTTTTCGTTGGGCAATTCTTTAAATATTCAACCCGAATAGATCCGGGCAATTAATTCCTCAACAACAAATGTTGATGTCAACACTGATGAGCTCTATGCTGATCTCCCAAATGTTACTTTGATATTTGTTTGTTGAGCACTAATTTTCATTTATGAAGTTTGCTCTGATCCTGGTTCTTTGAGCATTTATGTTGCTTATTTATTGCTCTGATGATATTGTTGTAGGTTGAAGTATGAAGCAAGTGATCTTGCTTATATGCTCTGATGATTTTTCTGCAGAATGAATTATCAAACAAGCAAAGGAACCGAGATCAGCAAACAGAAACAAGTATGTACCTAGACTTATCATTTGATTCGAGAGATCATAAGGATAGGAGAAATGGAATTAAAATGTATTCCCACATATTTAATTTGGAAGATCATTTCACCAAAACACTGAGTGTACATGTACATACTAGCCATTTGATGGTCTAGGGGTTAGACATATAGGTGATTGACTCTAGTCCAAGTGGAAGATCTATTATAAGGACATAATACTCGATGATATTCAGTTTGATTTAATATTATAGTTCATTTAATATTAATGTATGGCAATACACTTGTTTGAATATTATGTTTGATTGTTTGCATTTATTCGTACAAGTGGTCCCATGAGTCATTGCTATCATTGAGGTTGTGAGAACTCAGATGACATAAGCATGATTCTCAAATAGCCCCGATCAAGGATCATCAAGAATGGGATATTGATGATGCAATGGAGATTGGTGTGCGATTTGCATCATACTCTTAGAAAGTGTAGTAATATCTCACTTACTACGAAATACTAGGTATCTCATGATGGATGCACAAATACCTTAGAGGGTATTGGTATACCCATCCGAAAAACCGTTTGATCTAGTTCCACTATATGTGTGTACGGGTGTCTCGGGTAGTGGGAGCGATGCGATACTCCTTTGACTTGAGGTCAATACGCACGACATGTGTGGGATGATGAACTTTGACCATGACCGACGCTTGCACCCTTCCATGGGTAGATATGGCTTGGATTGGGTTCATCACGAAGTGCATGTGCATGGTAGTTCAGCCAAGAATAGGATTCATTCCTCAAAGTGGATTTAGAGAGAATACTCATCTTCTCGTCATAATTGGATCAAAGTCATTGGTCGATGCACGTCAACTTAGACTTTGTGTCTAAGTGTGACATATATAATCAATTAGTGATTAGAGATAAATTGATTATGTTATTTGGATAGACACTTAATCATGTTCAAGACTAATCGAGTATTCGTGAATGAAAGGAGAAAATCGCAATAGCCCATGTTTCAGTTACAGGTAGTTGCACATTTCCTCGCAACGTACCTCATATATTGAGAATGTCTGATTTATTGTCTAGGGTTCAATTAAGACTGTTAGTTTGACTAATCGCTCGATATATGAGGGCCTATGGGTCACACAACAAGTAACGGTTGTTTACTAATTATAGTTGGTTGATTAAATGTTAAATTAAATTTAATATTTAATTTATGGAGAAGTAATTAATAATAGATTAATTTGGAATTAATTATTATTAATATTTAATTAAATTGGATTTAATATATATGGAAACAAATCGTAGAGATTTGTCATATATGGAATTTAAATCCGTAGAGATTTTATATGTGGAAAATAAATCTAAGAGATTTATTTTATTAGGATTTTTCCTAATAAAGGTTAGCTTAAGATTTAAGCTGGGACTCTCCTATATATATGAGCTCTTGGTAATTCATAATACGTGAGTTCATATTTTCTCCATAAAATCTTCAAGTTAGAATTTTACTAGCAAATTCATCTCGGGGATTCAACGCTGATAGATCTGTGCAAATTAGTAAACGACTGTTACGTGGATACAATAGTTGAGGAATTCGTGTATGAATTACTGTAAGAATTATGTTTACGTTTACTCGTATTTAATTATGCAATTAATTGTTCGTTGTTGGTGAACTGTTTAATTCCGCTGCGCATGTATTACATGTTTACGTGCCTCTAAATTCCAACACCAAAAGCAACAGTTGGCTCTGGCACAAGAGAATGAGCCATCTAAACTTTAAGACTCCTAACAAGATAGCAAGGATGTCCTTTGTTGAGGGACTCCCGAATGAAGTTTTCTCTAAAGATGAGACATGTGCTGCATGTCAGAAAGGAAAGAAAGTCAAGGCTTCATTCAAAGGGATTTTTTTACGTCCATCCAGTAGAGTATTGCAACTGCTCCATATGGATTTATTGGGACCAGTTACACCACTTAGTTTCAGCGGACACACATACACTCTTGTGATCGTAGATGATTTCTCCAAGTTCACCTGGGTTGTATTCTTGTATAAGAAGAATGAAACTACTACAAAGATACCTGAGCTACTCAAGAGATTACAGAATGAGAAAGGTCTCAGTGTTGTGAAAATCAGATCAGATAAGGGAACAGAATTCTTGACATCATTCATAGCTGATTTTTGCAAGAAGTTTGGGATACAACATGAGACATCACCGCCAGAACGCCACAACAAAATGGTGTAGCAGAAAGGAGGAACAGAACACTCAAAGAAGTTGCTCGCACAATGTTGACTGAACATGCAACTCCAAACCATTTATGGGCAGAAGCAATCAACACTACATGTCACACTCAGAACAAATGCACTCTGACTAAGACTCACTTTAAAACACCCTATGAACTGTGGAAGGACAGAAAACCTCGTGTTTCTTACTTCCATGTTTTTGGGTGCAAGTGTTTTATTCACAATAATTGGAAGAGTCAGTTGAAAACCTTTGAAACTAAGTCAGATGAGGGTATATTCTGGGGATATTCCTCAACCAACAAAACTTTTAGGGTGTTCAACAGGCGAACCCCAATTGTGGAGGAAACACCTCATGTGGTAACTTTTAAGTCAGAAGCTAGTACAGCTGAGATAGTAACAACTAAACCATCTGGTTCAAGGTGAACACATGTTGTTCCGGCGGACATACTTCAGCACATGATATATGTCCATGCCAAGTGGATCCTACTGAAGTACCTCTCCTAGTCTCTAGTGACGAATCACTATCAGAAGAGGATGATGATCTCCAAACTGATGTAAATCAGGGAAGAAGGAAATGGATAACTAGTCATCCAACTGACCTGATCATCGGAAACCCGTTTGATAGAGTCCATGTTGGGGTTATACTGAAAAGTATATTTTTTACTTTGTATAACCAAACTGAATTTCTTATTTATTTACAGTAATAAATTATTAATCACTGTTCCATTAAATATGAATGAATGTTATATATATTTGTTGCAAACCTGTTCAATAAGTAAGTACGTATTACGTTGTAGTTAATTTGGTGATACCAGATCACAGAAGATCAAATTAACAGTTCCTCGTCACTAAGTACAAATTCACAACCCAGATGGAAATGAACAATCCATCATGAAAGGTTGAAGTGTAAGGCTCAGATTGGCTTGTCTTGACCAAGAGATTACACTAGTGCATTATGATGCGCTGAATAGGACCTATAGGAGGATAAATTCTTCGGTACTGAATATACAAGAATTAGACCTCATTGGTTCGTTATTTCTTAATCTTCATCCCTTAAATAGAATCGTGTGAAATTAATAACTAATTCTTTGATTTATGATGGGAAGAGAATCAATATTATTAATTACATGACGATTGCTAAGATTTAATACGGAGAATCGTGTGCAAGTACGACTTGCTTGATTTGTCCCCTTGGTGGGCTCAAAATCTTTATCATACCAAATCTTGCAAGTGGAAATTTATTTCCGGTATGGATAATAATGTTGAGTTGTCTTTACTCCAAGGACAAAGATATTAATTAATATAAAGCCTGTTCAGTGGCCTAATTAGTTAGTGGACTAAGATAATCTTAAACACGGGAAATAATGATCGGGAGCCATATTATTGTGAAGTCGTAATATGGGTTAAGATGGATAGTTCAATATTAATTTTATAATGGAATAAATTAATATTAATGGGCTTGAATAATATTTTGGCTAAATATTAAAATTTCATAGCCCATTGGAGGTCCAATCTTAATTCTCCTAAAGGCCCCTCAAATAGCCCAAATTAATGTCCAATTAATAAAAAGGAGAAGAAAATATTATTGCCAATATTTCCTAGTAATTTTCGAAAATTGTGGGAAAAGAAGAAGAAATATTTTCTTGATTTTCTTGAAAAAAAATTTATGAAAAAAGATAAGTATTCTTGGAATACATTATTATCCCATAAATTCATGAAATCAAATCTTGATTTCTTTTTCCTTGTATTTTTTGAAAAATATAGGATAAAGGGAAGTCGAATTTTTATGGAAAATTTTAATTATGGAGAAAAGAATATATGGGATATATTCAAGATTTTTTGGAGATCAAGAAAAAGATTTTTCTCCTTATTTTTCTAGTGAAAAAATCGGCAACCCTTGTCCAATAAATATTCATCCCCAATGAAAATTCCATGTGTTGAAAATATTAGAAATCCACAAAGGTTGTGGGAAAATATTTTATTTTTCTCCTTTATTAAAATCGTTCGTGTGAATCCTTCCACCGGATTACGTTCGTGGACGTGGGACATATTTGAGAAGGCTCTTTGGGTTGATCCATCGTCTCAACGGTTGTCTCTACAAGAGGTATGTAATCTCGTAACTCCTAGATTCCGCATGCTTATGATTTACTTGGATTACGTGTACGCATGTTGCTTATTTAGGATTAATTCATGTTAGTAATTAATTGATTAATTTAAATTCATCTCGAATAGATCCGGGCACCCCTATTTTCCCAACAACTAGTATTAGAGTTTCGGTTTTGAGCTCTGACTTTTAAATTGTTATTTAAATTATGTTGGCCATTAAATTGAAAATTGGATAGTAGAATTGCTAGATCTGTTTTCAGGTATTCAATTGTCATGGTATTTAATGTATTTATTTTTCATGCGTATGAATGGTTTTAATTCGACTCGTTTGAATTTGTTTTTCCCGTGAGAAAATCCACAAGTAGATTAGGCTATTTGATTTGTTCAATGTAATAGACTAGTCTAGATTTAAGGTGTATTTATTTTCTCGTTAAATAAATTGTAACCTGATCGAAGACGAAGACGGAAACAAAGAGTTGAGACGGACCTTGTAACGTGCCAAGGGAACCTGAGCGACGCGAAAGGCCGCCAGCGACCCAAGGCGTGGCGACAAATACCAAAGTGGTTTAGCCTAGTTATGCGCGAGCACGGACAGTAACGCAAGATGGGCGACGCAAAGAACGTCTTGTCTTGGATGGGGCGAGGCCGAAGCGACGGGCAGACGGCCAGACGCCACATGGGCGAACCTCGCCCATTGCCTGTCCGAGAGATCTAAGGGTGATGCATCTACGCCTAAAGACGGGCGCGGTGGCTCGCCAAGTGGTCGGCGGATCGGCGCAGCATCCCGACCGCGAAATGCCGGTGGCGCCGAGATCTAAAAAAAATTTCGAGACGAATGAGTGGGAGAAATTCAAGACGACGTTTCTTCAAAATCAAGCCAAGAAAAATCAAACCATGATAGTTGGATAATTTGTGCCCAATATATTTATTTTTTTCTTTGCTTGATTGATTGATTTATTTTTTATTTTATTTATTTATTTTTCTTTTTTTTTTGATCGGGCAAAGTTAGTTGTTAGTAATTAGTACACCAAGCACCCAAGTACTCCATGAAATCGCCAATCCACCTTATAACTCCCATAACTCCAATTCGTACCCAAAGGGAATCGAACCTGGGTCTCCCACTCAAATGAGGAGCCCAGTGGCCAGGTGGCCTAAGCCACCTGGTTGCTTTGCTTGATTTATTGTTGTATTTTCTTATGCTTTATTTAATTTATTTAAATGTGTTTGCATGAGAATTGTCCAACGAAAAATCTCAAATTCAAAAATTACTAAGTATGTTTTAAACAATTAATTCGGTTTTGAATCGAATTAATTTTGACCTCCATGATTTATTTATTTGTGAAATCTTTTGGAGAAATTCCCCTAAGGGACGGCCAAGAAAAGCTTTCACATGAATAAATTCTCAAAAGGATGATTGTGAATTATAATTAGTGGCGACGATGACCCTCCCAAGAGGCTCAATCAAAATAAAGTAGTAATTATGTATTTAATCATGGTTATTACTTAGGTATAAAATTAATATGCATATACTTATCTGAACTCCCTGTCAATTTTGTATTGGTCAAGTGGGAGCCAACTATTAATTTCCTTTTAGAATTAAAGGTTTGTAACTGTTCTTGTTTGTAACCTGCTTGAATGTGATTTAAATGATGACCCTCCCAAGAGGCTCATTTAAAATTGTTTTGAGATGTTGGCTGATTCATGTTCATATTTTTTTTTAGATTTTAATATGAATCATGTGATCGAATTATGTGATTTTCTTTGTGTTGATCCGGACATTGATACAAGATGTATGTTTATTTTCAGTATCTTCATATGTCTCAACCTTTTAATCCATTGAAATATATGCTCAAAGAACACCAACTTACTGGTGAAAACTATGTGATTTAGAAAAGAAATACGACATTTTTCCTCACTGCACAACAACATCATTGGGTTCTTGGTGGATCCATACTTGAAAAATTTACTGAAAGGTCATCAAATGCGGAGAGATGTTTGTACAAAATCTGGGAGCAAGCCAACGAATCAATGAAATATATAATCTTGACTTCATTGTCTGATGATTTAAGACACATTCATGAGGGGGTTGAATCAGCTGCGGAAATTGTACAAAGTCTTGAGGAAATGTTTTCCACAGAAAACCACATGACTAAAGAGTTTCATCAAAATGGCATGGAAAAACTAAAGATGACCGAGGGAACACCTGTGAGGGATCATGTTCTCAGGGTCAGGTGCCATTTTGAAAAACTTGCTTACCTCGGTACTAATTATTGTGATGAGGCTCAAATCGAATTCTTGTTCCTAACTCTTCCAAGGTGCTTTGATGAGTTCTATTGTAATTTTGTGATGAGTGATCACATGTTACTATGGATACTCTACAAGAGATCTTAGAGATGATAGAGAAACATTTGGGACAAGAAGACGAGGCTTTGGTGACTAAGAAACTTCTCTCGAGATCTAGGCCAATGGATGGTAAGATTATAGAGAAGGCAAAAAGTCAGATCCAAAGCAAAGCCCCTACGAAGAAAGGTAAGACAGTCAGTTGGTTAGGTGTCCAGAAGAAACCAAAAGGAAAATGTTTCAAGTGCGGTAAAAAGGGACATTGGAAGTCAGCCTGTTCCAATCCCAAGCAGAAAGGAAAGAAAGGTAATTCTCACGTACTAGTTGTTGAAACTTGTTTAGCGGCGTATGCTACCCATTCGTGGATAATTGATACGGGGTCCACTGATCATATTTGTTTCACTTTACAGGGGTTTAAGTGGACCCGACAACTTAGTGGAAGTGAGATCCTCATCACGTTAGGCGATGCTACGAGAGTGGCAGCTGAAGCAGTGGGAGACGTGCACCTGTCTTTTGAAGACAAGAGTTTAATTTTAAGAGATGTTCTTTATGTTCCCATTTTTTGCAAAAACCTTATTTCTATTTCCAAACTATTTGCTGATGGATATTATGTTTGTCTTAATAAACATGTTACTGTTTTTTCATAACGATGTGGTTATCTGTCATGGAACTTTACAGAACAATCTCTATATTATTGACTGTGCACATCACTCATAGAATGCATCCTATAACACATCTACTATTTATAGTAATAAAAGAAAACGTTCGACTGACGTGAAAAGGAACCAAAGGTCATAATAACCTAAGATTAGGAAGAGAATCAATGCGTTTAATAACTATTCGTTATTTCTTAATCTCCGTCCCTTAAATAGAATCGTGTGAAATTAATAACTATTGATTTGACTTATGATGGGAAGAGAATCAATGTGATTCGATACCTTATATCTTGGACAATATTATTAATTACATGACGATTGCTAAGATTTAATACGGAGAATCGTGTGCAAGTATGGCTTGCTTGATTTGTCCCCTTGGTGGGCTCAGAATCTTTATCATACCAAATCTTGCTAGTGGAAATTGATTTCCGGTATGGATAATAATGTTGAGTTGTCCTTACTCCAAGGACAGAGCTATTAATTAATATAAAGCCTGTTCAGTAGCCTAATTAATTAGTGGACTAAGATAATCTTAAATACGGAAAATAATGACCGGGAGTTATATTATTGTAAAGTCGTAATATGGGTTAAGATGAATAGTTCAATAATATTTTTTTAGTGGAATGGTTAAATATTAAAGTTTCTTAGCCCATTGGAGGTCCAATCTTAATTCTCCTAAAGACCCCTCAAATAGCCCAAATTAAAGTCCAATTAATGAAAAGGAGAAAAAAATATTATTGCCTATATTTCCTAGTAATTTTTTAAAATTGTAGGAAAAGAAGAAGAAATATTTTCTTGATTTTCTTGAAAAGATTTTTATGGAAAAAGATAAGTATTCTTGGAATACATAATTATCCTATAAATTCATGAAATCAAATCTTGATTCCTTTTTCCTTGTATTTTTTGAAACATATGGGATAAAGGGAAGTGGGATTTTTATGGAAAAAATTAATTTTGAGAAAAAAATATATGGGATATATTCAAGATTTCTTGGAGATCAAGAAAAATATTTTCCTCCTTATTTTTCTAGTGAAAAAAAAAAACCACCCTTGTCCTATAAATAGGGGATGAATTTTTCATCCCCAATGAAAATTCCATGTGTTTGAAATATTAGAAATCCACAAAGGTGGTGGCAAAATATTTTAATTATTAAAATCGTTCGTGTGAATCCTTTCAACGGATTACGTTCGTGGTCATGGGACATATTTGGGAAGGCTCTTTGGGTTGATCCATCATCTCCACGGTTGTCTCTACAAGAGGTATGTAATCTCGTAACTCGCAAGCTTAGGATTTACGTGGATTACGTGTACGCATATTGCTTATTTGCTTGTTTAACTATTATGTTGAATTGATTTAGGATTAATTCATGTTAGTAATTAATTGATTAATTTAAATATGTACTTAAATTCATCTCGAATAGATCCGGGCACCCCTATTTTCCCAACAGTCCAAACTATACATCAGATTGGTGAAAGTGCAATGTATTGTTGCTATCTGTCTTTGAAGGAACCTCTCACAGTTGAAGAAGCTCTAGATGATGCAAGTTGGATTCTAGCCATGCAAGAAGAACTAGAGCAGTTTGAAAGGAATTAAGTTTGGGAACTTGTAGACATACCAACTCACCAAGATGTGATTGGCACTAAGTGGGTCTTCAAGAACAAGAAGTATGAGTACAATGTGATAACCAGAAATAAGGAAAGACTTGTTTCTAAGGGATATTCACAATCAGAAGGTATTGATTATGATGAAACCTTTGCACCAGTCGCTCGTCTTGAAGCCATTCTGCTGTTTCTGGCTTATGCTGCTCACAGAGGATTCATTGTGTATCAGATGGATGTAAAGAGTGCATTCTTAAACGGGGTACTAGCTGAGGAAGTTTATGTTGAACAACCTCCTGGCTTTGAAATCAGCAACCAGGTGTACCGTTTAATAAAAGCTCTTTATGGACTAAAACAGGCTCCCAGAGCTTGGTATGATACACTATCTCAGTTCTTGCTAGACAGCGGGTTCACTAAGGGACTGATAGACAGAACCTTGTTCAGAATTTAAGACGGAGAAGACATTTTGATGGTTCAGATCTATGTGGACGATATTATCTTCGGATCTCCCAATAAGAACTTATGTGAGAAGTTCAACAAGCTGATTAGATGAACTACTTTCTAGGTCTTCAGGAAAGACAAAGTACTGAAACAATATTCATCTGCCAGGCTAAGTATACGAGAAATTTGTTGGCCAAATATGGAGTTCAAAACTGCAAGACTGCCAGAATTCCAATGATGACTTCCTTCAGAATGGATCCAGACGAGAATGATCAGAAAACTAATCAGAAAGAGTATAGGGCTCTCATTGGATCACTGTTGTACCTGACTGCCAGCAGACCAGATATAACATTTGCAGTAGGTGTATGTGCCAGATTTCAGTCAAATCCAATGCAAAGCCACCTGGAAGCAGCTAAGCGGATTCTTAAGTATCTGAAGGGGACAGTTAACCTTGGGTTATACTACTCTTCAGATGATAATCTAGAGCTTAGTGGGTACTCTGATTCTGATTATGGAGGTTGCAGAATAGACAAAATATCAACCTCAGGTACATGTCAGTTTTTGGGAAATAAGCTGGTCTCTTGGTTTTCAAAGAAACAGACATCTGTTGCCACATTTACTATTGAAGCAGAATATATGGCCGCAGGAAGTTGTTGCTCCCAACTGCTCTGGCTTTGTCAGCAGCTGAGGGATTATAACATTATAGCTACGAATGTGCATATCTTCTGTGACAGTAATAGTGTTATTGCCATCACTCAGAACCCAGTTCTACATACCAGATGCAAGCACGTGGACATAAGACATTACTTTATCAGAGACCATGTGGAAAAGAAGAACATCAGAATGGAAAAGATCCATACTGATAAGCAGAAAGTTGATATCTTAACCAAGTAACTAGTTGAAGTTAAATTCGATGGATTGGTCTCCAAGACCAGTTGGTTAAGGAACTGACCAAAAAAGGAGGATCAGTTGAGTAATGGAACCTCAACTGATCAGGAAGAATCAGTCAGGGAGTGATCAGAGTAGGAATAACAATTGAAGGGGGAACTTCAAACTGATAAGTAGGATCAGTAGGAAGCTGATCTAATAGGAGAACATTGTTGGGAAAATTTTGTCAAGGATTAGGCAACCAATATAAGATCAACTCAAAAGTCAGACAGATCGAACTTCTTGTGGTATTGACTGGTTACGATATAAGTCAATCAAATACGCATCTCTGATCTCTTTTATATGTTCTGTTTACTTTGGTTAGTTTTATCTATTTTCACTGTACTCAAGTACATATGACGCACGTCCTGTAAGCATTTAATGCAGAAGTAGGGAACATGTATTAAATTGCATTTATTGTGAAATTTTTAAATCCAAAAGCTGTCGCGATAAAATCCTTGACTGCACGATTTGATTTTAAACAAACCGCCTAATCTCAATCATTTATTTAGATTAGACGCTTGGTTTTCTTTCTCGATTTTCCAAAATCTTTTTCCCTCCATTCTATATATAGATGATTGTTCATTCTAAAAGACCTTCTTTGCCCTAAATTTCACAAAACACTTCTGCACAAAATTACTCAAGAACACTTAAACGCTTTTCCGACTTATTCTTAAATCTTTCGAATCAATTATCTGGTAATATTTCTTTTCAAACATTAGTTAATTCGTATAAGTGAATATTTCATAGTGCATAATTTATATCTTGTTCTAAACAAGACAAAGTTGTTTATGAATGTTTCTTGCGCTTATGTATGTGTTTTTGTTCCATTTAAACATGTTTGTCATACGAATTTTAATATGATAATATATTTTGCAGATGGATAAGCACGGAATGGGTAAAATCATGTGCAACTATGCTTCCCTAATGAAGAAGGTGGTTTAGGATAAGTATGTTGTGTTTGGAGTAACTCAAGATCCCGAATCCATGGACGTTGAACAAATTCTACGGGATAATAATCTGGAAAGATTCTACTTCAAACATTCAAACCCCGTGATGCAATATGAGGCATTGGAATTCCTACGGAATCTTGAAGTCATTAACCGGGAGATGAACTGAAGTCCACAGTGAATTGTGAAGAATTCGCTGTCTCCAACGCCAATCTAGAAAGGCTCTTTGCCCTGTCCAAAGGAAAAATCTCTCGGGCTCATTACCGAGAAGATGAAGATGAACGTATCTGTGCCGAACTATTCAGAGAAGCAGACAAGAGTCACACTTCAGGGTTTGCTAAACCCATGCTCAAGAGGAGGTACCGATTGTTATTCGAAATCCTGTCCAAGACCATTCTAGGGATATCTTTTAGCCATGATGGGCTAACTGCTGTAAAGCTACACTGCTTGGCTGCTCTGGTGGATAGAGCCAAGAATATTAACTGGATTGGGACTTTGAAAGCTGTTCTAGAACAAGAACATGATAAATTTGGTATCAATGAGAAGAGAGAGGTGTTTCTATCCAAGAGATTGAGCAATCTGGTTAAAGTTGCAGTTATTTTGAGGGATAAGTTTCCAAACATGGAATGGGAACAGAATGGGCTAAAACACTACAAGGCTTTCCTCACAGATTCATCTGCCATATATGGACCATCCAATGAGGACCCACAGAAGACTGAGACGAAGAGGAAAAAGAAGAAGGTTGCAGGATCTAAGGATCCCGAGTCTCCATCAGCCCCTAAGAGAAAGGGATTGTCTGTTGGTCCTGCACCAAAGACAAAGAGACTCAGACAAACCCCCATGACACTCTTCATGGACAAAACTTCAGAAGATGAAGAAACTGATACGGAGCAAGGCACTGCAAAGAGTGGAGTTGGAAGCAAATCTGCTGGTTCAGGAAAGAAGGAATCTGAACCATCCGAGAAAGGGAAATCCCAGGCTGCCAACTCGCCAGAACAGCCTGGAGGAGAGCAAGAAAAGGAAGGTGAACGGATCAGATCTCCTTCGCCTCAATCAAGAGCTCATTCTCCGATCGAATCTCAACATGCTGCTCAGCAACAGATGATACCCTCTCCATCTCCTTCTCCAAGGGCTGAAAAGATCAGATCTTCTTCTGCTCCACCCCCACCTGAAATTTCATCCACTCAGCAGGCAGGAGATCAGCAAGCTGCACTGATCACTTCTACAGCTGATCAACCCACTATTGAGGTTGCACATCCAGGACCCTCCATTATCCATATTCAGTCAAAAGAACCACCTATTTCCAAAGCCATTCCAGAATCCAGAGCTGGTAAAACTATATCTGGAGCAATGATCAGATTACGGATTGAGCGGGACCTAGATGAACTCTACCCAGAACTGAGTGCATATCCAAGAATCAAAGATGAAGTCATGGTGATTTTTTCTCTGGAGAGAACAGCGGTTGAAGAATTTTTCAGACTTCATAATTCTAATGGAGCAGATGGGAGGTCCTGATGAGTTTGCGATTTTGGCTTTGATATGAAGAAAGCAGCTGAAGTAAGCTCCCCGGATGAGTTAATATCTGATGAGGCAGTAAAGGCATTGCTTTACAGGAATTTGGGTAAACCACAGGAAAAGGAAGCTGAACCGATGAAGAAGGATGCTGAGATGACGGAAGCAGGAGCTTGCCAATGATAGTGGTCTCGGTGTCACAGGTCTGGACTAGCCGCTGGAGGCAAAGGCGACTGAGGCAACTGTTGGAGTAACTACTGAATTTCAAGGTCCAACATGTCAGGACACTCATATCATCCCTGCAACTCACATATCCACGGATCAGTTGAGGAAAATCACATTTTGTTTCAAGGATTTGTTGAAGGAGGAAGTTAAAGGAGTATTAGCATACTCCGTGAGCAACACAATCACCGAACAACGTCAGGCGTGTGTTAGAGATATAAAGGAACAGAGGGAGTTTGCTATCTCCCAGATTGAAGGGCTGAAGGAGCAGTTCAAAAAGACCTTGGAAGAATTGGATGAAGGTTTCGACAAATCATTCGATGAGAAGATCAACCAAGTAAACCAGCTCCAAGTCTCCCTCCTGCAGGCCACAGACAAAATTGAAAAGACTGAGGAGAAACTTGATAAGCTGATCCTAACCTTCTCCACTGCCATTGAAACTGTCAAATCTGAACTGGTCAGCAAGATTCAGGAACAAACCGTTCAATCTACCGGGCTCACAATTCATGATCTTAATCAAGTCATTGCGTTCAGTTTTGGCTCTCTGACTTCCAACATCAATGCTCTTTTTGATAAAAGCAAAAAGGGGGAAGGGCAGATTGAGAAACCAACTGATCTCATCACGACAATAGAAGAGCTGATTCAAGCTGTGGAATCACACTGGGAAAAGACTTGACAGTCTTGATCTGATGGTTGTTGAAGTGAGTGCAAGGCTAGAGAGGTCCAGGCAAAAAGCTGCTACAGGAAAAGTTGGACCTTTAATCACTGCACCTCTTCCTCAAACGGCTCAAACCCAATCCAAGAGGGTGACCAGGATTGCCTCTACCTAGATGAAGCTAATAAAAATCTGGCAATCAGATTATCTCGAGAGAAACTGGTTGAGGAAGCTCGTCTGAGTGAGGAAGAAAGGAGGGCTGATAAATTAGCTGATTCTGAAAGTCTAAAGAAGAAGTATGCTGCCAAAGAAAGGAAGGGTCAGGTTGGAAAGAAGATTGTTGAGCCACTGATCCCTGCTAAGGTTGAGGATATAATCATCTGGGATGCAAGACATTCGGACAGGATGGAAGAATGGCAGAAGATCAAAGCTGATTGGCTTCTGGATGCATTTGTTCTGGAGATTGTCACCACTGATGTATCTCCAGATGAGGAGTTCTTGAACTAGATGGAGAACAAGCATCCAGACTTTCTGAAAGAACTGGAGCAGATGCCAAAGCAATTAACGCAAAGATCTCACATCCTCCATATGATGTGATGAACTACAAGAAAAAGGCAGATGGCTCGTTTGACAAAATAGCCTTTCAGAGGTTCTACTTTGATCTAATGGGAAAAGCTGGCATAACAGATCCACAACAGGTAAATGATGTCAAGTGGAAGCTCTATCGGATCTTCAATGTTCCTCAGAGCCTACGAGGAATGTCAGAGGGATATATTCCCAAGATATGACGATCAGAAGAGAGTCTAGATAGGATCAGTCTTTTTGTTTACTTAAACTTTTCATGTACTCTGTAATGAAAAATCTAAATGAATGAAAAGTTTAAATTTACTGATCCTAAGACAAACTCTCATTGTCTTTTGATTATCTGGGTTTACTGTGTTATTCTTATCAACTGATGTTGGTTTATCAAATGTTTTGGTTTCATCAAAAAGGGGGAAATTGTTGGGAAATTTATAGTTTTGATGAAAGTTCCAAAATAGTTGTAATAGGACCAGTCAGACCTGTTAGCTGGCTGATGATCTAGTAATAGGACTAAGATGACCAGTTGATAACTGTTGTATAGAGAAACTGATGTAAAGGAAGATAGGTCACACATTGAGGGGGAACTCAATGTGAGTAGTCTAAGTCTTGAAGATCAGAAGATCAGAATTCATCTGAGAAGAAGAAGAACACTAGAAGATCAAAAGATCAGCTAGTCAGATAACCAAGTGAAGATCAGATGACCACCAGGTAACATGACTTAGAAGACCAGAATATATATATCTGAAGAAGATCAGTCATGACTGATCAGTCAGCTCAAATCAGGTGACAACTAGAAGTTCAACAAGTCATACGAGTTCATCAAACACGAAGAATGTCAATCTAAGTTGGTAAATAAAACACTGAATAAGTGTACTTGATAACCAATGAGAGAAAGACATGTATGTACGGAGCTGACATTGAAGGACGAGGTGCTTCTGAGTTCAACGGCTAGAAAGGATAAGCTTATACGCTTCGTCCATGTCGTCTCTGATCACATCAAATCAAGTCTGCAATCCTACCTAAAATACACCAAAATTCGAATTGCTCTCCAACGGCTAGTTCGATTTTGTGCCTATATATATGGGATCAAACCTTCATAGTAAGGTTACGAAAATTATCTTCAAGCTCAAGCTATCCGCAATTTCCGCACGAAGAGCACAAAATTGAAGATTATTTCTAAGTGTTCATCACATAGTTCTTAGCATAGAAATCTTATCCTTCAGTCTTAGGCTACTCAAATACTTGGATAGATTTCCAGTTGGAACATAACAAATATTATACCCAAACCAAAAGTTAGGTTGAGTTTGATTAGCAAGATTTCAGACTAGGGTTTCTAGTTCTGATCTCTGTGATTGGTTGAGTGAGAACCCTTGAAACATCTGTTGTACTATGTTGGACTAACACATAAAACTAAGTCCAGTTGGTTAGTGTTGTAATTGGCTATAATTTGCCCAGTTTAACAATGAATTTAAGATAAATGAGAGCAAAAGACAATCAAAACGATAGGGAAAAACAAACAATTGGTGACCCGGTTCGTCCTTTGAACCAGACTACGTCCGGGGGCATCCAAGCTAGGTATTTGTGTATAATATGTTTGCATAGAATACTAAGATGTTCAACCTCCTTCTCTAGTATGGCCATGATGGCCTATTTATACAAGGTTTCCTGCCTCTCGGGCGGGAAATTACATAAGGAATTTGCAATAAATGTGGCTTCAATCCTTTGGCCGGGAATTACGCCTCACGGGTCGAGGTCGTTGCATTTAGTCTTGGCGCCAATTCTTGGGCGGACTTGACTTGCGAGATCTTGCGGCTTGTCGTGCGTTTTCCAAGTGTTTATAGGATCTGTGATCTCTGGCAGCCTGTGGGCTACCTACGACCTGTGACATGCGACTGACTAGTGACTTTTAGCGACTGGGCTACATGTAACTAGTGACTTTTTGACCGCGACTTTTGGCTACTGGCTACCTGTGAGTTCTGGCTCATAGAGTCTCACTCTCAAGTCGCTTTATTTGGTCTCCGGCGGGTGACTTGTTAGCTTCGTAACTTGTCCATAGGGCGGGATTATTCAGGTTACAACAATTACCCCCAAGAGCGAACTTCGACTTCGTTTAGAGGCCGGTCTTGATCTCTTCTATGAATTATGACCTGTCTGCTTTCCGCACTTGAGGTTGCATTCTTGGTATTAAGTTTGACATATCTTTGTGGGCTCGATTATCCCTCGTGCCCCCAAGTCGGGGGTTTATTCATCTGAAATTGTTATTTGTCGGGGGTTAAGCTTGTTGAGAGGCTAGGCTCGTCGAGAGTCTAAGCCGGTGCTCGCACTTTGAGGTGGATCTCTCTGTGCGAGTCGTGTCTGTGCTTGTATGCCGAGGTAGCAAGCCTCTTTGTACAAGTCTTTTCTGTGCTTGTACTCCGAGGTAGCTAACCTCTTTGTACAAGTCTTTTCTGTGCTTGTATTTTGAGGTAGCGAACCCCCTTTATACGAGACTTGATGTAAATAGCCCTCGGGCCTTTGGCCAATGAAACACATTTCTTTTTCTACCTTTAGCATGCCGACTTGATTTCCTTACGTGAATTTAAAATTGCATATGTTCTTGCCGCCTTATTTGGATGCGGCTTATTTACGAACTTTTGCTTAGTCGTCTTACAAAGTCAGGGGAGGACCGCACCTTCTAGGGTGGCGATCTCGCTGCCAGTATATTGAAAGTCTTACCTCAGGAGGTCGATGTTTATTCATGAGACCTCCTTCGGTTTAAACACCTAAAAATTATGAAAATAAAGGTAACACTTTGTTGGTCCCGGTGCTAACGAGTCTCACACGTGTATGGGGGGGAATACACGTGTTCAGTGATTTTTAAAACTTTTCTTTCACTGAGGTCAGATGGGTCAGGTTATCCTGATGATTTTTCCCTGAGAAGCACGGATTGCCCTGAGTCAAAGTCTACTGAGACAATGATCCTGAGCTGCTTTCAGAAGCTTCAGATTAGCCCAACTGAGCCTGAGTTTATCAGAGATCCTGAGGCGCTTGGATCAGATAATTATCTTACTGAACCCTTAGTAGAGTTAGTTCAGTTTGGTAATTATCTATTCTAGCTACTCAAGTGTGCGGAATGGTTGGCCCTAAGTTTATACTCGTTTTAGCTTTGCTGAAAATCTTCCCTTCAATAAAACAGTGATTAAGGTTGTGATCAATTTGATGCAAGTTCAGTGGATTGGTTCCAACTAAATATCAGTGAACTATGCTTTCAGTGAAAAACATGCAACAGATAATAATGTAGTACAGAAAGCAAAACAACACAGCAATTATAGTGGTTCAGAGACTCAAGCTCCTACGTGCACTCTCTCTGATCTTCAGAGAAATTTCTTAACCACTTCCTAAAGCTTTCTGGCTAACTCACTGTAGCTTACTCACTTTTCTACCTTGAGTTTTCTGGCTAACTCACTACATCTTACTAACTCAAACACACACAAGTGTTCAGACTACCACAAGTAGCTTACTAACTTCTTCTCTAGAGTTTTCTGGCTAACTCACTGTAGCTTACTAACTCTTTACAACTCTAACTCACCAACAAAACAAATACAAACTACCTTAACAAAGGGTTTGGGTTTTGGGTTAGTTTCCAACTAGGGTGAGATATCCTTTACAATAAGAACTAATGCAAAGGCTAGGATATCTCTTCTAAGATTTGGATATATCTATCACTCTAGGCTTAGAATAGTGAGCTCTCTCCAATGTGAAACACTTGGGAAATTCTAGGGTTTTTCGAGTGCTTCAATTTGCAATAATACGAATGAGCTCTTGAGTTGCTTTGAAATTTCCCGTAACCTCTCAATGTAAAGGGTCACTGGTATTTATAGGCAACTTTCACCAAGGTCACTCTTGAAAAACTATCCGTTGGAGGAGATAGTATCAAGGGTTTCCTCTTCTGATGTTTGATGAACGGTTATATTTAGGGTTTGAACACTCCCTTGCATGTTTTAGGAAATATGCAGTCATGTAGCCAATCACCAATTTTTTGCGATGCGAACTTAGTACTCTCGACATGATTCAGGGTCCTGTCGCTTTTCATGGTGAGTAAAGTACGTTGTTGTCTTCCTCTAGATTTGTTCTTGTCTTCATGAATGTAGACAAACAAAATGGCTCTTTTTGGTCAATCTCTCTGAATGAGACAACCTTAAACAACACTTAGACTTAGTTCCTTTTGTCTGCATATGAATGTTTTGGGCAATATCTACTTTTCTGAATATTTGCGTTTTTCTCAGTTTTTGTAGTCTTCAGGTAGATTATATTCAGTGCCTCTGAACATTTAGGTTATACTGAGTATTCAATATCTTACTGAGTCTTCAGTAACTACTGGGTCTTGATATCTTCTCGAGTCTTCGATGTCTTGATGTCTTGACATACTTGAGTCTTCAATGTCTTGATGACATCTTTGAGTCTTCAATGTCTTGATGACATCTTGAGTCTTGATGTCTTCATGACATATCTTGACTCTTGATGTCTTGACAGAACTTCTTGAGTCTTGATGTCTTGATGACATCTTGAGTCTTGATTTACTTGAGTCTTGATGTCTTCAAAATCTAACCTGGTCTATATCTGTTGACTATACATGGTGCAGATAACTTCCTGAACAATCTATACTGAAACCTGACTCAGTCTATCAAGATTATCCTGAACATGTCATACTCAGGGTTTTTGGGATCTAATCAAAACTTCTTTATTAAATTCATCTCCCAACAATTTCCCCCTTTTTGATGATGCCAAAACCATCTTGTTACATTTAAGAAAACCTAACCTATCCTCAGGTTTCAGTTTATCTATTACAACCAAAATGGTATTTCTCCAATCAAGTTCTTTAACAATCTGGCATATCAAGACATGTAAAAAGATAATGAGATATTATCTTTGAGCATAAAGATAAAATTTTCATTGATGTAGGATAAGAGTTACAGATTACTATGAAAAAAAAAAAAAGTACAAAGTCTTCAGTCTTCTTCCACTTCATCCTCTGGCACTTCCAGGTTGAACATCCCGTAGTATCTCTTCTTTAGTTCATCTCTTGCCTTGATGATTTCAAGGTTGTTTCCTGTTAGGCCTAGCTGGATGGCATACTGGGCTATTTCCTGAGTAATGGCTGCCTCATTTACATAGTCATTCTCAAACCTAGGAGCTGGGTACATGTATGGACCAGGAGCTACTATCTGAGTGTTTCCTTCATCTGCCAAGTTGATCCAACTTTGCAGGTACTTAGGATAGAATGTCAGTAAGTACTCAATAAAGGCTTCATTCTTATCCGAGCTGCTCCCCCTCCATTCTCTCAGAATCTCATAATAGATCTAGAACGTTCTCTTGAGATCTTCCCATGCATCATTGAACTGTATAGGCATCCACTTGTCAATATGCGGCCACTTCTGAGTCTTTTCTGTACCTCTCCTTTTGCTTAGAAACTTTTTGAATCCACCTCTTCTTTTCTGTTCTTCTTCTTTCTTCTTTCTGATCAGAGGAGCACCAGATACTGAAGCAGCAGTTCTTTTCTCCTTTTCAATCTGCAGGGCCTTCAAAGTCTTCTTGGTATCAAAAGTCTCTCGTTGAGCTTCAGTTTCCTTTTCTAGGTCCTTCATCTGATTCTTCAAAATCCATAATCAGCTTCCTCTGAGTAGGTTTAACTACCTTTGCTCTTTTCTTCTTTTCAGTTTCAACAAAGGCAACTGTTTTTCTCTTTTCTGGTCTGGCTTGTTCTTCTTCTGCCTTGCTTGTTCCAACCATTCTTCTATCACTAAATTTCTCAGAAATTACTTCCTGAACGGTTTGCTCAAATGTTTGAGTGAAGATAGGTTTCTCAGCTTCTTTGAACTTTAGTTTCTCAGTGGCTTCAATTTCTCTTAAGGCATCAACAATTTTCTTTCCTTCAGCTTCTTTTTTAGCCTTTCTCTTCAAGGTTTGTGCCAACAACTCACTTAATTTGACACCAGGCATTTCCACCTTTTTGGCACCATACCTTGGGAGTAGTTGAGTCAGTGCAGTATCCATATAGTATTGCTCCTTACTCATACTACGCACTATCCTGCCAACTGATTATGCTCATCTTCTAGCCTTATCATGTAATTCTTGGCCATTGAGAACTCATCCGAAAGAGGAGCAAACTATTTTGAGAAGACATCATGCATCATCTCTGTCATCTTGGTCATGAGCAGAGAGCCCATTTCCTCAACAGTTGTTTTGATCATCAGATCATTCTTCTCAATCAGCTTGGCTTCAAGATAGGCAGTTCTTTCTTGATACATCTGCTTCATGTTGGCATTAAGATCTGTATGTACTCCATCAATCTTTCCATCTAATGTAGTTAATTTACTTGATAGAGTTGTTTGAAGCGTATCAGATGATGAACTCAGGTTCTCCATTTTCTGATTTTGAGCAGCCAGAACTAACTCCATCTGAGTCATCTTGTCTGTGAGAATTGTTTGCAGCATGCATGATGAAGAGCTTAGATTCTCAAGCTTTTGAGATTGACCTGCCAGTATCTCTTCCATCCTTGGCTCTATCTTCTTTAACTCATCCAGGATTGGTGTGAAATCAACCACTGGAGTTTGTACAACATTTTCCAACTGAGCTGGGTGCTCCAACTGAGCCTCGGTCTGCATATCATAAACATCAGATTTAAATCTAGGTACTTCAGTAACTTCGGCATAATGTATAACAAAGGCTTAAAAGGTACCAAGAATGCTAACTTCGACCGAGGTTGTCCGATATCGATTGTTCAACATCGATATTTGTCCCCATCTGACTCTCAGTTTCCTTCTCTTTCTCAGTATCTATCTGAGGTTCCTTGTCCTTCTCATATTTATTTCCTGCATCATCTCCCTTATCCTTATCTTTATTTTGATCATGGGAGCTGGAAGCATCAACTCCTTCAGTAGCATTCTTTTCAGCTAGCCTCTTTTTCACTAATTCATCAAAATCAGTAGCTTTCATTCTCAGCTTGGTTTTTCTGAAACCTGAGAATTTGGTCAGGGCAGTTGTCTCTGCATTCCACTACTTTTCTCCTCTGTATGAAGCAATGTTCAAAGATCTCCTGGAGTGTTTGATTGAAATAAACATTGTGGTTCTCGAGCACGAAGAACATATCCTCAAGGTCAGGATAGGCATTCACTTTCGAGGTATCTGTCTAAGATGAACCGTTCCCCCTTGCTTCGCAATTCAGTCTCTTCGGCTTCTCCCTTCTTCAATCTTGGGCTTTCAGAAGCACTAGATTTAGAGTGTATGAGTTCTAGAGCTGATGGATCTAGAAATGGTTCATTCAGAAGCGCATCCAAGTTCAAGCAATTCACGAGGTTCGGGATCGATCTCGAGTCGAACAGTCTCTTTCTTCGATGAGGGATCCGAGGTCCCTTGAAGATTTCTGAAGATTTTATCTGAGCTCGAGAGGTTTTCCGAGTACCTCGGAAAAAACACGCTCCTCGGTTTCTTGCTCCTGCACATTTGTCACTACCGAGCAAGAACACGAGTGGAGATTTCAACCCTTGGCGGCCTTCGTTTGAGTTTCTTCGTTCATCGCCTCCTTCTCGCCAATAGATTGAAGCCTTACGTGTTTTAGGAGAGCAGGTGCTTTCTTCTTCATTTCTCTCCTTTCTCTCTTTTGATTTGCATCGGGGCTTTCCCCTAGCTTGTGCAGCTTCTTCATCGATTTCTTCTTCAACATCTCCTCCACGAGACTCGAGTTTTTCTTTTTCTTTCCTCTCAAAGTCTTCTTTGTTGGTTTGAACATGATTTTTGACTTTGGAAAGGAAGTGGAATCGGCAAAGATGTCCTCCTCTTCTCTGCACGTGTCCAAGATAAATGCAATCTTGGTTGCATGTAGAATCTTTCCTTTGATAACTACAGAGCCATTCACCTTCTGAATTTGTTTGGCTTGATCACTCACCACCTTGATCAAATAGTGCAACCAATTGAATGTTGTGGAAGGTGAATCTTCAATCGCCGCCATTAGCCTTAACTTAGGCATGCTTATCTGTTCGAAACAACCAGATCTACTCATGATGCATTTGCTTACAATATCCAACAATACTCGATATTTAGGCTTCAAATGCTTTTTATTCAGAGTAGCTTCAAACTTTACTGGATGCTCAGTAATTTTATCCAAATATTCTTGTTCCCTACCCATCATGTATACCGTAGGGTCTTCACCTCTATCACTTAACTCATATATGGCATTTAGATTCTTAGGAATAATATATAATTCCCTAACAAAATCCATATATTTCGAACCATGCTCCAAATGTGAGACTGTAATCTGAGATTCTATGCAATTCTCATCATCTTACTGCATATTAGAGATAAACTCAATTACCTCTTTCGCATATTCGGCCACTGGTTGATTCGCGACCAGGCATGTAAGCTTTGCCAAATGAATCATATGCAACGCCTCCTCCTCGTGAGTTGCATTGACGAGCTTTCTAGAGAAAATGACATATTCGCACCAAGGTTTATTGAAAATGGCAAGTTTGTCGATATCTGAAAGTGTCATTTTTGGAGAATTTCTGGTGAAGGGTTTTGAGATAGGTGAAAATTTCTGGGCAATCGAGGGTTTTGAAGCAGAGCGTTTGTGAAGATGAAGGCTTTTTGGAATAGGGCTTTGAAAGAAATTTTTCAATGGATATGGGATTTTGATTTATGGAAAAATCGCGTAGATGAAGAAATCGACGATTGATATTAAAAAACCGACTAAAACGGGTATATGAAAGGACGATTTCAAGAAATACTAAGTCGCCAATTTATCCCTATTGGTGATTAATGAACAAAGGCATTTAATTATTGTTCCTCAGACCATCGACTTTCCTCGTGGATTTCAAAGGTCCCGCCTAATTATTTCTTCAGTGTTTTTGTCATTTATTGCCAATGATTACTTGATTCGCGTTAGACAATAAATGTGTTGCATGAGTCAATACTTCTTTAGAATAATTTTCTCCATCGGTCTTCTTGAAGTTTTGACCATGATAAAATGTCGAAGATAATAATCGAGTCTTCGATCTTCGTGATAACCGAAGTTTCCCAAGACTCGGTGTTCAAGATTTCAATTTTATCCCGAAGTTTTTCAAGAAAAACCGAGAAAACTTCATGCATCCGAAAACCTTCAATTTTTCGATTTTCTTTATTCACCTGGATCCAACATACCTAATTCAACTGATAGTTCCTGAAATCTTGATTCTGCCAAAGGTTTAGTCAAGATATCAGCTCTTTGTTTATCGAGATGAATTTTCTCCATTCTCGATGTCTTTCTTCTCAACATGATCTCTCGATGACGTGATGTCCGATATCAACATGCTTACATCCGTGTGTGCAATGCAGGATTTTGTGTAATAGCAATTACATTATTATTATCACAAAATATAGGTACTTCATTGGCTATAATCTTATATTCCCTCAATTGTTGTCTGAGCCAAAGAATCTGTGCACAACAGCTTCCTGCAGCCATGTATTCAAAGTTCAAGAAGATCGGTTGCTACCGAGGTTTGTTTCTTTGAAAACCATGATATCGGTTTACTTCCAAGAAATTGACAAGTTCCTGGTGGTAGACTTCCGTCAATTCTACATCCTCCATAATCAAAGATCCTAATAACCAGTTAATTCAAGGTTATCATTACCGGATACCATAATCCTCTATTCACAATGCCTTTAAGATATTTTAGAATCTTTTTGGCGGCCTCCATGTGACTAAGCCTTAGGATTAGCTTTTGGTATCTTGCACATATCCCAACAACAAATGTTATATCGTGCCAACTTGTCGTGAGAGATATAGCAAATGATCCAATGATCTCTATAATCGCAGTGATTTACTAATTTGCCTTCGGATCGGGATCCATCTTGTAGTTAGCATTCATAGGAATTCTAATCAGATTGCAATTCTGTACACCATACTTTGCAATCGGATCTCCGTGTATTTTGCTTGATTGATGAAAATTCCTTCCTTAGTTTGTTTCACCAAGTCCAAGAAAGAAATTCATCTCCCCATCATTGACATCTCAAACTTTCCTTTCATCGGGGAAAAACTTTTCACACAAACCGGTGATTTAGAGATCCAAATATGATGTCATCTTCATAAATCAACAAGTAAGATGTGCCCTAACATGAGTCCTATCAACAGTTCCTTTGATAAAACCATGGTCAAGAAGAAACCGAGAAAGGGTATCATACCATGCTCGGTGCTTGCTTAAGACCATACAAGGCTTTCCCGAGCCTCAGAAACTTGGTCATTCTGTCTTCAAAACCAGAGGTTGTTCCACATAAACCTCTTCCTTAAGCACACCATTCAGAAATGCACTTTTCACATCCATCCGATAGATCGTGAATTTCATGTGGGCAAGATATGCAAGAAACAATCGATGGCTTCTAGTCTTGCAACAAAAGTGCAGGTTTCATCATAATCCAAGCCTTCTTCTTGGGAATAACCTTGTGCAACTAGCCTTGCCTTATTTCTCACAATGTTGTTGTTTTCATCTCTCTTATTCTTGAACACCCACTTAGTTTCAATCACATTGTGCCTCTTACGTCTATCCACTAGCTCCCAAACTTCATTCCTTGAGAACTGATTCAGCTCTTCTTGCATAGCAGTAATCCAAAATGAATCTTGTAGAGCTTCTTCAATCTCAGTAGGCTCTTTTTCAGATAGGAAGCAGCAGAACAAAGCACTTTCTCCATGGAACCTTCTTGTTTTGACACCATCTGATAGATCACCCACAATCTGACTTGTAGGATGACTATCCAACCATTTTCTCCTGGATGTTCCCCCTTCAGTAATATCCTCAACATCAGAAATGTTAGGTTCAGGTAGTTCATTAAATTCAGGGAACAACAGAAAAGGAGAAAGAGAATCATCTTCCTAAGAGGAAATTCCATTCAGAACATTGTCAGAGACATTTGTTCCCCATTGGTTGATAGATTCAGAGTTTGCCTCAACTGTGACCACATCTTCATCGGCATTACATACCTGAGTCTGAACTGGTGTATGTTTAGATTGGTCAGCTCCAGTGTGTTGGCTTTCCTTCACTGGAGAATTTCCATCCTGAGTCTCACCATCTTGAGTTTTTCCATCCTGAACTTCTTTGTCTGAGTCTGATTCACTCCATTCATAGAAAGTGACTGACTTCTTCTTTTCAGGTTCAGAGGATGTTTTATCATTCTTTTTCAAAGCTAAGTCCGGTGATTCTCTTGATCGGTTCTCCCGAGTCATGTTCCCGCTTTCTTCCTAACACAAGTAGATTCATCAAAAATAACATGAGGTGTTTCTTCCACAATAAGAGTCCTACAACTTGTAAACTCGAAGGCTTTATTGACTTCGAATATCCTAAGAATATCCCTTCATCGCCTTTGCTATCAAAAGTTTTCAACCGATCTTTACCATTATTGTGTATGAAACACTTGCAACCAAACACACGAAAAGAAAGAAAAACAAGAGGCTTCCTTTCATTCCACAAAATCATATGGAGTTTTTCCTTGGTTCTTGGTCAAGATGGATATGTTTCCGAGAGTAGCATGCGGTGTTGATAACTTTCAAATTTCAAAATCTTAGAATATCGGCTTCAAAAATCATTGTCCTTGAAGCTTCTTTCAGAGTCCTATTTCTTCTTTCAGCAACACCATTCTGTTGTGGGGTCCTTGCATCTGATGTTTCATGAGCTATTCCATTTGCTGCACAATAATCAGATATGGTATGTTTGATAAACTCAGTTCCTTTATCTGATCTGATTTTGACCACACTCAGATTCTTTTTTTGAAGATCGAGCCTTTTCAAGAGTTCGTAGTTTTGTTCGAGTCTTTTCTTCGAAAAGAATATGACCCATGTGTATCTAGAGTATTCATCAACTACCACAAGTGTGTATTTTCTGCCATTAGTGCTCGCAGGTGTTACTGGATCAAAGAGATCCATATGTAACAGTTGTAGTATTCTATCAGTAGAATCATCTACTTTGCTTTTGAAAGATGCTCTGATTTGTTTTTCTTTCTGACAAGCATCACATACATGATCTTTACTGAACACTTCATTGGGTAACCCCCTTACAAGTGCTAATCTTGCAAGTTTGTTCAGGGTTTTGAAGTTTAAGTGATTCATTCTTTTGTGCCACAACCAACTGGTATCAGTGGAACTTTTTGCAACCAAACATGTATCTTTAGGAGTTGAACTCCAATCAGCAAGATACACATTTTCTTTTCTAGTACCAGTCAGTAAAATTTTCTGTGAAGTATTATCTTTTACATAACATAAGTTCTTTGAGAACTCAACACTGAATCCTTTGTCACAGAATTGACTGATAGAAAGCAAGTTATGCTTTAGACCAGACACGTATGAAACACCATGGATATGAACAGAGTCAACTTCAAGAGTTCCATATCCTTCTGTTTTTCCTTTGGAATTGTCTCCAAATGTGATCTGAGGGCGTTTTTGCTCAACATAGTCAGTGATTAGTTGCTTATATCCTGTCATATGTATTAAACATCCACTTTCCAGATACCATACAGCAGGAGCCAATTCATTTCCACTCATCAGTGCTATGTTGTTTTCATTTAGCTTAGTGCCCTTTTCCTTCACCTGAAAAACAGATCAGTTCTTAGGTCCCCATTTGGTGTAGGGTCCTACCAGGTTAGTTGTACCTTTTGGAACCCAAATCTGCCTAACAACTCTGATTACTTTAGAGTGGCTGATTTGTCCCATAAACATCTACATACACATTCACCACCCTAGGAGCCTTGGCAGTATCCTGTGCATGAGTGACAGCCTTAGCATGAACATGACCTTAGAGTTCTTCTTGGGTTCAGGCCTTTTGTTCAAGTGCCTTAGCTTTGGTGCAGCTGGTCTCTGTCTCTGCTGACTTGGGTTTAGGAAACCTTTACCCTTAGGCAAGTGGGGTTTGGGTTACCTGTATTGAAATTGGGGTCTTTCAGTAATCTGAGGACTTGGTCTTTTCAATTAAGAATATCTCTGCTGAGTGTTTCTCTTCTGAAAATTCCTCTGATGGTTCAGTGCAGATCTCTTTAGGTTGGTATTCTTAGCCTGAGGCTTTGAAGTACTGGCCTGAAAATTTCCTACTGAGTGTTCAGGTTTTCTAGCCTTTTCCCGAGGTCCAGGCTTTCTTCCCCTGAACCTTCGCTTTTTCAAACCATAGGTCCTTTACCCTTGTCTAAAACTCTGGGAAGTTCTTCAGTAAGAAGATTAGATGCCACTGGTTTAACAAAGACAGTCTTGGTACTACTAGAGGCAGTATTCAGAAGACCTTGTGAGGTTCCCCCTGGAATGTATCCCAATCCAGCTTTTATAGTTGCAGGTCTTTGATAACTCTGAATTTCATCTATCACTTTAGATGCGTAATTCAATAGAGCTAACTTTCTCTGCACAAGACTATCCTCACATTTCTTTAGAGTTTCATGATTCTCAAAGAGGTCATTGAACTCGATTTCGATAAGTCAATCTCTTTAGTGGATTTCTCTAATTTTCCATTCAGATCTCTATCACCTTCTTTTTTTTCTCGAGAGTTGTACTTTCGTAACATCCAGTTCATCAAGAGTTCCCATCCATTAAGAAGTGATCTCAAAGATTTTTAGAGTCTTTCCACTTCATTTTCAGCGATCGGTTCCTTGTTCCGCTTCTTGAGTTTCAAAGGAGTAGTTCTTGAACACAAAAATAGTCCTTCATAAGATTCTCAAACGAATCCATCAGTCAAAGTTATCACATACAATTGAACTTGAGAACTCATGTGCTTGTGTAGGAGCAACAACAGAGATAGAAGAATTTACCTCCTCCTCCACACCATAAAGACAAACATCATCACTTTGTCCGTTTAAGAAAATTTCATCTGAGGAACTGGAACCTTCTTCAGAATGTTCTTCCTCTTCTGTAATCATAGCTTTCTTGCTGGAGACCTTCATGTCTCTCTTGGCTTGTCTCTCCTTTCTTTCTTTTTAGCTTTTCATTTCGAAACAGTCATATTGAAAGTGACCTTTCTTCCGGGGCCAGAAGCATTTGTTGGTATCATCATCCTGATCACTTTCCTCCTTGGTCTTGGAGTCCTTCTTCTTGGATGAGGATCCTTCAGCTTTCTGGTCCTTCCTTTTATCGGTGTATCGCCCTCGAACGAAGTCTCTCTTGTACCTGTGATTCCTGTAATATTTCTTATATTTCCCATATCTGCTATTGAGTCTTATCCTCCTGCTCATCCTGATTTTTGGCAAGTGAGTTCTCAGACTCTCCAGACTTACAGGATTTCTCTTTGGCTTTGAAAGCCACATTCTTGCTAGATGAAGAATCATCTTTGTTGTCAGATTTCTTAGTTTTCTTATCAATCACAAACTCATAAGCTTTCAGTTCAGAGAAAACTTGTTGATATGGCATGGAATCAATATTTTTGGCTTTTTCAATCACCACAGCATGTATATCCCATTTCTTAGATAATCCTCTAAGAATTTTCAGTGTCGCTTCTATCTGTGGGTATCTTTTCCCAAGAGCACTCAGATAATTCATGATGCTAGTGAATCTGACCTCAAGTTTGTCAATGGATTCACTATCTTCCATTTCAAAGCAATCAAACTTTCCAATAGCAACAAAAAGTTTGTTTTCCTTAATATGATTTGTGTCTTGACACATAACAGCAAGTGTGTCCCATATTTCTTTTGCAGTTTCATAGTGAGAAATCATCCCCATAACACCATCATCAATAGTGTTATACAAAGTATCTTTAGTAATGTAGTCCAGATTGACTAACTTTCTCTCATCAGGAGTAAGTTGATCATCAGGCTTTGGAAATTCATCTCTGGGATCATTCCTCTCAGTATCAGTGATTCTGGGATTCACAACAGTAAATTTGAATGGTCCTTTAGAAACCACTCTCCACATTCTTTCATGTTTTGAATACAGATGAGCCTGCATTCTCAATCTCCATAGGTCATAGCTCTCAACAGAGAACATAGGAAGTTTCTTAGAAGGCATGATGACTGAGCCTTGTAAGATATCATCAAACAGATCTATTCAGCAGACCACCAAAGTCTTTCAGCAAAATAAACTATGACCACCAAAGCAAGTGGTCAAAATGAACCACTGCTCTGATACCACTTGTTGGTCTCGGTGCTAACGAGTCTCACACGTGTATGGGGGGAATACACGTGTTCAGTGATTTTTAAAACTTTTCTTTCACTGAGGTTAGATGGGTCAGGTTATCCTGATGATTTTGCCCTGGGAAGCACGGATTGCCATGAGTCAAAGTCTACTGAGACAATGATCCTGAGCTGCTTTTCGAAAGCTTCATTAGCTCAACTGAGCCTGAGTTTATCAGAGATCCTGAGGCGCTCGGATCAGATAATTATCTTACTGAACCCTCAGTAGAGTTAGTTCAGTTTGGTAACTATTTGTTCTAGCTACTCAAGTGTGCGGAATGGTTGGCCCTAAGTTTATACTCGTTTTAGCTTTGCTGAAAATCTTCCCTTCAATAAAACAGTGATTAAGGCTGTGATCAATTTGTTGCAAGTTCAGTGGATTGGTTCCAACTGAATATCAGTGAACTATGCTTTCAGTGAAAAACATGCAACAGATAATAATGTAGTACAGAAAGCAAAACAACACAGCAATTATAGTGGTTCAGAGACTCAAGCTCCTACGTCCACTCTCTCTGATCTTCAGAGAAATTCCTTAACCACTTCCTAAAGCTTTCTGGCTAACTCATTGTAGCTTACTCACTTTTCTACCTTGAGTTTTCTGGCTGACTCACTGCAGCTTACTAACTCAAACACACACAAGTGTTCAGACTACCACAAGTAGCTTACTAACTTATACTCTAGAGTTTTCTGGCTAACTCACTGTAGCTTACTAACTCTTTACAACTCTAACTCACCAACAAAACACACACAAAACTACCTTAACAAAGGGTTTGGGTTTTGGGTTGGTTTCCAACTAGGTGAGATATCCTTTACAATAAGAACTAATGCAAAGGCTAGGATATCTCTTCTAAGCTTTGGATATATCTATCACTCTAGGCTTAGAATAGTGAGCTCTCTCTAATGTGAAACACTTGGGAAATTCTAGGGTTTTTCGAGTGCTTCAATTTGCAATAATATGAATGAGCTCTTGAGTTGCTTTGAAATTTCTAGTAACCTCTCAATGTAAAGGTCACTGGTATTTATAGGAAACTTTCACCAAGGTCACTCTTGAAGGGTCACTCTTGAAGGGTCACGGTCTTGGCACACGGGCGCTGGGGATTATTATTACGACGCTGCGGCGGACGCGACGAGGAGATGCGATATGACGCAGCACGGGCGAAAGCGGGCGAAGGGTAAGGCAACAGGCACGGCGCCAAGATATGGCGCTTATCGTGCATCTCCTCGCCGAGAGTCTGCCGATAAGCAACCATAAGCGTCGATGCGCCTAAACACCTGACGCCTCGCTTCGGCCAACTAGCCGCCCGGATCTGGGCGTCCCTAACAATGAAGCACGCTGGCGTGGCGCCCGAGACGGATTTTTTTCTTTCTACGACGAAAGGGAGTGGGAGAAATTCAAGAAGGTGTTTCTTCAAGTTCAAGCCAAGGAAAATCAAACCATGACAGTTGGATAATATGTGTCCAATGTGTTTATTTTCTGCTTTGCTTGATTTATTGTTGTTTTTTTTCTTATGCTTTATTTAATTTATTTAAATGTGTTTGCATGAGAATTGTTCAACGAAAAATCTCAAATAAAAAATTACTAAGTATGTTTTAATAATTAATTTGGTTTTGAATCGAATTAATTTTGACCTCCATGATTTATTTATTTGTGAAATCTTTTGGAGAAATTCCCCTACGGGACGGTCAAAAGATAGCTTTCACATGAATAAATTCTCAAAAGGATGATTGTGAATTATTATTAGTGGCGACGAAGTAGAAATTCTGTATTTAATCATGGTTATTACTTAGGTACAAAATTGGTATGCATATACTTCACCGAAGTCCCTGTCAATTTTATATTGGTCAAGTGGGAGCCGACTATTAATTTTTGAAATTAAAGGTTTGTAACTGTTCTTGTTTGTAACCTTCTTGAATGTGATTTAAATGATGACCCTCCCACGAGGCTCATTTAAATCTGTTTTGAGATGTTGGCTGATGCATGTTCATATTTTTTTTTGAGATTTTAATATGAATCATGTGATCGAATTATGTGATTTTCTTAGTGTTGATCCGGATATTGACACAAGATGTATGTTTATTTTCAGTATCATCATGTCGCAACATTTTAATCCACTGAAATATATGCTCAAAGAACACCAACTCACTGGTGAAAACTATGTCATTTGAAAACGTAATATTTCTTTTGTCCTCACTACACAAAAACATCATTGGGTTCTTGGTGGGCAAAAACTTGAAAAACCAACTGAAAGGTCATCAAGTGCCGAAAGATGTTTGTACAAAATCTGGGAGCAAGCAAACGAATCAATGAAACTCGTAATCTTGATTTCACTGTCTGATGATTTGAGACTCATTCATGAGGGGGTTGATTCGGCTGCCGAAATTGTACAAAGTCTTGAGGAGATGTTTTCCTCAGAGAGCAATATGGCCAAAGAGTTTCATCAAAATGGTGTGGAAAAGTTGAAAATGATCGAGGGAACGCCCGTAAGGGATCACATTCTCAAGATCAGACGTCATTTTGAAAAACTTGCTTACCTCGGTACTCGGTACTGTGATGAGGCTCAAATCGAATTTTTGTTCCTAACTCTTCCAAGGTGCTTTAATGAGTTCAACTGTGGTTTTGTGATGAGTGATCACATGTTTACCATGGATACTCTGCAAGAAATCTTGGAGACGATAGAGAAACACTTGGGACAAGAAGACGAAGCTTTGGTGACTAAGAAACTTCTCTCAAGATCTAGACCAATGGTGGGTAAGATCGTTGATAAGATGAATGGTCCGATCCAAGGCAAAGCCACTAAGAAAAAGGGTAAGAAGGCCAGCTGGCTAAAGGTCCAAAAGAAACCAAAGGGAAAATGTTTCAAGTGCGGTGAAGAAGGACATTGGAGGCCAGCCTGTCCCAATCCCAAAAGGAATGGAAAGAAAGGTAATTCTCACTCACTAGTTGTTGAAACTTGTTTGGCAGAGTATGCTACCCATTCGTGGGTAGTGGATACGGGATCCACTAATCATATTTGTTTCACATTACAAGGGTTCAAGCGGACCCGACAACTTAGTGGAAGTGAGATCCTCATCATGCTAGGCGATGCTACGAAAGTGGCAGCTGAAGCAGTGGGAGACGTGCACCTGTCTTTTGAAGACCAGTTTTTAATTTTAAGAGATGTTCTTTATGTTCCTATTTTTCGAAAAAACCTTGTTTCAGTTTCTAAACTATTTGTCGATGGATATTCTGTTCGTTTTAATAAACATGTTACTATTTTTCATAACGATGTGATTATCTGTCGTGGAATTTTATGGAACAATCTCTATATTATTAACTGTGCACACCACTCACAAAATGCATTGTATAACAGATCTACTATTTCATGTAAAAGAAAGCATTCGGCTAACGTGAACGAAACACTTCTTTAGCACCTAAGATTAGGTCATATTAACCCAAAAAGGATTCAAAGGTTGGTTCAAGATGGTTCATTGGGGTCCCTCCAGATTGAACCATTTCCAACTTGAGAATCGTGCTTAGAGGGTAAAATGACCAAGAGGGCATTTGGAGCCTAGGGGCTTAGAGCTAAAGAAGTGTTAAAAATCGTTCACACCGACGTGTGTGGTCCAATGCAAATCAAAGCTAGAGGTGGCTACGAGTATTTCATTATGTTTATCAATAATTACTCATGCTACGGATACATTTTCCTAATGAAGCATAAATCTGAGACCTTTGATAAATTCAAAGAATTTAAGGGTGAAGCAGAGAATCATAAGGAAAAGACTTTCAAGTTTTTACGATCTGATCGTGGAGGTGAATACCTCAGCGATGAATTCTTGAACTACCTGTCGGAAGAGGGGATTGCATCCCAGTTGACTGCACCCGGTACCCCTCAACAAAATGGGGTTGCAGAACGAAGAAATAGAACGCTTCTAGAAATGGTAAGATCAATGATAAGTTATGCAGATTTACCAAAATCAATCTGGGGTTACGCTTTGGAAACAACGGCTTATATTATAAACTTAGTGCCATCCAAATCAGTTCCTAAAACCACGAGAGAATTGTGGATAGGGCGCAAGCCCAGCTATAGACACATCAGGATCTGGGGGTGTCCGGCATACATGTTGGACAAGGAAGCTGGTAAGTTGGATGCACGTTCAGAATTAAGGTTGTTCATTGGGTATCCCGACGGGACGAAAGGATGCATGTTCTATGGTCCCAAAGATCAAAAGGTCGTAATCAGTACGCACTTTAGATTTTTGGAAGAAGATTATATGAACGAAAAGAAGCCTAGAAGTGAAATTACCTTGGAAGAACTTAAGGGGCCAACTCCATTGCCAATTATACAAAATGATATACCAAACGTCATGCCTTCACAACCGGAACCTCGTCGTAGTGGGAGGGTTGTCCGACAACCCGAGCGATTCTTAGGGATTGGAGAGTCTTTGAATTTGATCTCAGGCGAAGAATCAGATCCCTGGTCCTAGAATGAGGCGATCCAAGACAAAGATGCAAACTCTTGGCAAACAGCAATGGAAGCCAAAATGTGTTCAATGGATCACAATAAAGTGTGGGAGCTAGTCGAACCACTTAATGGGGTAAAATCCATTGGATGCAAGTGGGTATACAAGAGAAAAAGGGGACCGGACGGAAAGGTTGAAACCTTTAAAGCAAGACTAGTGGCAAAAGGGTACACTCAGAAAGAAGGAATCGACTATGAGGAAACCTTTTCGCCAGTAGCCATGCTCAAGTCCATCCACATTCTCTTGTCGATTCCTACGCATTTAGACTTTGAGATCTGGCAAATGGACGTCAAGACAAATTTCCTCAATGGAAGTCTTGACGAAGAATCTATATGCAACAACCCGAAGGCTTCATTGAAAAAGGTCAAGAGCATCTGGTTTGTAAGCTTAAGAAATCCATTTATGGGCTGAAGCAAGCATCCCGTGCTTGGAATCAGTGTTTTGATCAAGTTATAAAATCCTACGGTTTTGATCAAAACAACTATGAAAGTTGTGTTTACAAAAAGCGTGACGGAACTGCATTGGTATTTTTGGTACTATACGTTGACGACATACTGCTCATCGGAAATGATGTAAAGGTGTTATCGGACGTAAGGGCATGGCTATCAAAACAGTGTTATATGAAGGATCTAGGGGAAGTGGGTCACATCCTAGGGATCAAGATCACTTGAGATCGCAAGAAAATGATGATCGGGCTTTCGCAAGCCTCATACATAGACACTGTTTTGAAACGCTTCAGCATGAAAGATTCCAAGAAAGGTTTTGTGCCCTACAGACATGGAATCCATCTATCCAAAGAAATGTGTCCCAAAACACAGAATGAGATAGATGACATGAAAGGTATCCCTTATGCTTCGGCTGTGGGAAGCCTCATGTACGCAATGCTGTGCACGAGATCGGATATCTGCTTTGCCGTAGGCATGGTAGCTAGATATCAAAGAAACCCTGGGAAAGCGCATTGGACTGTGGTAAAGAACATTCTGAAGTATCTAAAGAGGACACGGGACAGAATATTAGTTTACCAGTCAACCAGTCTAATTCCCATCGGTTACATGGACTCGGATTTCCAATCAGACGTTGACTCCAGAAAGTCTACCTCGGGTAGTGTGTTTTGGATGGGGGGAGGAGCCATGACATGGAGAAGCGTAAAGCAGAAATGCATTGCTAATTCTACCATGGAAGCCGAATACGTAGCTTCTTGTGAAGCAGGGAAGGAAGCGGTTTGGCTCAAGAACTTCCTAGTGGACTTTGACGTTGTCCAGGATTTACCCAGCAAAATCACGGCATACTGTGATAATGCCGGAGCAGTTGCAAATTCGAGGGAACCGAGAGCACACAAGGATAACAAACACATTGAAAGAAAATACCACCTTATACGAGAAATCGTTAAGAGAAGAGACATTGAGGTGGCAAAGATTGCATCGGAAGATAACCTAGCAGATCCATTCACAAAGGATCTACCGCATAGTACATTCGAGCGACATGTGGAAGGAATGGGTGTCAAGAACGTTGCCAATCTGCTTTGAGTGTAAGTGGGAGAAATTATTAGGTTCGTGTAGGGTGACATTAGATGTCACATAGAACACGAGACATGCTATAGTGTACTTAAAAGCAGACTTTGAGTATAAGTGGGAGATTGTTGGGGTATACTGAAAAGTATGCTTTTACTTTGTATAACTAAACTGAATTTTCTTATTTATTTACTGAAATATATTATCAATCACTGTTGCATTTAAATATGAATGAATGTTATATATATTTATTGCAAACCCGTTCAATAAGTCAGTACGTATTACGTTGTAGTTAATTGGGTGATACCAGATCACAGAATATCAAATTAACAGCTCCTCGTAATTAAGTACAAATTTACAACCTAGATGGAAATGAACAAACCATCATGAAAGGTTGATGTATAAGGCTCAGATTGGCTTGTCTTTACCAAGAGATTATACTAGTGCATTTGGATGCGCTGAATAGGACCTACAGGAGGATAAATTCTTCGGTACTGAATATACAAGAATTAGACCTCAGTGTATGTTATTTTTTAATCTCCGTCCCTTAAATAGGATCGTGTAAAATTAATGACTATTGCTTTGACTTATGATAGGAAGAGAGTCATTGCAATTCGATACCTTATATCTTGGGCAATATTATTAATTACATGACGATTGCTGACATTTAATATGGAGAATCGTGTGCAAGTACGTCTTGTTTGATTTGTCCCCTTGGTGGGCTCAGAACCTTTATCATACCAAATCTTGCAAGTGGAAATTTATTTCCGGTATGTATAATAATGTTGAGCTGTCTTTACGCCAAGGATAAAGATATTAATTAATATAAAGCTTGTTCAGTGGCTTAATTAATTAATGGACTAAAATAATCTTAAACACGGGAAATAATGACCGGGAGCCATATTATAGTAAAGTAATATGGGTTAAGATGGATAGTTCAATATTAATTTTATAGTGGAATAAATTAATATTAATGGACTTTGAATAATATTTGGCCCAATATTATAGCTTCATAGTCCATTGGAGGTCCAATTTTAATTCTCCTAAAGGCCCCTCAAATAGCCCAAAATAAAGTCCAATTAATGAAAGAGAGAAGAAAATATTCTTGCCTAATATTTTTGTAATTTTCGAAATTTGTAGGAATGAGGAAGAGAAAGATTTTCTTGATTTTCTTGAAAAGATTTTATGGAAAGAGATAAGTATTCTTGGAATACATAATTATCCCATAAATTCAAGAAGTCAAATCTTGACTCCTTCTTCGTTGTAATTTTCAAAAATTTGGGATAAAAGGGGAATAAGACTTTTATGGAAAAAATTAATTAAGGAGAAAAGAATATAGGAGATATAATCAAGATTTCTTGAAGATCAAGAAAAGATTATCTCCCCTTATTTTTTCCTCAAAAAAACGGCCACCTCTCCCTATATATAGGGGATGAATTTTTCATTCCCAACTGCAATTTCATGTGTTGAAAATATTAGAAATCCACAAAGGTGGTGGCAAAATATATTTGGTTTTCTCTCTTATTAAAATCGTTCGTGAGAATCCTCCCACCGGATTGTGTTCGTGGACTTGGGACATATTTGGGAAGACACTTTGGGTTGATCCATCGTCTCATCAGTTGTCTCTACAAGAGGTTAGTAATCTTGTAACTCCTAGATTCCGCATGCTTAGGATTTACGTGATTACGTGTACTCATGTTGTTTATTCGCTTATTAATTATTATGTTGAATTGATTTAGGATTAATTCATGCTAGAATTAATTGATTAATTTAAATATGTATTTAAAATCATCTCGAATAGATCCGGGCACCCCTAATTTCCCAACAGGGAGAAGTAACCCTCGACCCTCAATCTGCGTGTAGACATGAGTGGGTGTCATGTCTAGGACATCCATCAACTTCACAGAAATTGACTCTTAGAACGGTTCGTAGTTGTTGGTGTTAGTGTTAGTGTCCTAGAGACAATCTATTGCAAGGACATAATACTCGATGATATTCAGTTTGATTTAATATTATAGTTCATTTAATATTAATGTATGGTAATACACTTGTTTGAATATTATGTTTGATTGTTTGCATTTATTCATATAAGTGTTCCCATGAGTCATTGTTCTCATTGAGGTTGTGAGAACTCAGATGACTTAAGCATGACTCTCAAATAGCCCTGATCAATGATCATCAAGAATGGGATATTGATGATGCAATGGAGATTGGTGTGTGATATGCATCATACTCTTGGAGAGTGTAGTAAGATCTCACTTACTACGAGATACTAGGTATCTCATGATGGATGCACAAATACCTTAGAGGGTATTGGTATACCCATCCAAGAAACCGTTTGATGTATTTCCACTATATGTGTCTACGGGTGTCTCGGTTAGTGGGAGCGATGCGATACTCCTTTGGCTTGAGGTCAATACGCACGACATGTGTGGAGTGATGAACTTTGACCATGACCAATGCTTGCACCCTTCCATGGGTAGATACGGCTTGGACTGGGTTCATCACGAAGTGCATGTGCGTGGTAGTTGAGTCAAGAATAGGATTCATTCCTCAATGTGGATTTAGAGAGAATACTCATCTTCTCATCATATTTGGATCAAAGTCATCGGCCGATGCACGTCAACTTAGACTTTGTGGCTAAGTGTGACATACATGAACAATTAGTGATTAGAGATAAATTGATTAAGTTATTTGAATAGACACTTCACCGTGTTCAAGACTAATCGAGTATTCGTGAATGAAAGGAGGAAATCGTAATAGTCCATATTTCAGTTACAGGTAGTTGCACGTTTCTCGCAACTTACCTCATATATTGAGAATTTCTGATTTATTGTCTAGGGTTCAATTAAGACCTTTAGTTTGACTAATTGCTCGATATATGAGAGCCTATGGGTCACACAACAAGTAGTTTCCTTTTACGGATTATAGTTGGTTGATTAAATGTTAAATTGGATTTAATATTTAATTTATGGAGAATTTATTAATAACAGACTAATTTGGAATTAATTATTATTAATGTTTAATTAAATTGGATTTAATTAAATAGAAATTCCCAATAATAATATATGGTAAATTATTGTAGGATTTAATATATATGGAATCAAATCGTAGAGATTTGATATATATGGAATTTAAATCCGTAGAGATTTATATTTAGGGAATTAAATTTGTTGGAAAATTTATAGTTTTGATGAAAGTTCCAAAAACACATGTAATAGGACCAAATCCGACACATTAGGTGACCGATGTTTATATTACTCCGCTATAGGAGACCGGTTGATAATGATTGTATAGAACAACTGATGAAATAAATAGGTCACATATTGAGGGGGAAACTCAATATGTATAGGTCAGATCTGAAGACTCAAAGGACAGCTGATATCCGACAGGCCAGAATGCAAGACAAGAATAGAAGATCGAATCGTTACGATCCGGGTCGATATCTCAACTAAAAGTCATAAAGATCAAACTCAAATACTCAAGATCGGACCGTAAGACCTACATCGACGAAATCGCTAGTTGAAGCTAAGTCAACCGCACCAAGACTTATCGTAGTAGACTGATCGATTCGGATCGATCGGTCAACTCACCACCAAAAATGAAATCGATATTTCACCTAATCATACATCGATGATCTGAACAAGAAGAATGTCAAGCTTAGTTGGAAGAACAACACTGAAAAGTGAGTCTGCTATCCAATAAGAACAAGACACGTATGATCGGAGCCGGCAATTGCGGGATTTGATGCTACCTCTCTTTACGGCTACAAAGTACAAATTCACGCTTTTGGTCATGCCGTTCCTGAAGCTCGTCACATCAAGCCTGCAAGTCTACCAAATATAGCCTGAAATTCAAATTGCTCTCCAACGGCTCTTTGATTTCAAGGTCTATATATATGGGATTACACTTTAGAGTGAATACAACGGAAACACTGAACAATCAAGAAGCTCAAGCTAATATCAGATTTCCGCACAAGAACACGAACAAGAAGATTAATTTTTATTAAGTGTTCATCCCATAAGTTCTTAGCATAGAAATATTTTCATCTAGCTGTTAGGTCAACTATACGCAAAGAAAAAGATTTCATAGTTGGAACCAAAAACAATCTTACCCAAACCCCCAAGTTAGGTTAAGTTGTTTAGCAAAGATTTCGGACTAGGGTTTCTAGTTACGATCTCTCGATCGGTTGAGTGTGAACTCCTTAAACATCTAGTTGGTGTACTGTGTTGGACTTACACATAAAACAAAGTCCAGTTGGTTAAGTAGGTGCCCCTTGTGATAGGGAAGAGTGGACGTAGGACTGGTTTGTCCGAACCACTATAAATCTTGTGTGCCTTTACCGCTTTGATTAACTGATTACACAATCGCACACAACCTTTAAAGCGCATACATATTCCAAGTTGAGATCAGTTAGCACCAAGCTTCTGATCTGATCAAACTTGACACTTTAGGTAACCGATTAAAAGATTAACTTTGGAATCTGATTTATCAAAACTGGTTTTTCACACGGGTAAAACTTAAGCTTCCGCACACATCGCTTAAACCGATAGTTACGAATCGATCTGCCTTTCAGCGACAAGAAGTTGGTTATCACCCAAATCGATTCACTCACACTCGATCGGTTAATCGCCCTCACACTGATTTTGCACAAAAGTTTTTAAGTCTATTCACCCCTCCCTCTAGACTTCGCCCTCACAAAAACCCGCTCGACCTACAAGTGGTATCGAGCGGTTGGTTCTACGCACCCATCGACTCGTATCATCGATTCTTGAGGAAGAATTTTTGTGGTCAATCGAATCGATCCGAAAAACCATTTTTAAAACTCATTCATTTTCCAAAATCACTCAAAGATGGATAACACCTCGTATGTATCATGATCTGCCAAGTTCTCAATCGATGAGTATGCAGATTGGGCCATATATATGTCCAACCATCTAGGTTCGATAAGCGGCGTAATGATGGAAGTCATCGAAAAGAGGACCCATCATCATTTATTACGACAACCCTGCAGTCGGAGGAGATCCAGACTTTGCACCGGGAAGTCTTGTGCGAAAAAGCCCAGCCTTGATGGATGCAGAGGAAAGAAAGCTGCACACTCTAGATACTATTGCAAGGCATATTATCATGAAAACAATGGATAAGGTCACCAAGGAAAATATTAAATATCTCAAAATCAAGCGAAAAGCAATGTGGGATACTCTAAATTTGAGATATGCGAGGGAAATGAACAGATAAAAGACAAAGCCTACAAGTTTAACCGGTGAAGTTCAAAAAATCAAGATGTCGCCAACTAAACCATCAACGAACTCGATGGAAGGATTACAATGTCTATAAACAAGCTTCGAGAACTTGGTAGAGATGTCTGATAAAGATATCAACTACAAAATCCTAAGGTCTCTCACCAAGAAATGGGACATGAAGGTCACGGTAATCAAGGATTGCCAAGACATTTCAAAGATGAAGCCAAGTAGCTTGTTCTTGAGCCTTAAAGCTCACGAGTTCGATTTGATTGAAAGAGGACAAGCTGATGAAGATGAGGTGCCCATTGGCCTCAACTTCAAAATCGATTGCTTTTAAGGCAACCAAAGAGCAGAATCGGCGGCCAACGAACTCAAGTAGATTATAATGAGTCAAGCAAAACAGACGCTTCGCTACTGGGAAGCTTGAGAAGTCAAACGTCCAACTTGGTAAGTATCGAAGATTTTATAAGGACTATCAACATAGCCGAAGGAGATAGGAGATCAGCCAACGATCTCCGTGAAGAACCAGATCTGATGATCGGAGGGATCACAGAGATGAAAGGAAAAGAGATAATCAGACTGAGGAAGGAAGAGATAACCAATCGGACAGAAGAAGCTCAGACTACTATCAAAAAGGGAAGTCACCTGATAGGTCATATACAGAGGAGTGATTCACCCGGAAGGAAAGGTTCGGGATCAAGGAGCGTGCTTCAACCGTGAGAAGCCAGTCACTATAAATACAGACGCCTGCACTGGCCAAGAGAAAGGGAAGAAAAGAGGAAACGAAGAGAGCAACGTTATAGGGATAGAAGAGCCATGGTTGCCGACACGTCAGAATTGACGATTCCTATCTCCCCTCTCCGAGGACTCTCGGATACTCCTCTCAGAGAAGACTTCTCGCCCGACAAGAAGGTCTTTGGACTTCTATGAAAATGAAGATCCGATATTCTCTTCGACGATGATGAGATCTCGCCTCGATGGCCAGGGAGGACCAATCTGGAGGTAACCTCCAAACCCGCTTAGTTCTCTTCTACACCGCTATCATTAGCACACCCGCCGGGAGATTGACCAAGCAATTTACTCGAAAGCAATTGCTTGAGGATCTCTCCAATGCAAGAGACACTTATGCTATAGTGGAAGTTTAAAATGATAAGTCGAGGACCGAAATAATCACCTTGCTAAAGAAAATGATCTCAAGAAAAGCCTCCGAAACTTAGATCACCAAACCGCCGAAGGCAACCGAGAAATTTAAAATTCTCGGGTTAAAGCTTCGATCGGGAGAAGCAGATCAAAGATCACCGGCAATTAACAAAAAACAAGTGTTGATGACTTCAAAAATCCTTCAAGCAAAATTCGATGAGCTGCTCCAAAAGCATGAAAGTCTAAAATCATCCGAGGATAATCATGTAAGAAAATAGAGGTTTTTTCAAAATCATCTAAAACCGCTTCAAGACATGAACACCTATTTTTGAACAACGATTAACAAGAAGGGACTTAGGTATGAGAACCCTTCCACATCCTCAAAAGCCCCTACCGATTCATCTCAAAAGGGTGTAATCGACGAGTTTCGACAAATATACACCAAAAAGCCAAACATGTATCTAATAAGGAAAAAGACCACTTGAGTAGGTAAGGGTGTGCCTAACCGTAAGGGGAAAAATGGACCCCAACTGGTAAAGCATCATTCGAGGAATCAACAAAGAACCCGGTTCTTCCGAAGAGACCTCAACCTGATCAACAGATCAGGAATCAAAAAAGACAACCCAGTAAAGGGAAGTCCAATCGAGACCCAATCAAGGTTAGTCGCCTAATAAGCATGCTTCGTAAACCGCAAAAACCACCTATGCCGAAAAGATATGAATCTTTTGATGGTAGCAAATGTATCTACCTACCCTATAATCAAAAATCTAGGGTCACGCACTGTAACCACACCGATGAAAAGAAGACAAACAGAAAAAGATAAATCCCAAGTCTTCTAAGTCACCCAAGGTTCACACTAATAATCATACTAATCGAAAACATATAAAGAGACGATGATTATGTTGATAGGTATGGGAGACAAATCAGCCTTCTCGATCTAACCGATCACAATAGAAGTGCTTTCTGTTTGTATGGATCCCCAAAACTAATCCTAACCCTCGGACCCAATCCAAAAAGGGGTACCTAAAGCCCGATTTGGGTCAGCAGGATCGCGTGGGTCCGCCAACAAAGGAGGTGTGCAAGCAACTATCCGGTACATCGATAGTGGATGCTCAAGGCACATGACGAAGCAAACATCTCCTCGCCTCTTACATAGAAATGAAAAGGTCCGCGTGTACTCTTCGGTGATGATAACTTTGGTTATACCAAAGGATTCTTAACCTTAGAGAATGATGATGTACAAATAATCGGAGTCTCGTATGTCGAAGGTCCGAAGCACAACCTCTTATCGGTTTCCGCGGTTCTGCGACAAACGGATTCGATGTTGAGTTCTCGAACGACCAATGCACTATCAAGAATCGAGCCACTCAACAGATTTTGCTAACTCGGTTCAAGGAAAGGGACGATCTACACAAAATGATTGGAACAAATGCCCAAGAAATGCATGCCTGATTGTCAAGAGTTCCAAAAGTAGCAGTTGGCTCTGGCACAAAAGAATGAGCCATCTGAACTTTAAAACTCTTAATAAGATAGCAAGGATGTCTCTAGTGGAAGGACTTCCGAATGAAGTATTTTCAAAGGATCGGACATGTCTTGCATGTCGGAAGGGAAAAACAGTCAAAGCTTCATTCAAGGGAATTCCCGGACCGCATCCATCGAGTAATCGCTTGTTGCTTCATATGGATCTATTTGGACCCGGTTACACCAAATCGATCTCAACGACGAAATATACTCTGGTAATCGTGGATGACTATTCCAAGTTTACATGGGTTATATTCTTACATAAGAAGAATGAGACAACAACGAAGATACCCGAGCTACTAAAAAGATTACAAAATGAGAAGGGTGTCAGTGTAGTAAAAATCAGATCAGATAAAGGTACGAAATTTAAACTCTTTTATTACCGATTTTTGCTCTAAGTTTGGTATACTGACATGAAACATCACCGCAAGGACGCCACAACAAAATGGAGTAAATTTGAGCGGAGGAACGGAACTCTCAAAGAAGCTCGCCGCCGCGATGTTAAATTTAAACATGCGATACCAAGCCGTTTCAAGCGTATAAATCAACACAAGCATGCCACACTCGTAATGATGTCTTCTTGACTAAGGCTCACTACAAAACACCCTATGAACTGTGGAAGGACGTAAAAACCTCGTGTCTCTTACTTCCATGTTTTTTGGGTGTAAGTGTTTCATACACAACAATGGGAAGAGTCATTGAAGACTTTTGAGGCCAAGTCGATGAGGGTATATTCTTAGGATATTCCTCATCTAGCAAGGCTTTCGGGGTTTACAAATGCATTTAACCCTACTTGTGGAAGAAACACCTCATGTAGTCTTTGATGAAGCATCTTCTGAACAAGAGAAATCAGCCGCAGAACAAGATGTACCTGATCAACAAGAACCTGATGTTCAAAAAATGGATCAGCTAACGATCAAGGAAAAAGAATCAGAAACTGTAACAATATACATTCCAGATCTAGCTGCTTCACTAGATCAATCAGATCCTAAGGTACAAACAACTGTCGATGAAGAAGTTCGACATACCGAGATAAGATCAATCGAACCATCCGGTTCAGGGGAACATCTGAAGTTCCCACGAACAAGAACATCGCCACATGATGAGTCTAACATCAGCTGAGACATGTTCTTATCAAGTGGATCATAATTCTGCACCACTCCCAATCGCTAGTAATGAAATTTTATCAGAAACGGACGATGTTCACCAAACCGACGCAAATCGAGCGAAGGACTGGATAACCAAATCATCCAACCGATCCGATAATCGGAGACCCATCCGATAAAGTTAAAACTAGACATCGATTGGTGAAAGTGCCATGTATTGTTGTTATCCGCTATGAAGGAACCAACAACAATAGAGGAAGCTCTACAAGACGCAAGTTGGATTCTAGCCATGCGCAGAGGAGCCGAACAGCAGTTCGAGAGAAATCAAGTTTGGGAACTAGTGGACGTACCAAGTCATCAAGATGTTATTGGCACGGCGTGGGTATTCAAGAACAAGAGAGATGAGAAAAACGTCATCACCGTAAATAAGGCAAGACTTGTTGCTAAGGGGCATTCACAATCGGAAGGAATTGATTATGATGAGACCTTTGCACCGATCCGCCGCCTAGAAGCCATTCTTTATTTTCGGGCGATATGCTTCCCACGCAGGGTTCACTCGTGGTATCGATGGACGAAAAGAGTGCATTTTTAAATGGGGTACTAGCAGAGGAAGTTTATGTCGAACAACCTCCGTGCTTCAAAAAGAACAACCAAGTGTACCATTTACTTAAAAGCTCTTTATGGGGTTCAAACAAGCTCCTCGAGCTTGGTATGATACACTCTCTCGCTTCTTGATCGAAAGTGGGTTCACTAAAGGAACGAAGGACGTAACCTTATTCGCAATAGAAGATGGAAAATATATTCGATGGTTCAGATTTACGTGGATTTACATCATCTTCTGATCTCCCAACAAAAGTCTATGTGAAAGATTCAAAGAACCGATGCAAGGGAAATTCGAGATGTCCATGATGGGTCAGATGAATTACTTTCTGGGTCTTCAAGTAAAGCAAAGTACAGAAGGGATATTCATCTGCCAAGCAAAGTACACTAGGAATTTATTGGCTAAGTTTGGAGTTCAAAATTGTAAGGAAGCCAAAATTCCTATGATGACCGGATTCAAGATGGATCCGGATGAGATGGTCGTAAAACAAATCAGAAGGAATATAGGGCTCTCATTGGATCTCTACTATACCTGACTGCCAGCAGACCAGATATAACCTTCGCAGTAGGTGTATGTGCCAGATTTTAGGCAAATCCAATGATAAGTCACCTAGAAGCAGCTAAGCGGATTCTTAAGTATCTGAAGGGGCAAGTAAACCTTGGTTTATTTTACCCATCGATGATAATCTAGAGCTTAGTGGGTATTCTGATTCTGATTATGGAGGTTGCAAGATTGACATAAAAATCCACCTCAGGAACTTGTCAGTTCTTAGGAAGTAAACTGATCTCGTGGTTTTCAAAGAAGCAGACATCAGTTGCAACATCTACTATCAAGGTAATATATGGGTCAGCGAGAAGTCATTTGTTCCCAAATCGCTCCGGCTTAGTCGGCCAAATGAGGGATTATAACATTGAAGCTAAGAATGTACCTATTTTACTTGGCGATGATAATAGTGCTATTGCAATCAATCACTCGTAATCTCGTTTCTACATACAAGATGCAAGCATGTGGATGTCAAACACCATTTTATAAGAGATCATGTTGAAAAGAAGAATATCAGAATGGAAAAGATTCATACTGATATACAGAAAGCTGATATTCTAACCAAGCCACTAACTGAGATCAGATTCAGAGAATTATGCAATGAGCTAGGGCTTCGGATCTTGGAGAAAATGCACCTAAAATGTTTGATGGAATGATCTCCGTAACCGGTGGTTAAGAAACTAATCAGTTCAAGTGAAATCAGTTGAATTTGGTATCTCAACTGATCAGAAGATAAGTCAAGGAACCGATATGAGAAGGTAATTGATCGATTTAAAGTTTATCGATTAAAGGAACCGATCGTTTAAAGGATTATCCGATTAAATCTGCTCGCTTATACTTTGTAAGTCGATTAAGCTGATATTCAACAAGCAAGATTCACAAGTGGTATTCACAAGATTAAAGCTTAAAATCGCATAAGGATACAGGAATTTTACACAACAATGAAATAACAGAAATTTCATTGATAAAGACCCGAAGGTCAGGTTACATTACAAGATACAAGTACAAGAGGACCCGGAGGTCAGTACATAAACCCTAGACCCTAAACCTTTAAGCCATAACCCTAAACCCTCATCCTAACCCAAGAAGTGCGGGAGAGAGAGAGATTTTAAGATCTGATGCTCTCATTTTCCCCCACTTAACAAGGGTGAGAGAGGCTTTAAAGAAATCCTAAAGCCGCTTAGCCGGGTTAAAACCAAAGGGAGCGACAAATGCCTTGATAGGATTTTTTTTTAAGCCGAGAGCCCTAAGAAAGAGTCAATGGGCTCTCCAACATTAAATGGTGAGTTGATATACGGGCATCAGCTGTTGTCTGATGCAGACCGTACATCAAACTCATGTTCATTTTCAGACTGAGTCTGTTGATGCGGGTTACGTCATAACGATAGACACACAAGGTGCATATGGTTAGGAGAAGTGTCTTCTCAGTTGCGACAGCAGATCCACCGCCGTGGTGGTAGAGAAGCTTTGCAACAATCGTATGTGAAATCTTTGATGACGACGAAAACAGTGATAAGGGACACAAAGGGTTGATTTGAGAAGCTGAAATCATTGAAAAAGGGGTAAAGGTGTTTGCCGGAAGTTTCACCGGAAATAAGGGTTCACCAGGATACATGATTCTACAAAGACGATAAGTATGGTGATTGGGTTATGTTGTGTAAAACAATTGGTCCAATTTATAGAGACCAAGCAAGGGTGCAAATGCAAATTCGAGTTCTCAAAACCTTTTAGAGAAATCGCACCAAAAGGACACAAATGTAGGAATCACGCCGATCGATAATCGGATAAATTTACGGTAGGATTGACATATCGAAAAGATTCGGGCGATAATTACGATAAACAAATCGCTACCAACTTAGGGAATAGAAGCTACTATTCTAGACTAAGTTTTGGCGGTAACACTTATCCCAAGAATTGGCTTGATCCGAGATGAATCGATTAGGTCAACTAAAATCGATTACATACTGTAAGTCGATCGATGATGGAAGATCACCGAGCTTGAAACTCCAACAAATCGATACATCACCTATGGGAAAATAGTAAATATCGGTTGAAGGGGAACTTCAACCGATCAAGGAGAATCGAGAAGGAAATCGACGATATTCAAGGAAGATCATTGAGCTTGAAACTTCAACAAATCGATGCAAGTGAAGAAGATCGGTTAAAAGGATCGGTTAGGGAAATTTTAAGGCTTAGGCAGAATACTAAGATCAACAAGTGAAATCAACATGGACAAGTGGTATTGATCGACATTACAATATCACCAACCGTGATAAACCTTTCTTTTCTCTTGTTCTTTGCTTATTTATCTGATCTTATCCGATATTATTTGCCTTTTACGTACCATTATCCTTGTGACGTATTTCCTGCAAATCATTTAATGCGGACGTGGGGAACATGTATTAACTGCTATTAAATGTGCTTTTAAATCCAAAAGGTTTTCGTACGTGCTTTTCCTGACCCTACGATCAAAACCGCTTAATCTGGAGCGTTTAATCTTTTCAAACGGTTGATCTTCCAAATCTTGTCTTCTTTTTCCCTCCTCGTCTTTATAAAGTTCATCAAAAACCATACCAGAGTTTTCCATTTCACAAGCTTGCGATTTATTCTCTAAAAACTCCAGATTACTTCTCTCAGATTCAAAGTGTTTTTCCTAAGTCTCAAAATCATCTTTCCGAAAAACAAAATCTGGTAATTTATGTTTATTTGATGTATCTTTTTTAAATCCATTGATCTTAAATATTTTTATCCTGTGTTATGCTTTATTGTTTCTTGGTTTCCGCATATGTGATGTTCTTATATATATATGCACAACTTTAATCAGGTCCATCCCTTTTAGATGGCCACCCACGGAATGGGAAAGATAATGTGCAATTATGCGAATCGGCAACAAAGATTGTGGATGATAAGTTCGCATACTTCAATATCACTCAGATCCTAATCCATGGAGGTCGAGCAAATTCTCGCGAAAAGGTGCCTTGAGAAATTTTATACCGCTTCAATCGCAATCCAAAGATGCAAAGATGAAGCACTAGAATTCCTAAGGAATTTAAGAGTGGATATGGACGTTCCGGGAAATGAACTGCTCTCGACAAATCACGGAGAAGAAATCGATCGACGAATGATGATATAACCCGGCCTGTTCAAATTTCTACCAAAAGGACGGATCTCTTTTGCGCTCATTACAGGAGAACGAAGATGAGCCGATCGAAAAAGAGCTCTTCGAGAGGCCGACAAACATCATACGCCGTTTTGTCGCCAATGCTCAAGAGGAAATACCGATTGTTGTTTGACATATTGTCAAAAAACAATTATCAGATTCATTCAGCCCCGAATGCTCTTACATCCGCCAAAATGTACAAAAGATGGTCGCAATAATTGATGAAGCCAAGAACATCAATTGCACGGGTTCTCGAAGGCCATTCTCGCTCCAAGAACATGAGAAATTTGGAGTCAATGAATCGAGGCGGTATATCTCGAAGAAAAAGATCGCCAATCTCAACAAGGTTGCGCTTATTCCGAAGATAAACCGCCAATGTTTGAATGGGAACAGATTGGATCAAGTCCTATAAGGCCTTTCTCACAACCCACTTCAAACCATTTTGGGCCACCAGACGATGATATGCGCCAACCCCCCCAAAGTCAAAGAAAGGAAAAGGCAAGGAAGCAACTTCGCTTACACCAAATGCCCCCAAAAGAAGAAAAGAAAAACCGTGAAGGCCCAGAGAAGAGGCCAAGAAGGCGCAAGCAAGCCTCCATGACTCGATGCTTGAAGATGAGTCGATGAAGAAAGAGCGCCAGATCATCTGTTTGCAACACAAAAATCGTGAAAAATCGATGGGCGGTGCTTCTCAAGCCGAGAGCTCGCCAGATCATTCGAGGAAGAAGCACAAGCCGATCGATCTCCTTCTCCTCAAGCTCGAAATTTGATTCACCACACGCACTAATGGTCACGAGCATGTCTCTCCTATTCTTCCACCTGCCCTCATGAACCTCAAATCGCATCATTCGCTGTAAAGCTTACTCGATGTGGAACTGTAAGCACTGCTTCCATGCAAAGGTAACCTCTGCAGGTCGTACCGACGGCCCTACTTCCGCCTTTACTCAAGCACAACTAACCTTCCACATCTCATCAAACCGAATCGACAAACAATTCCCCGAGTCCGGATCAACAAAGATCATAACGGGAAATTGATCGAGAATGCTAATCGAAAAGAGAAATTGATGAGTTGTATCCGGAATCGGGTCGCCTAACCTGCCATAAGAGAAGTTATGGAGATCCTCACTGAGAGATCTTCGATTAAAAAGCTTCTCGGACTTTATAATAATTATTGAACATGGGCGGTGCGGATGAGTTTGCGTGACTTCGATTTCGGCATGAGGAAATCTGCTAAAGTGGGATCACCAAATGAGCTGATAATCTTTACTAAATCTGTCAAAGATCCGATCCACGGAAGCTAGGTTTGCCGGAACAGACGAATCGAGATCGCCGACAAAGCTCCCCGGCAGATGCCATCATGAAGGATGCAGAGTCGCCGATGATAGTGGAGCTGTGTGTTTGCAGCTTCATGACCAACCACCGAGGCACAAACAATCAATCGGATCAAGTGACACCCAACATTCCAACATCACATGTCACTATCGATCAACTTCGGAGATCAAATCTTGTCTCAAAGATCTCCCGAAAAGAAGAAGTTGAGGGATCGATAGTCGATCAAAGGCGATTGCCATCAAAGAAATAACAGATCCAAGGGAATTGGCTATTTCCCGATTAGGGCAATCAAAGATCGGGCTCCCCAAATCAGGTCTCATCAAGGTCAAAATACCGAATCGATAAAGACCGTTGATGCCAAATCGACTCAGTGGATCAACAACAAGTTTTTTTTTTCCGATGCTCACCGACAAGCTAGAATCGACAGAAGAGAAACTTGACAAACCGATTAAAACACTCTCTCGCCATGGAATTGTCAAGATCGAAATGATATCAAGATTCAAAATCTAACTCGCTCAAACTCAAGGCATATCTCGCTGCATCTCAACAGATTTATCGCAATAACTTTGGTTCTCGACCTCCCACCTCACTACTCTTTTTGATCAAACCAAAAGGGGGAAGGACAGAATGAGAAACCAACCGACATAACAAAAGGGACATCACAAACTCGGATCAATAAAAAGATGTCCAAAGAGCAGAAAGTAGTCAAGAAGCCCGAAAAAGCCAAGAAGAAAGAAGGGCGTAAAAAATTGCAGAGGCGTAAAATCAAGAAGAAATTCAGACGAGAGCGAAGAAAGGAAAATTTGGAAAATCCGTATTCGTAACCTAAGCCGCCAAAGAAGAATTGATGAGATCATCCTAAAAACTGCGCAAGATGCTAAGAAATTTGAGGAATGGAATAAGATCAGGAGTGAATGGCTTCTGGATGCCTTTGTTCTTAATCTTGTTCCACAAGAAGAATCTCCTGATGAAGAATTCCTCAACTGGTTAGAAAATAAATACCCGGATTTTCTGAAGTATCTGGAAAATGAGGCCAAGCTTATCAATGTAAAAATAACTCGCCAAGAGTATGATCTGCTGGAGTACTCGAAGAAGGCAGATGGCTCATTTGACAGACGGCATTTTAAAGATTCTATTTTGACATCCTGCGCAGAACGCACATAACTGATCCTCAGCAGACTGATGATGTCAAATGGAAACTTTATCAGATTTTCAACGTACCTCAAGATCAAAGAGAGATGCCAGAAGGATACAAGCCTAAAGAGTGAAGAATCAGAAGACTACTCAGGATCAGCTGTTATTATTTTCAAACTTTTCTGATGTAACATGTAATCAACATTTTTAATGAGAAAAGTTTATTTTCTGATCCTAAGACAAAGTCTCATTGTCTTCTGATTATATGCTCTTAACTGTTCTATTTTTTATCAACTGTATTTGGTTTCTCAAAGTGTTTTGGTTTCATCAAAAAGGGGGAAATTGTTGGGAAATTTATAGTTTTGATGAAAGTTCCAAAAACACATGTAATAGACCAAATCGACACAAGAATGAATCGATGTTTATATTACTCGCTATAGGAGACCAGTTGATAATGATTGTATAGAACAACTGATGAAATAAATAAGTCACATATTGAGGGGGAAACTCAATATGTATAGGTCAGATCCGAAGACTCAAAGGACAGCTGATATCCGATAGGCCAGAATGCAAGACAAGAATAGAAGATCGATCGCTTACGATCCGGGTCGATATCTCAACTAAAGTCATAAAGATCAAACTCAATACTCAAGATCGCACTCAGAAGACCTACATCATCACGAGTCCGCTAGTTGAAGCTAAGTCAACCCAAGACCAAGACTCTAAGAGTAGACCGATCGGCCAGACCGATCAAATCACCACCAGAAAAATCGATATTTCACCTAATCATACATCGATGATCCAACAAGAAGAATGTCAAGCTTTAGTTGGAAGAACAACACCGAAAAGTGAGTCCGCTATCCAATAAGAACAAGACACGTATGATCGAGCCGGCAATTGCGGATTTGATGCTACCTCTCTCAGAACGGCCACAAAGTACAAATTCACGCTTTTGGCCATGCCGCCTCAAGCTCGTCACATCAAGCAAGCACGAAGTCTACCAATATAGCCTGAAATTCAAATTGCTCTCCAACGGCTCTTTTGATTTCAAGGTCTATATATATGGGATTACACTTTAGAGTGAATACAATGGAAACACTGAACAATCAAGAAGCTCAAGCTAATATCAGATTTCCGCACAAGAACACGAACAAGAAGATTAATTTTTATTAAGTGTTCATCCCATAAGTTCTTAGCATAGAAATCTTTTCATCTAGCTGTTAGGCTGCTTATACGCAAGAAAAGATTTCATAGTTGGAACCAAAAACAATCTTACCCAAACCCCCAAGTTAGGTTAAGTTGTTTAGCAAGATTTCGCATCAGGGTTTCTAGTTCGATCTCCGGGATCGGTTGAGTGTGAACTCCTTAAACATCTAGTTGGTGTCTTGTGGTTGGACTTACACATAAAACAAAGTCCAGTTGGTTAAGTAGGTGCCCCTTGTGATAGGGAAGAGTGGACGTAGGACTGGTTTGTCCGAACCACTATAAATCTTGTGTGCCTTTACCGCTTTGATTAACTGATTACACAATCGCACACAACCTTTAAAGCGCATACATATTCCAAGTTGAGATCAGTTAGCACCAAGCTTCTGATCTGATCAAACTTGACACTTCAGTCAACTGATTAAAAATTAACTTTGGAATCGATTTATCAAACCGGTTTTTCACACGGGTAAAACTTAAGCTTCCGCGACACATCGCTTAAACCGATAGTTACCGAATCGATCTTGCCTTTCAGCGACAAGAAGTTGGTTATCACCCAAACCGATTCACTCACACTCTGATCAGGTTAACTGCCCTCACACCTGATTTGCACAAAAGTTTTCAGAAGTCTATTCACCCCTCCCCTCTAGACTTCTGCCCTCACAAAACCCGTTCGGGACCTACAAAATTAAAGGGATTTCTACGCCTCTGCTCTTCTTCCTTCTTTTTCCTTATTAAAGGCACTCTCTGGCCCAAATGCCGATTTTCTTGGCTTGTTCGATCTGAAGTGATCTCAGAGCTCTCTTGGTATTGAAGACTTCCTTCTGCGGTTCTTCCTCAGACTCTTCTAATTCCATTATCAGCTTTCTCTGAGTTGGCTTAGAAGCCTTAGCTCTCTTCCCTTCGGGTTCAACAAATGCCACAGCCTTCCTCTTGATAGGTAGTTCAGCACCGGCTAGGCTTGTTCCAACCCTTCTTCTAGCACTCAGCTTCTCAGCAACTACTTCTTCCATGGTTTCCTCAGAAACTTGAGTGTAGACAGGCTTCTCCACCTTCTTGAATTTAAGCTTTTCAGAGGCTTCAACTTCTTTTAAGGCTTCAGTAATGCTTTTCTTCTCAGCCTCTTTGTCTGCCTTTCTTTCCAAGGTGTGTGCCAATAATACTCTCAGGTCAGCTCCGGTCCTTTCCCCCTTCTTGGCACCATACCTTGGCGAAGTTTGGTTAGTGCAGTGTCCATATGATATTGTTCCTTGCTGACACTTCGCACCTCTCCCGCCAACTGATCTTGCTCTTCCTCTAGTCTCCTCAGATGGTTCTTCGCCATAGAGAATTCTTCAGACATTTGTGCAAACTGGTTGGAGAGAGCATCTTTAAACATCTCTGTCATTTTGGTCATGAGCATGGAGCCCATTTCCTCAACACTATTCTTGATCAGAAGATCATTCTTCTCCACCAGCTTTGCTTCTAGAAATGCAGTCCTTTCCTGATACAACTGCTTCAGCTCTGTTCTCAATTCAGCCTTGACTCCATCCATCTTTCCTTCCATGGCAACATCTTGTCGATCGTCCGAAGTCAAAAATAAAGATCAGTCCGGTAGAACTCAGACTTTCCATCTTTTGGGACTGGTTGGCCAATACCTCTTCAATCTGAGCCACTTTGTCCATGATTGGCACAACCTTGTCCAACTTCTCCACAATGGGAGTGAGATCAATCTCTGGAGCATAGAGAATTTGAGGCTTGTCTGAAATTCATTAGGTTGCTCTCGGGCCGAGACTCCGATCTCTTCCCGAAGCCCGGTATCAACCTCGAGCTTCCATCTCACCTGAGCTTGGTTTCCACTGAGCCTCGACCTGATATCGGTTTATCTGAGTTAAAGATAGAAACTTCAAGAAATTTTGGCATAATTTTTTAATAGTGCCAAAAGTTACCAAGAGTACTAACTTCATCGAGGATGTGTGGGACAAAGAGCTCTCCAAAGATCGATCTATGCTTCTCCATCCGAGATTGACTCTCATCATTCCCCTGCTGGTCCCCATCTTGATTTTTTATCTTTGGAGCTTTCGGGGCACCAACCTCGGCTTTTTTCCTCTCGAAGAAGCTTCCTCTTAACCAAATTCATCAAAATCGATATTTTCATCCCGAGCTTGGTTTTTCTCGAACCCGAGAACTCATAAATAGCTTGTCTCCTCATTCCACCGGCCTCTTCACCTCCGAATGAAGCAATGTTGAGCATTTCAGTGTGGTCCGGTTGAGTATGTAGAATGTTGATCTCGGGCCCAAAGAAGAGATCCCGGAGGTCGATATGTGCTTAGCTCGGGTACCCGGCCCAAGATGAACCTTTCCCCTTGCTTTCCACTCGGTCTCTTCCGGCTTGCCCTTCTTTCGGGGCTCTCGTGTTCAGTGGGAAGTTCTTCTGAGGGATCAAGGAATGGATCACTCAGGAGCTCATCAAGATTCAATGAAGACTGAGGCTCGGCCTAACTGAGGATTGGGCGTAACTCCTCACTTGAATCGAAATGTCGCTCTCGAGGATTGAGCAGCACTTCCTCAAGAGGGAAACTGAGCTACCTCGAGGTCCGAGGTCCTTTGAAAATTTCTTGAGAGAATTTGTCCGAGCTCCATGACGTCTCAAGAACCTCAGAGAAGACTTGCTCCTCAGTTTGCTCCTGTGCTGTGGATACAGCCTGTGCCAACACTTGTAAAGGCGATTTCTGAGCTTTTTGGCCCTCAGGTTGCACCTCCTCAGGCTCACTCTCCTCCTCCTCAGTGGAAATCAGCATCCTTCTGCGTTTTGGAGCAAGGGTTTTCTTCTTCAATGCTTCTCCCTTCTCCCTTTTGACCTCCATCAAGGCCTTCCCCCTGGCTTGATGAGCTTCTTCAGCAGCAGCAGTAGATTCCACTTTCTTCTCTTTCTTCCCTTTCAAAATCTTTCGAGTTGTTGTCGGCTTGAACATGACCTTATACTTTGGGAAAGGTGAGGAGTTGGCAAAAATATCCTCCTCTTCACGGCACATCTCCAAAATAAAAGCTATTTTGGTTGCATGGAGAATCTTGCCTTTGATTGAGATCGATCCATCCTCATTTTTTATCTGCTTGGCCTGGTCACTCACCACTCTGATCAGATACTTCAACCAATTGAAATATGTGGTGGGTAAATCTTCGATAGCAGCCATCAATCTAAGCTTCGGAGTGCTTATCTGCTCAAAACTCCCTGATCTACTCATTATACACTTGCTAACAATATCTAACAAAACTCTATATTTCGGCTTCAAATGCCGTTTATTCAAAGTCGCCTCAAACTTAATAGGATGCTCTGTTATCCTATCAAGGTATTCCTACTCCCGACCCAACATATAAGTCATGGGATCCTCTCCTCTATCACACAACTCAAATACATCATTTAAATTTTTGGGGATTATATACACCTCCCGTACAAAATCTACGTATTTCGAGCTATGTTCTAGAGGGGAAACAGTAATCTGAGATTCGATACCATCCTCATCATCTAATCTCAAATTTGAAACAAACTCTATTACCTCCTTAGAGTATTTGGCTTCCGGTTGGCTTGCGACGAGATTTGTGAGTTTTGCAATTCGGATCATATGAAGTGTTTCTTCTTCGTGGGTAGCTTTGGATGAACTCTCGAGTGATACCACGTACTCATACCATGGCTTGTTGGAAATAGCCAGTTTGTCATATATTGAGAAAGTCATTTTGAGAATTTTTGAGAGTAGGGTTTTGGGACGATGAAGATTTCTGGGCAAAAAGGGTTTTGAATTTTGCAGAGTGTTTTTGGAGACGAAGGTTAATAAAATGGGCTTGAATGGATTTCAAATGAATATATATAGTGGATTCGTGAGAAATCATGTGATTAATTAAAATCAACGGTTAAGATTGATCACCGACTAATCGGGTATGCGAAAGGACGATCTCACGAAAAGTACGCCGCCATTTTTAACTTATTGGTGATTAATTGAATCAGAGCAATTAATGACTGTTGACCTTCTTTGGCATTTCAAAGGTCCCGCCCAAAAACACTCCCTTCAGGTGTTTAGTATTTATTGCAAATGATTTCTGAGTTTCAGTTAAGCAATAAATGAGTTGCATGAGTCATTACTTCTTCAGACTAATTTTCTTTTATCAGTCTTACTGAGAATTGACCTTGATAAAATATCAGTATGATATTGAGTACTGAACGTGTTCAGTATAATACTGAGTACTGACCTTCAGTACATCTGAGTTTCCCAAGACTCAGTTCAGTATTTCAAATTTTATCCTGAGTTTCTCAGTAGAATCCTGAGAAAACTTCATGCATCTGAAAACCTTCAATTTTTCAGTTTTACTCTATACACCTGGATCCAACATCCCTAATTCAACTGATAGTTCCTGAAATCTTGATTCAGCCAAAGGTTTAGTCAAGATATCAGCTCTCTGCTTATCAGTATGAATCTTCTCCATCCTGATATCCTTCTTCTCTACATGATCTCTGGTGAAGTGATGTCTGATATCCACATGCTTACATCTGGTGTGCAATACCGGATTTTGTGAAATAGCAATAGCACTATTATTATCACAAAATATTGGTACTTCATTGGCTACAATCTTATAATCCCTTAATTGTTGTCTGAGCCAAAGAATCTGTGCACAGCAGCTTCCTGCAGCCATGTATTCAGCTTCAGTAGTACTGGTTGCTACTGAGGTATGTTTCTTTGAAAACCAGGATATCAGCTTACTTCCAAGAAATTGACAAGTTCCTGTAGTGGACTTCTTGTCAATTCTACACCCTTCATAGTCAGCATCTGAATAACCAGTTAATTCAAGGTTATCATCAGTTGGATACCATAATCCTCTATTCACTGTGCCCTTAAGATATTTTAGTATCTTTTTGGCAGCCTCCATGTGACTAGCCTTAGGATTAGCTTGGTATCTTGCACATATCCCAACAGTAAATGTTATATCCGGCCTACTTGCTGTGAGATAGAGCAATGATCCAATGATCCCTTTATAATCAGTGTGACTTACTGATTTGCCCTCAGGATCATGATCCATCTTGTAGTTAGTATTCATGGGAATTATAACTGAATTGCAATTTTGTACACCATACTTGGCAATTAGATCTCTGGTGTACTTTGCTTGGTTCATGAAGATTCCTTCCTTTGATTGTTTCACTTGAAGTCCAAGAAAGAAATTCATCTTCCAATAATGACATCTCAGATCTTCTTTCATTAGGGCTATGATGTCTTTATTCAGCTCAGTGCCCTTTTCTGTTTACCTGAAAAATAGATTAGTTATGTGGTACCCATTTGGTGTAGGGTCCTACCAGGTTAGCTGTACCTTTTGGAATCCAAATCTGCCTGACAACTCTAATTACTTTAGAGTGGTTGATCTGTCTTCCATAAACATCTATATACACATTTACCACTCTAGGTGCCTTAGCAGTATCCTGTGTATGAGTGCTAGCCTTGGCATGAACATGAGCCTTAGAGTTTTTCTTGGGTACAGGTCTTTTGTTCCATTGCTTTGGCTTTTGTGCAGCTGGTCTGTGTCTTTGTTGACTTGGGTTCAGGTAACCTTTACCCTTAGGCAAGTGGGGTTTAGGTTGCCTGTACTGAAATTGGGGTCTTTCAGTAATCTAAGGACTTGGTCTTTTCAGTTGAGAATGTCTCTGCTGAGTGTTTCTCTTCTGAAAATTCCTCTGCTGGTTCAGTGCAGATCTTTTCAGGTTTGCATTCTTAGCCTGAGGCTTTGAAGTACTTGCCTGAAAATTTCCTACTGAGTGGTCAGGTTTTCTAGCCTTTACCTGAGGTTTAGGCTTTCTTACCTGAACATTCAGTTTTTCTGGAACCATAGGTCTTTTTCCCTTGTCTAAAACTTTGGGCAATTCTTCAGTTCGAAGTGTAGGTGCCACTTGTTTAACAAAGATTGTCTTAGTGCTACTAGATGCAGCATTCAGATGACCTTGTGAGGTTCCCCCTGGAATGTATCCCAATCCAGATTTTATAGTGGCAGGTCTCTGATAACTCTGAATTTCATCTATTACTTTAGATGCAGAATTCAATAGAGTTAGCTTTCTCTGCGCACTATCCTCACATTTTTGTAGAGTTTCATGCTTCTCAGAGAGGTCATTGAACTTAGTTCTGATCAGCTGAATCTCCTCAGTGGATTTCTCTAGTTTTTCATTTAGGGTCTCTTTCAACTTCTCTTTCTCTGAGAGTTGTACTTTCAGAACATCTAGTTCATCAGTAGTTCCCATTAATTGAGAAGTGATCTTAGCATTACTAGAGTCTTTCCACTTAAGATTTTCAGCAATCAGTTCTTTGTTCTGCTCTTGAGTTTCATTCAGCGGTTCTTGTAAAACAGCATAGTCCTTCATAAGACTCTCAAAAGAATCCATCCAGTCAAATTGACTGTTTACAGTAGAACTTGACAACTCTTGTGCTTGTGTAGGAGCAACAACAGAGATAGAAGAACTTACCTCTCCTACAGCCATGAGACAGATGTCATCACTGTCACTTTCTGAGCACATCTCATCTGAGGAGCTGGAACTTTCTTCAGACTCCTTTTCCTTCTTAGCAATCTCAGCAAGTGTATCCCATATTTCCTTTGTATTCTCACAATGAGAGATCTTCCTCATAACACCATCATCAATAGTGTTATATATTGTATAATTGGCAATATAGTCTAGATTGACTAACTTCCTCTCCTCAGGAGTAAGTTGATCATCAGACTTTGGAAATTCAGTCATGGGATCATTTCTCTCATTTTATGTAACTCTGGGATTCACCACAGTGAATTGGAATGGTCCTTCAGAGACCACTCTCCACGTACGTTCATGCTTAGAATACAGGTGAGCCTGCATTCTCAATCTCCATAAATCATAGCTCTCTACTGAGAACTTTGGAAGTTTCTTAGAAGGCATTATGTCTGAGCCTTTTAAGATTTCAGCAAGTAAGATCTGTTCAGTAGACCACAAGAATTTTTTAGCAAATAAGACTATGGTCAACAAAGTAGGTGGTCAAGTTGAACCACTGCTCTGATACCACATGTTGGTCCCGGTGCAAACGAGTCTTACACGTGTATGGGGGGAATACACGTGTTCAGTGATTTTAAAACTTTTTCTTCACTGAGGTCAATTGGGTCAGGTTGCCCTGATGATTTGGTCTTCAGAAGCACAAATCTCCCTGAGTCAAAGTCTACCTGAGACAGTGATCCTGAGTTGCTTTCAGAAACCTCAGATAATCCCAACTAAGCCTGAGTTTTCAGATATACTGAGTTGCTTGAATAGCTACTCAGATGTGCGGAATGGTTGGCCCTAAGTTTATACTCGTTTTATACTTTGCTGAAAACCTTCCTTTTAAATGAGATAGTGATTAGGCTGTGATTCAGTTAGATGCAACTTCAGTGGATTGGTTCCAACTGAATATCTGTGAAAATATGCTTTCAGTTAAAGTAATGCAACAGTTAATAAAAGTAATACAGAAAGCAAATAACACAGCAAGTTATAGTGGTTCAGAGACTCAAGCTCCTACGCCCACTCTCTCTGATCTCTTCAGAGAAATTCCTTAATCACCTCCTAAGGTTTTCTGACTACCTCTGTAGTTTACTAACCTTTCTATTTTGAGCTTTCTGACTACCTCTATAGTTTACTTACTCAAAACACACACAAGCTTTCTGACTATCCAAGATAGTTTACTCACTTCTTCTCTAGAGTTTTTTGACTACCTCAATGTAGTTTACTAACTCTTTACAACTCCAACTCACCAACAATCACACTCAAACTACCTTACAAAGGGTTTGGGGTTTCTTGGTTGGTTTCCAACTAGGATGAGATATCCTTTACAATTAAGAACAATGTAAAAGCTAGGATATCTCTACTAAGCTTTGGATATATCTTATCAAGCTAGGCTTAGTGAATGAGCTCTCTTCTGTATAAAGCACTTGGGAAATTCTTGGGTTTTTGAGTGCTTCAACATGCAATAATAAGTTTGAGCTCTTGAGTTGCTTACAAATTTCCCTTAACCTTCAATGTAGATGGTCACAAGTATTTATAGGCAGTCACCAAGGTCACTCTTGAAAAACTATCTATTGGAAGAGATAGCTTCATGAGTTTCCTTTTATGGTGTGTGATAAACGGCTATTTTAGGGTTTGAAACTCCCTAGCATGTTTTAGGCAATATGTTTTTCATGCAGCCAGTTTACCACTTTTTTTTGATGCGAACATGGTACTACTTGACATGCTTGATGACTGTCGCTTTTCGGCGTCGATAAAATGGATGTCTTCTTCTGATTGGCTGTTGTCTTCAGTTAAATGTAGACAAACATAACGGCTCTTTTTGGTCAATATCTCTGAGTGATATAACCTTAACAACACTTAGTTTTAGTTCCTTTTGTCTACATGAGAATGTCTTGGGCAATATCTATTTTTCTGAGTAATCGAGTTTTTCTCAGTATTGTATCCTTCAGATAGATATTTTCAGTGCCTCGGAACATTGAGTTTATCTGAGCATTCAATACATTCTTTGAGTCTTGATAATTGTTGTATCTTGATATCCTTTGTCTTGATCTTGATCTTACATCTTTTGTCTTATGTGTCTTCAGAGTCTTCAGTGTCTTCTCAGTCTTCAGAGTCTTCAGTGTCTTCCGAGTCTTCAGAGTCTTTTGAGTCTTCACAGATATCTTGGACCGATATCTTCGAAGTCTTGATTTCGATTTCTAATTTTTAGTCTTGATTCTCGATTTCTGCTTCGAGTCTTGATTTCTCGATTTCATATTGAGTCTTGATTTCTCGGTTTCATCTTTGAAACTTGATTTCTTAGTTTCATACTAAAACTTCAGTTTCTCAGTTTCATACTGAAACTTCAGTTTCTCAGTTTCATACTGAAACTTCAGAAACTTCAGAAACTTACTGAGTCTTCAGAATCTTCAGAATCTAACCTGATCTATATATGTTGAATATACACGGTGCAGATAACATCCTGAACACTCTAAAACTAAATTCTGACTCATCTATCAAGATTATCCTGAACATGTCATACTCAGGGGTTTTGGGATCTAATCAAAATCTTCTTTTATTAAATTCATCTCCCAACACCTTTCTTTCCATTCCTTTTGGGATTGGAACAGGCTGACCTTCAATGTCCTTTTTCACCGCACTTGAAGCATTTTCCTTTTGGTACTTTCTTGACACCCATCCAACTAGCTATCTATCTCTTACTTTTCTTAGTGATGAGTATGCTTTGGTTCTGACCACTTTCCTTTTCTTGAGTCTTGCCTTCCATTGGCCTAGATCTTGAGAAAAGACTTTTGGTCACCAATGCTTCGTCTTTCTTTCCTAAATGCTTCTCTATTATCTCCAAGGCTTCTTGTAGAGTGTCCATAGTAAACATGTGATCGCTCATCACAAAACTACAGTAAAACTTGTCAAAACACCTTGGTAGAGTTAGGAAAAGAAATTCAATTTGAGCCTCATCACAATACTTAGTACCGAGATAAGCAAGTTTAACAAAATGGAGTTTTATTCTGAGAACATGCTCCCTTACGGGTGTTCCCTCAGCCACTTTTAGCCTAGCCACGTTGCCAGTTTTAAACTGATTGATCATGCGGTCTTTTGTTAAAAACATTTCTTCAAGACTTTGTATAATTTCTGCAGCAGACTCAACACCTTCATGAATGTGTCTCAAATCATCAGACAATGAAGTCAAGATTACACGTTTCATTGGTTCATTGGCCTGCTCCCAAATATTATACAAGTGTCTTTCCGCATCAGATCCATCAGTAGGCATACGGGGCTTGGGTACATCAAGAACCCAATAATGTTCTTGTGCAGGTAGGACAAAACACATATTTCGTTTCCAAACAACATAGTTATCTCCAGTTAATTGGTGTTCTTTGAGTGTATATAACAGTGGATTAAAAGGTTGCGACATGTTGAACTGAAATAAATAATAATATGCATAAGCACAAATATATCACAAAATTCGATCACATGTTTCATATTAAAATCTCCAAAAAAATATGAACATGCATCAGCCAACATCTCAAAACAGTTTAAATAAGCCACGTGGGGTGGGTCATTATTTAAACACATTCAAGCAGGTTACAAACAAGAATAGTTACAAACCTTTAATATGCAGATTAATAGTTGGCTCCCACTTGACCAATATAAAATTGACAGGGACTTCGGGGAAGTATATGAATATCAATTTTATACCAAAGTAATAACCATGATTAAATACAGAATTATTATTTCGCTTTGATCGAGCCTCGTGGGGAGGGTCATCAACGCCACTAGTAATAATCCACAATCATCCGTTTGGAATTTATTCATGTAAAAGCTATCTTTTGACCGTCCCGTGGGGGGATTTCTCCAAAAGATTCACAAATAAATAAATCATGGAGGTCAATAATTAATTCAATTTTATTATCCGGAATAAAATTGTTAATTAATTGTATAAACATACTTAGTAATTTTCGAAAGTGAGATTTTTCAAAACATTTTTCTCATGAATCGCAAATTTAAACACAATTTAAATAAGCATAAAATAATGCATAAACATCAAGACAAAAAATTAAACATATTGGGCACATTTATCCAATTGTCATGGTTAATTTTTGTCATGTCTTGATCTTGAGAAATCGTCTTCATAGCCTTCATCGTTCGTCTCAAAAAGCTCCCACTTGACGGTTTTAAAAAAAATGTCTTGTCAAGCCACGTCATCGACCAGCTCGTGGCTCGGAGTGCCCGCCTAGCACTCCCCCGGCCGTGTCGAATAAGCGTCCGTCTTGGCCAGGCGCAAGCGCAAGTCGCCCGGGTCGCCAGCGCCCAGGTCGCCTGGCCGGTCGCGTCACCAAATCGCCCGTCAGCCTCGAAACACGCCTCGAAAGCGGCCGTTGCCAATCGCCCACCCCGTCGCTTTCCATGCACTCTGTCGCCCGCCCGCATCGCCCCAAGACGCCTCGCGCGAGCCTCGCCCGTATCGCCCGTCCATATGCGCCAGATCCATTGGCGCTCGGCCCCTCGCCCTCTCGCCCGCCCGTCCAGCGCCACCCGCCCGGCGTCCACGTCGCACAGTGCCTCCTTTTGGCACGTTTCAAGTGACGACGCCGCTTATGCCCGTTAGGATCCCGCCTTTTAATTCTTCGTTTCATTCCGTTTTCCGATCCGTTATAATTTATTTAAAAATAAATAAACCTAGATCTAGACTAGTCTATTACATTGATCAAATCAAACAAATTCTAATCTACTCGTAGATTTTCTCACGAGGCAAAACGAATCCGAACGAATCAAATTAAAAAACCACAATTTATATGCATTCATAAATAAACACATTAAATTCCATGACAATTGGATACCTGCAAAAAAGATCTAGCAATTCTACTATCCAATTTCAAAATTTAATGACAAATAAATTAAATTACAATTTAAAATTCAGAGCCAGAAACCGAGGCTCGATACCAGGTTGTTGGGGAATTAATTGCCCGGATCTATTCGGGATGAATATTTAAATACAAATTTAATTCTAACAATTATTACTAGCATGAATTAATCCTATATTAATTCAAATAATAATTCAACAACAAATCATGCATATAAATAGTTCACGTAAATCCTACGCATGCGGAATTACTACGAGTTTACGTGAACTTACCTCTTGGAATGACAATGGTCTCGTCGATGAAAACACACCAAAAGACCTTCCCAAGTATTCCCTAGTCCTTGTTCGACAATCCGGTGGAAGGAAGCTCGCGAACCATTAACAAAAGGAAAAATAAAATTTGTTGCACCACCTTTGTGGATTTACTAATTTTTCCAGCACATGGAATTGTACTTGGAAATGAAAAAATCATCCCCTATTTATAGATCGGGTGGTGGTCTAAATTTTGAGGAAAAACCAATGTGGGAAAATCTTTTCTTGATTTCCAAGAAATCTTGAATATATCTCCTATATTCTTTTCTCCATAATTAAAATATTCCACAAAAATCCCACCTCATCTTGTTATGGCATATTTTCAAAAAATCAAGAGACAAGAATCCAAGATTTGGATCTTCTTGAATTTATGAGATATACTTGTATTTCAAGAAATACATATCTTTCATAATATCTATTCAAGAAAATCAAGAAAATCTTTCTTTCCCTTTTATTTCAAAAAATTCGAAAATTTCACTATGAATAACCAAGTGAGAGATTTCTTGAATTTAATGAGATAATCTTGTATTCCAAGAATACATATCTTCATTCCATAACAAAATTCAAAGAAAATCTTTCTCCCCTTTTATTCATAATTTTCGAAAAAGAGAGGAAAAATAAGCAACAAAATTTATTTTATTTTTAAACACCTTTTTCAGTTATTGGACTTTATCTTGGGCTAATTGGGGGCCTTTAGGAGAATTAAGATTGGACCTTCCAATGGACCTTGAATTATCAATATTGAGACACAATATTATTCAAGCCCATAAATATTAATTAATCACACTACATAATTAATATTGCACTATCCATCTTAACCCATATTACAGTTAATATGACTCTCGGTTATTATTTCCCGTGTTTAAGATTATCTAGCACATTAATTAATTCAAGCCACTGAAATAGCTTTCCATTAATTAATATATTTTATCCTTGGTAAAGGAACGGTTCAACATTATTATCCATACCGGAAACTAGTAACACTTGCAAGATTTGGTATGATAAAACTTATGAACCTCCAAAGGGGGCAAATCGAACAAGTGTACTTGCACACGATTCTCCGTATTAAATCTTAGCAATCGCATGTGACCAATAATATTGCCCAAGATATAGAGTATTTAATCTCATTGATTCTCTTCCCATAATAAGTCAAAGCAATAGTTACTAACCACACGCAATCCTATTTAAGGGACGAAGATTAAGAAATAACTAACCACTGAGGTCTAATTCTTCCTAGTTCAGTTCTGAAGAATTTGTCCTCCTGTAGGTCCTCTTCAATGCATCAGTCATGCACTAGTGTAATCTCTTGGTCAAGACAAACCAATCTGAGCCTTACACTACAACCTTTCACGATGGATTGTTCATTTCCATCTGGGTCGTGAATGGTGTACTTTTAATTACAAGGAACTGTTAATTTAATCTTCTGTGATCTGGTATCACTAAATTAACTACAATGTAACACGTACTATTTATTGAACAGTTATGCAGTAAATATATGTAACATTCGATGATATTTAAAGCATCGGTGATAAACAATTTATTTCAGTAAATAAGTCCAAAATTCAGTCTGATTATACAAAGTAAAAGCATACTTTCCAGTATAATCCCAACATAAACATGACCAGGCGTCATGCCTAACGCTTCCATCAGCTTCACTGGGATAGACTCTTCAAACGGCTTGAAGTTGTCGGGTGCCTTGTATTGACCCCCAGTTTTCTTGGAACTTTTCTTTGGCTCTACGACTTCCTTCATCTCTGAGAGCCGGGATTATAACAGTTCCATATTGTGGATGAGGTCGCTAGCGTGCTTTTGAATGTCAGTGAAGCTGGTCGGAAATTAACACACCGAAGATTTTAAGTCGTTTATATTTTTTTTTAAATTTCAATAAGAGATTAGTCTAATAATTTTAAAATTCAAATCTATCTTTCAGTATTTATAAACAATATATTATTATCAAAATCTCATAATTTTCTAAGATTTTTCTCATATCTTTACAATATTTAGAAGGGATTCAAATTTCAATCTTTATCTCCAAGAAAATTCTCTCATAATTCAAAATTTAATTTCTCGAATGTTGCTTGCAAAACAAAATATGACGAATTCTCTATCTTTTTATTAATCTGTTTCGGAAAACAAGGAAAAGATCAACATTAGTAGTTTAGTACTTGTCCTAGTTTTCAAATATGTCGTCACTTTTTTTCTATTATTGAAAATTTATTTGTTTAATTATAAATTTTATAAAAATATATATCTTTAAAATTTTATCTCCATATCTGCAAGAATCAAATCTCAAGATTTTCATGAAATATTCAAATCTTAATTCCACTAGGAAATATATTTTCTTCCTTATAAATAGAGGTCTCTTTTCATGAAATCAAAACACGCAGAAAAATATTTTTTCATTCTTTTCAAAACTCCAGAGCTTTCTCAACAAGGATTAAAGTAATTGCGTTGCATGCATCTGCACCACGACATGAATTTAAGGTGTGATTTACTTTTTCTTTATTAAATATGTCGTATGAATAAATTGTTTATCTGCTGCATTACATGAAAGTGAATGACAAGTTTTATATAAGGAATTTTATAAAAGGTCAGGGTGTTAAGAGAGGCCCGAGACTGAAGAGAGGTCCTCGGGGAATCTAGGATTGAAGAGAGATCCTTGGGGGAACCGCCGTGCACAAGAAAAAACACGGGACTGAAGAGAGGTCTTCGTGGAAGCAATTGATTATTTCGATGAAAAAGAATTTACATACATGAAAGATTTTACATACATGAATTATTTGAGATTTGCACTTTATTAGTATTTTATATTTAATCTTGACAAAGTGAACTTACTGAGCTAGTGGTTTTGCTCATACCATACTTTTAACATTTTCAGATTAAGAAGGAGTGCGGTGGAGGGACGGTGGATCTATCTTGAGGAAAAATTATTTTCATGTTGATTTATTAGTATTAGCATTTAAATTTAAATCGTATTTTAAATTTTTGTCACATCTCCATGAGAAATTTTGAATCTTTAAATTCTTATTTATTTATTTTTCCGCTTTCTGTTGCAAATTCTTGTAGAATTTTATGCATATTTGCCCTACGAAAAGTCGGGATATGACAGAGTGGTATCGGAGCAGGTCTACGTTCTTGTAGACTTGTTAAAAAAATGTTATTTGAAAATTATTTTTACAAAATAAATATAAATCATGCACTATTGAGTATATGTTACGGCATCCACCACCTCCCACCGCTATAACTCCGAAGTATGACATAAAAGTTTATAAATTATTTTACAATTCGATCATGAAAAAGATGATCACATGATATATAATATGTGCATCAAATGCTACAGTTCAAGTTTCAAGTTCAAAACAATTTTATTTTAAAATCATGACATCAAATATATTCACTACATGACTATTTCAATTTTTAACGCATGCATGCATATTTTATCTATTACAATCGATTTTCGAGGACGAAAATATTTTCAAGGGGGGTAGAATGTAACACCCCAAAGATTTTAAGTCGGTTATATTTTTTAAAAATTTCAATAAGAGATTTTTCTAATAATTTAAAATTCAAATCTATCTTACAGTATTTATAAAAAATATATTATTATCAAAATCCCATTATTTTCTCAGATTTTTCTCATATCTATACAATATTTAGAAGGGATTCAAATTTCAATCTTTATCTCCAAGAAAATTCTCTCATAATTCAAAATTTAATTTCTCAAATGTTGCTTGCAAAACAAAATATGACGAATTCTCTATCTTTTTATTAATCAGTTACGAAAAACAAGGAAAAGATCAACATTAGTAGTTTAGTACTTGTCCTAGTTTTCAAATATGTCGTCACTTTTCTTTCTATTATTGAAAATTTATTTGTTTAATTATAAATTTTATAAAAATATATATCTTTAAAATTTTATCTCCATATCTGCAAGAATTAAATCTTAAGATTTTCATGAAATATTCAAATCTTAATTCCACTAGGAAATATATTTTCTTCCTTATAAATAGAGGTCTCTTTTCATGAAATCAAAACACGCAAAAAATATTTCTTAATTCTTTTCAAAACACCAGAGCTTTCTCAACAAGGATTAAAGTAATTTCGTTGCATGCATCTGCATCCACGACATGAATTTAAGGTGTGGTTTACTTTGTCTTTATTAAATATATCGTATGAATAAATTGTTTATCTGATGCATTACATGAAAGTGAATGACAAGTTTTATATAAGGAATTTTATAAAAGGCCAGGGTTTTAAGAGAGGTTTGGGACTGAAGAGAGGTCCTCGGGGAACCTAGGATTGAAGAGAGATCCTTGGGGGAACCGTCGTGGACAAGAAAGAACATGAGACTGAAGAGAGGTCTTCGTGGAAGCAATTGATTATTTCGATGAAAAAGAATTTACATACATGAAAGATGTTACATACATGAATTATTTGAGATTTGCACTTTATTAGTATTTTATATTTAATCTTGACAAAGTGAACTTACTGAGCTAGTGGTTTTGCTCATACCATACTTTTAACATTTTCAGATTAAGAAGGAGTACGATGGAGGGACGGTGGATGTATCTTGAGGAAAAATTATTTTCATGTTGATTTATTAGTATTAGCATTTAAATTTAAATCGTATTTTAAATTTTAGTCACATCTCCATGAGAAATTTTGAATCATTAAATTCTTATTTATTTATTTTTCCGCTTTCTACTGCACATTCTTGTAGAATTTAATGCATATTTGCCCTACGAAAAATCAGGATGTAACAGTAGTGCCCCTTCTGGGCGTGGTAATGGCAAAACTTGTTGGGATTTTGCTTGCTCGTGTCTTTCATGGGACGAGGCGCATGTAGCATATCCCACCCTTGGATTTGAGCGTAAACATGACCAGGCGTCATGCCTAACGCTTCAATTAGCTTCACCAGGATAGACTCTTCAAACGGTTTGAAGCTATCGGGTGCCTTGTATTGACCCCCAATTTTCTTGAAACTTTTCTTTGGCTCTGCGACTTCCTTCGTCTCTGACTGCCGGAACTCTAACAGTTCCATGGTGTTCATAAGGTCGCTAGCGCGCTTTTGAAAGTCGGCGTAGCTGGTCGGATAGTCGGTAGTCATGCACCGCCATAACTTGGTACCTTTCCTGAGGCCGGACACGGCTCCCAGTAGTGTAGCTTCATCCCCTATGGGGTCTCCCTCAATGATGAGCCTATCAATCCTTTCAACATAGGATCGATCCGATTCAGTTTCACCCTGATGCGTGTTCATGAGTCGCTGCCTTGTCGCAGGCCGAGGTGCCATTGTCGTGTAATGGCTTAAGAATAGCCGTGCCAGCTGCTCGAAAGTATCTATGGAGAAAGGTGGTAGCGAAGTGTACCACATGTGGGCCTGATCGCTCAGTGTCAGGGAGAATAACCTACACTTCGTCGCGTCCGATGCCCCCATTGAGGCCATGTATGCGTTGTACTTCGCCACATGGACTTTGGGGTCCGTATTCCCATTATAGCGATCTAGAGCCGCTATGCTGATTTTCTGGGTAGGTGCCAGGGTGATCATAGTCCCCAGTGGTGAATCTGGAATAACAAGGTCGTTATCAGACCCCGATGGTCCGTCCTGGTTTCCCACCTTTTTCAGCAGTTGTTGGACAGTTCTTGCCAACGCTGCGACCTGGGCATCGCGTGGATTATTAGCCCCATGCCCGCGATCATGATGAAATGCCGAATTTTTCGGCCACTTTCCGTGGTGCATGTCTAGGGCCATGGCAAGATCCCTTTCCACCTGTTCAGCGTGGCGCGGTTGAGAATGGGCTTCGTCCTCGCCCCTCACGAGGAACTTCTGTGCCGCCTGGCTTCCGAGGCGGGTGAATACGTTATTCGAACCCGCTGGTCTGTCCAGGGCCCAGCGATTTCGAACGTTTGTGTGTTTAGCCGCGTGATACTCCAGTTGGCATGTGGATCGCCCCTTCTCCATCAGGACGCCCTTGCCGTTGGAGGTTCCGGTGTAATGGGCTATTTTCTTTTCTGGGGGTTGTTCCCCCTCAGCGCCGAAGTTGAGGCGCTTCTTATTGAGGACAGCCATCACAACATTGGCATCCTCTAGTGTTTGGACAAGGTTCCACCAGTCGGAAGAGCCAGCCGGGGCCGCACGGTGGGTGTGCCGGGAGCTCAGCGATACTTCGACTCCATCGTGTGCGTCAGTTTCGTTCCCAGTAACAGCTTTTCCCTGGTTGATTGCCATTATTCAGTTTGATTTTTTAGAACGTGAGTCTCCTCAAGAATCGATAGAATTCTTCAAGAAATGTTCCTACAGACGGCGCCAATTGTTGTAACTAGCTCTAAATTTGCCCAGTTTAACAATGAATTTATGATGTATGTGAGCAAAAGACAATCAAAGCAATAGAGAAAAAACAAGCAATTGGTGACCCGGTTCGTCCTTTGAATCAGACTACATCCGGGGGCGTCCAAGCTAGGTATTTGTGTGTAATATATTTTCCTAGAATGCTAAGGTGTTCAATATCTCTACAAGTGTGGCCGTGGAGGCCTATTTATACTATGATTCTCGCCTCTTGGGTGGGAATTTACATAACGAATAATGCCTATGAAAGGGCTATAATTCTGAAAATCGTTAATTCCGCCTTGACGGACTAGAAGTCGCCTGTCTAATGCGCGCCAATCGTGAAGCGGACTTCGGGGGCGGATTTCGTGCCATGCGGGGTGTTGTCTTTGACCACTCGAGCTATGTAGTGACGGACTAGAAGTCGCCTGCCACTAATGCGCACCAATCGTGAAGCGGACTTCGGGGGCGGATTTCGTGGCATGCCGGGTGTTGTCTTTGACCACTCGAGCTATGTAGTCAGGACTGATGTAGGTCATTTCCGACTTGAGGATGTAAAATGTAAGTCGCACCGCGACTTCCTGAATTCTCGATCTCTAGTCGCTTGGCGACCTGTCATTTTTGCGACTTGAGGGTCTCGAGTTTTATCCGGATTAGGCGGGTTGGTCCCGCGGTCTACTTACGGAGGCCGCTTCATGCAGCCCTTGCTGGACTATTTTTCATCTTCATGACCAGGTAGGAGGTCGGAATTATTCATGCTACAACATAGTGATTGGAGATAATATGATTAAGTTATTTGAATAGACACTTCATCATGTTCAAGACTTAATCGAGTATTCGTGAATGAAAAGAGGAAATCGTAATAGCCCATGTTTCAGTTACAGGTAGTTGCACATTTCTCGCAACGTACCTCATATATTGAGAATGTCTGATTTATTGTTGTTGGGAAATTTATAATTTTGATTGAAGTTCCAAAAACAGATTGTAATAGGACCAGTCAGATCTGTTAGCCGACTGATGAATTAGATATCAGATTAGGATGACCAGCTGGGATGTATAGACAACTGATGTAACAGATAGATCGCATATTGAGGGGAAACTCAATATGTATATGTTAAGTCTTGAAGAAGATCAGAAGATCACCAGGCGAGAAGACCAGAAGACCTACATCAGAAGGAGTGAAGAAGAGTCTGCAAGTTGTGCTAAGACAACCTGCATCAGAAGACTCAATCAGGTAGGATTAATCACAAGTCGAAATATGGTTAGAGCCCTTATGTGTCTTGAACTTATATTAAATTCAATTAATATAAATTTTGTAATATTTTTTGATATTTTTGATAATCGTCAATTAAGAGGAGATATTTTTTCAAAATTTTGTTATAATTATTGCGGTATTGAAGCAATATTGGATCGGCTATTGTTTCATCAATTTATCGTAATGTAAAAATCAAATCAACTCGTTAACCAATCCAATTTGTTGAATAAATAGTATTAATCATATAAATGTTAATTTTGAATATTAATAATTCAAATTAGTGGGTTTGATATATACATATAGTAGGTATAATCGTAGTTGCAAAAACATATAAGAAATCCAAGTATTTTGGCTCTCCCTCATAAATCAATTAAATAAGTAAATTGATTCTTATCACTCATTGATTAAATGCGGTATCTAACTATAGGATTCATTTATAAGTTAGTTTACTAAACCGAAAATTTATGGCGTTAAAAAAATATAGATCAAATGTCACATTCAAGAAAGATTTATAACACATGTATAGGATGTACTCGATGTGTCGAGGCGTTCTACCTGGATGTATTAGAAATGATACCACGGATGGATGTAAAAATAAACAAATTGCCTCTGCTCCAAGGACCGAGGATCGTGTTGGTTGTAAGAGATGTGAATCCTTTCCAATGGATTTTTTTTGAGCGTTAGGGTTTATTTATGGCATGAAACAACTTCGCGATATGGGTCTAGCTTATTGATATATTCCATAAAACTCTACTTGAATCCATTTTCTTTGTTTGTTTATCGAAAAAATCCGTGCTCAAAATCAAATTAAATTGAGCACGGATTTTTCTGGTCCAAGTGTATCTTGTCTTTACCACGAACCATTTTCCTTGCTTAATAATAATTGTAGTTTTACCAATATTTGTGGGTTGCTTCATTTTTTTTCTTCCACACAGGGGAAATAGAGTAATAAGGTGGTATACTATATGTATGTGTACCTTAGAACTTCTTCTAATTTATACTTAATTTATGGAGAATTAATTAATAATAGATTAATTTGAAATTAATTATTGTTAATGTTTAATTAAATTGGATTTAATTAAATGGGATTCCCAATAATAATATATGGAATATTATTATAGGATTTAATATATATGAAATCAAATCCATAGAGATTTGATATACATGGAATTAAATCCGTAGAGATTTTATATGTGGAAAATAAATCTAAGAGATTTATTTTATTAGGATTTTTCCTAATCAGGTTAGCTTAAGATTTAAGCTGAGTCTTCCCTATATATATATGAGCTCTTGGGAATTCACAAACAGCGTTAATTCATTATTCTCTCGATAAGATCTAGAGTTAGAATTTTCCAAGCAAATTCATCTCGGGATTCAACGCTAGCAAATCCGTACAAGTCCGTGATTGGGGATTACGTGGATACCATAGTTGAGAAATCTGCTCTCGAGTTACTGTAAAATTTCTCGTTATGATTATTGTAATCGTTTATGCAATTAATTGTTCGTTGTTGGTGAACTGTTTACTTCCGCTGCGCATGTATTACGTGTTTACGTGCCTCTAAATTCCAACAGAGAGGTGATTTGATCAGTGTCCCTTGGCACTATAAACCAAGCAGATTCCTGAAGTGTTAAGGAATTCCTCTGAGGAAAAGGGAGAGTGGATGTAGGAGCTTGAGTCTCTGAACCACTATAATTTGCTGTGTTATTTTGTTTTCTGTTTTGCATTTGGTTGTTGCATATCTTTCATTGAAGCATTAAAAGGTTTTCTGAATTTTTCAGTTCGAAATAATCCGCTGAACTTGCATTAACCTGTTCACAACCTAAACACTGTTTTACATAAGGAAAAAGTATTTCAGCAAGTTAAAAATGAGTATAAACTTAGGGCCTACACTTTCCGCACCTTAGTTAGCTAGTGTAGATAGCTATCAAACTGAACAACTCTCTGAGGAATCAGTAAGATTGTTATCTATGCCAAGCTACTCAGGATAGTAAGCACTCAAGATCAGTTGAGCTAATTTGAAGGACTGGAAGTTAACTCATGGTGACTATCTCAGTAAACTTTTACTCAGAGTGTTTTGTGCTTTTTAGCTAAACTCAGGAAAGTCTGACTCATTGATTCAGTAAGTTTTTAAAAGTTGAAAAACATTATACACGTGTACCCCCCTACACTTGTGTGACTCGTACTTGGGACCAACAACAATCAATCACACACTTGATGAATGAAAAGGAATCAACTTGATAGATTGATTGTGCAAACTCTAATAGCTAAAGTTCCACTTGTTTCTCAAAAGTAATTAGAATCAACTAGGCAACTATAAAACTAATTAACTTCTCCTAGTCAATTTTTACTATTCAATTAATAAGGATAAATTAGTTGCATTAAGGGAGAACATCAATCCTAGGTGAAATTGAACACTATAATTCAACTCACCTAGTTCAAGTCATACTCTAATTTAATCAAGATCAAGTGAATGTTCAAGACTAAACTAGATGTTACTCATCTTTGTTCAATTCAAACTAAGTCAAACCAAACAAATTTGCATATATTCTGAACTTAAATGCACAAGACGGATCCAAGAATTGTACAATAAATTCAGAAATTCAAATTGATAGGCACAAGCATGACTTCAAATATCAAATCAATTTCCATTCACCCAACAAAAATATCAATAGTACAACAACTAATTCTAGTCAAGATGCAAATATCAAATATGGAGGACAAGCAAAGACATTCATCCGGTAGAAACAAAAGAAGAGAAGAATTAAGAAAATAGTACAAGAAGACTCCCCGTTGTAAGCTAGCTTTGACACGTCTCGCAATCAATTGAATTCTCCTTCCGAAATTTTACCCTCACAGCCCTCAACCTTGTTCTCTTTTTTTCTTCTCTCTTTTCTGAATTTTGGATGTATTTTCGTGTATGATGGTCTAGCCTCGATTGCTTCCAATTTATAGGCAAATTGTTGGATATTTTCTTCCTTCTCAAGATTGTACACCGAGGTGCTGAAATTGGCCGCCAATTGTTGTCAAATTTCAGCCAATAAACTTTGTTTCTTCCTCCAATTTCTGCCCTAGAAATGAAATAGGCTTCAATATTTTAGTGTAGACTTGTAGCCGCCTTGGGTGTAGATGTGGTGGCTGAATTTTGTCCATGGGATTGCAATTTCTACTCTTGGAGGTGAGATACGAGTGACGCTGCTGCTTTTCTTGACCTGTCTCTCAATGACGCAGCTGCTTTCCTTCTTTCTCCAATACGTGTGTTGCTGTCCTTCTTCATGTGAGGAAGATTTGGGTTGGGCCTTTTAATTGACTTTGGGCTGCTATCCAACTAAAAGATATGGGTTGTGTTAATTAAACAAAATAAGAAAGGAAAATTGTAAGCCCATAACAACTTGCAAGCATAATGGATTTTTCTAATTTTGAGATAAATGAGGCATACATCCAGTTTAAAATTATTACACAAAAGAAAGCTTTGGAAAACTCAATTAAAACATGACATATTAACTAAAATTAAGATTTATAAGATATACTTCTAGATTTTAATAATTATATCAAAAGAGTCCCATTTTGCACAAAAATATACCAATAGGAATAAAATTAAGGAGTTAAAATAGGTAAAATTAATCACTTATTAGTAGTCTGAACCAACACATGTGTACACTTCTGTTAGTTTGATAACAAAAAAATTATAAAAGTGAGAATATTTTTAATAAAAAAAAAACTATATGATGGAGGATACGAATTGATTACTCACATATTTGGCACTAATCTCCACTAGATTCACGTTTTCGAGCTTTGTCGATAGTTCGTTTAGGTTCCACATCAAAAACCTTGAAAATAAATCCATACTTTTCGGTCTGATCAATCTCCTCTGCTCACATAATCAGTACTATAAAACACAGTGTAAAAAACAAAGTTAAAAATGTTTTTTAAACACAAAATATTAAATATGAATGTCTAAATTTGTACATAAAGTATATCATATTTGAAATCATCACTTGCACAATCATTGCACAGCCACCAGACCTCATGGTTTTGCTTTCCTAGCCTGGATCTGCTTCTTCAACATTTCAGCTATGTATATACACCAATCGTATTGATTGATCTTTTTAAAGTCCTCAACATAGCAAGTCAAGTGCCATGACATTGATCCATTCTAATTTGGTGATAGAAAAGAAGCTAAAAATGTAACAGTGCGTTAAACGAGTCAGGTCTTTGTCCCTATGTTCATAAGCCCTTTCAATTGTGTCCTTGAGTTTTTCTAAAATGGCTTTCATGTACATTATGAAAGGAGCAACTGATTTCTCTATGTCCAACCCAAAACACCGTGTAATCCAATCTTCATGGTCGTAACCTTGCTGCCTCAATGGAATTGATATGCTTCCACTTCTCACTCTAAAGATGAGCTCAACATCACTTCTTGTACCACCAAAATTTCTCCAACAATTATGAACATTCTAGAATTTTGATCATAATATTTAAAAATTGATCTAATGTCATTTTCACTCTTTTGGCATCTTTTCCTAATTTTCTCATCCCCCATTCTGAAAATTGCATCGAACAAGTGCCACGTAGGTGTCATTTTAATTTTAGAGAGTTGGGGTTTGGTAAGTAGTAAATTATGCATGTTTTTAATACATTAGAGTGCAATCTATTGGACTCGTTTGTATTAAGATGGTAAGATTAATTACTTATGTGATTTTTGATGGTATTATTTCGCACTTGATCGATTCTTGTGTTTTTTGGTGTATTTAAGTGTTTCTTGTGGAATATTATTTTGGAGTAAGAGGCCCGTGCAAGAGCTAAAATTATTGGGCTGAATTTGTGTTGCAAAAGCCGAAGAGTTGAAGGAAGAAAGAGAAGGGAAAGATGCGTGCGGAATATATCTTGGAGATTTGGTGGCAGATTTGTTTATTGAAATATGTTCAAGAGGATTAGGCGGCACATTGGGATTGTTCTAGAATGCCCATTCAATATTAGGAGATTAGGAAATATTTATTAAGATGCATGCATATCTTTAGAGGTGGGCGGTGCATATCACATATATAAGGAGGGATACCACTTTTGGATTTTGGGGGAGATCAGGAGCACACGACAGAAGAATTGGAGAAGACTTTGAGTTTGTTGCTTGTTTTATTATTTTTCTTATATATACTTTTGCTTTCGTTATGCCTATTAGAGGTTAGACTCTTTATTCCAATTCCAGGGATTTCTGAACTCGTATTTTAATGCTTGTTAATTGATCTGAGACGTTTATAATATTTATTTTGGGATTGTTTATTTCATCTAATTTAACTTTCAATATACATGGATGTTTAATTTGGATTGGCCACCTAGGTTAGATTATTCTTGTATGTCTGCTAGTTCGTGAATTTGTAATCCGTAATTGTTGCAAATTTATGGCAATTGGTAGCAACTAGTAATTTCCTAGGGTGATTTAAACCGGGTTCTTTCGAATCGAGCTTACGTATTCGGGAATTTGTATGTCCTTTATCCTAGTGTTTAATGTTTTTGACTGGGTTAAATTTAGATCGTATCTAGACTGTTCAGTTAAAAAGAATCGTTGAAGATCTTATTTCAATTGAGTATAATTAAGGGATAAAAATAGGTAGCCAGAGTTTGTTGACTACTGAGGGACATTAATCCTAAAGATAAATAGAGTAAACGTCACTGTCAATTAATAACATTAAGTCGAGGGATGAATGAACTGTGAATTGGAATGCTCGTTCATTATTGAATTACCTTTTTGAGAAAATTGTTAGTTTAAAGTGATTTACTTTTTTATTTAGTAGTTAGAAAAATCTAAATCAAAACCACCTTCATTAATTTGTACAAGAAGCATAATTATATTTTCTCGTTTCCTGTGGATTGACCCCTTGGTTGCCACTACTATGAGTTAGTAGGGTAGATTTGGGTATTTATTTTTATCGCACCTCGACAGTGCGGTCAGGGTTGTGTGTAACTTAGTGAACGTATCTCTCTTATCGTCGTTCGCGAGTTGCTTCTGTAGTAGATTTGTGTCTAATCTATTTTAGCATTGCCTAATCATAATTAGTGATATTATTTAATCATTTCTTATATGATAAACTAAAAAAATAAATATAAATTGCATCATATACTAACCAAAACAATTTTCTGGCAAATTGGTATCTCTACTGACGTTAGCATTCTTGCAAAAACTATCTCTCGACGATGAATCTAACACATCATCCAATGTATCATTCTCTTTCGCGTCCTTTTTTTCTGATTATGCAAAAAAAAGGTTATAATTATGTAAAGAAACTTATTTGAAAATCATTTTTAATGTGTTCATATTTAAAGCAAGTAGACTAATTAACCTTCTGAAAATGATGCATCATCTCCTGTGTGTGCATCTTTTTTCACCTTTAACAATTTTCGATTAACTTTTGTTGTCTCTTGATCTACAATATGATAATGCAAAAATAGATTTCAGCTATTTTGAGTTAACATAACTTTAAAAAAAAAACATAAATATGGAAATAACACGAGAACTCATGATGCATAGCACATACACAAAAATGATGAGATTTTATGCACTCATCTTTTTATGGGCTAATACCTATAAAAAAATGCTATAAAATGCTATAAATGAGAATTCATGACACAACTCTATTTGGTGAAAGGCTATAAAATTTTGCAATGAGATCCACTTTTTTTTTTGCACACATGTGTATGTACTAATACCCATCTTGAACACATTTTATGAACTAACGCCCATCTGAACACATGTGTATTATCCCAATCAAGTATATATCATTACTTAACCAATGTGCATAAGTAAGGAAAGAGTTTGGTATCCCAATACTCTGAATTTTCAATATCTTTCTCCATCTTCTTCTTACCTTAATTTCTTTTGAAAAAACTTACACTTAAAAATACAATTCAATCTCAATTGCATAGTCATTCCACATCAAACATAAATATTAGTCACACATCACAAAACATATTATGAAGTTCTGTCTATATATCTGAACATGTTCAAGTAGTTTCTGAACAAAAGTTTAAAATACAAAAACCACACACACAAATAAATTACACTTTTATGAACAATAGTTTCTGAACAATAATTCAAGGTACAGATACACAAAAATTGACAAATTAAATTTTCTCTCGAACAAAAGTTGTTGAACATCATTTAAGAATACAATTCAATCTAATTGCATAGTCATTCCACATCAAACACAAAAATATCAGTCACACGCCACAAAACTTATTAAGAAGTTTCTGCACATATATTTGATCATGTTCAAATAGTTTCTGAACAACAAATCAAAGTACAACAAAACACACACATATATACACACAAATAGTTTCTGAACAATAATTCAAAGTACAAATACATACAAATAGACAAATTAATTTCTGAACATAGGTATTTATTGAACATTCAAGTTCAGAGTTATACCTTCACAATTTTGCATCCTTGTGGAACGAACACGAGAACCTTAAAAAACACACGCATAGACTAATAACACCTAAAAGTTTGAGTTGATTTATGGACAACATTTTTTTTAAAGCCAGATTTCAATGAAATCTTCAGATTTATGAACAACAAAAGACAGAGTCATACCTTTGACCTTCCGTTTCCATGTTGAACGAACAAGAGATCCTTCAAAACACACATACAGAAAATATCAGTTTAACATTTACAAAGAAAAAAAAAATCCAAGATACTTGAATATTAACCCCAAAAAAATCAAACATCTCAACCTCCAACAACTTCATGCTTCCTTTTACGTTTGAAAATTTTCTTTTTTTCTCGTTCTACCACTTTTGTACCTTCCATTGAGGCTTCCGAGAGTTCCTAAACAATAACAAGAAGAAGAAAAATCTTTTATATAACTGCATGCACAAAAAATCAAAAAAACTAGAAGTGAAATCGAAACTTTTGTATTATTCCTAAAGTGAAATCAGCAAGAACACTACGATTCCATGAAAAAATTACCTTGAAGATAGTATTCTACAGTAAATCCCCCTTTTTCATCTACACAATTGATTTACAAAAAAAATCTTCTCTCTTTTCTTTGCGTTTCTCAAACTGCACAATCTTTCATTTTCAATTTTTTCAAATAGAAACTTGTTGTAAACGATTTCTTTTGAGATGAAAAGGGGGATGAGAGAAAGTAATGATGGAACTTCCCCTGAGCTATTTCGGTAATCGTGAAAATTAGTTTCACAGCTTGGGCTATTTGATTTCGCCCGGTTTTATGTGTAGTCGGTAAGTGGTGGGGTAAAAAAGCCAGTTTGTAGTTATTGATAAACTGTATAAAGGTATTTGTAGTTATTAGATATAGTAGTAGGGAATTGTAGTTGGTAGTAATTGATCCTAAATTTTGATTAGTTAGTTTTATTTGGATAAAGTATATATTTGTATCATATTATGTTTTGAAATTATACGCAAGAGCATCGCGATAACAAAGGGATCATCAAATGCGGGTTGCCATGTTTCAGTCTTTGCACTGAGATATTTAATAAGAAAGTCGCAAATGGTACCTACTCCCTCTTATATATGCAGCCACCAAGTGATAATGAAGCTCTTGATGATGACACTCCTGTTTCTACTCCCGTATCTACTTCCCCGAGCGTTGACACATCCACTCCATCATAGTCTGCTTATAATTTTACTCTTGATTTATTATCACAAGATGCACATGAGTCAAGCAACCGTGGAAGGCGCAAGCGCACCTCAAGCTCGAGTGACCTGCTTATTGAAACCCTCGCAAATTTCAATGGATATCTCACTGAGAAAAGGATACAGATGACTCGTGAAAAAGGGAGGAGTACAATACATGTCTTGCCATCTATTGGATGAGTATAAGAGGCGTAGCTGGTTGATGTCCTTGGGTGAGTGTTGATCATTTCCTAGGGGACATTATTTCTAATGATTACTACTAGTTTATTATGTTTGGCATGTATTGTGGCTTTTATTATGCTATATGTTTAAGTATTGTATGGATCCATTAGTTATGTTTATGTTTAGTAATTTGAATGGGTCATTTTCATTAATTTGTAGGTATGTATTATTAATTAATGATGTAATATGTTCTAGCCTTGTACAAACAATTTTCAGTAATATGTTATTAGCATTGTACAAGCATAAAATCAATTGCATTTTGATTTTCTGTATTTTTTATTATTAGTTGATATATAAAAGCATTCTAAGCATTCTAAGATGTTGAAAGCAGTATCATTTGCATAGGGTTATAGATTGCATGGAGGGAATACAAAGTTGTAGATATAAGCCTAATGAGGCCACTTGTGTCAATATGCTTACCGCTTTGTTTGAGAAGCGGTGATGTTGAAACTGGACTTAGAGTGTTTAAATCTATGGAATTTCCAAGTTTGACCTCATGGAATGCTATATTCTCGGGTTATTCACAGAACGAGCACCACGAAGAGGAAGTGAGGTTTTTTAGAGAAATGTAGTTCAGAAAGGTGAGCCCTGATCGAACTACTTTTTTTTGTAATTCTCAGTTCTTGTACTGCTATGGGGCTTTTAGAGGATGGAAAGCAAATCCATGCTTCCATATTGAAAGTTGAGCTTTCTACTGACTTGTTTGATTCCAGTGGGTTGATAGGTGTGTACTCAAAATGTTGTAAAATATGACTGACAAAAGATATTTTTGAAATGATTCCCCAATGTAATCATGAAAATAGTTTTTTGTCTCTTTTAAGCTTTGTTAGCATTTTTTTTCCAGGTTTGTTGATTTTTTTTCACTTAATTCACGTGGGTGAATGAAGATAAAAATTTGGTGCACCTTTACTCTTCATTTAATGAAAAGACAGCTTTTTTTATTCAAATACATATTGTACAGAAAGAAATATATTCTTTCTACAATTATATGAGGCTTCTCATTCTCTTCCTTCCACCTAGACTTCTCTCACATATCATATTCTCTCTATTCAATTTTCTCTCCAAAGTTAAGGTGGAAGAGACTGAAACTCCAGTGGAAAGTAATGTTTTCTCAAATTAATGTGTTTCTTCATTTTCTTCCGAAGGGATATATAGAATTTGCTTAAATTAGTTAGTCCATAACGGAATTGTTCTTTAATAAATACAAGACAACTCCATGGGCCTCGCTGGTCTCGTGTGTAATGTTTTGGTCAATATTAATTTACTAGATCACATATTGAAAAATATCTACTAAAGTTATCATTTCATGTGGCATATAAACTTTAAAATTGCTCACTGATGTGGTCAACCTCTATGTAGTGATGCAGATTTATTATTCTCTAAAACACAATTTGTATAAATTATCATTGTGCCTCCTTAATATGTGATAGTGAAATTTTGACAAGTTCTTGTAATTAGTGTTACTCAATTTTAATGTTCTGATGATTTAGTTTCTTACAAGGTGATATCTAGATTATAATATACTTACAGCTTATTAATAGTATACATGTGTTAGAGGATCATGTCTGCAATCCCAAATGATGAACCACGACCAAATAATGATACTAATGAAGATAGTTCAAATGACGAGGTAATAAATCGGTTCACTATTTGTTGGGAGATGAATTTAATAAAGATATGATTTTGATTAGATCCCAAAACCCCTGAGTATGACATGTTCAGAATAATCTTGATAGTTGAGTCAGGATTCAGTTTTAGAGTATTCAGGATGTTATCTGCAAAATGTATAGTCAGCAGATATAGATCAGGTTAGGATCTGAAGATTCTGAAGAACTCAGTAAGTTTCTGAAGAAACCGAAGTTTCAGTATGAAACTGAAGTTTCTGAAGTTTCAGTATGAAACGAAGAAACTGAAGTCTCAGTGAGAAACTGAGATACTGAAGACTCAGTATGAAACTGAGATACTGAAGACTCAGCATGAAGACTCAGTATATCAGTCAGTACATCTGTAAAGACTCAGAAGACCCTGAAGACTCAGAAGACTCAGAAGACTCTGAAGACACAGAAGACAGAAGACTGAAGACTGAAGAACTGAAGATCAAGAATACTGAAGGCACAGTAACTACTGAAGAGTCAGTAATGTACTGAATGCTCAGTATAAACCTGAATGTTCCGAGGCACTGAACATATCTATCTGAAGGATGCAATATTGAGAAGATCGCGATTCCTTAGAAAATTAGATATTTCCCCAGACATTCAAATGCAGACAAAAGGAACTAATACAAAGTGTTGTTAAGGTTATATCACTCAGAGATTGTAACCAAAAGAGCCGTTGAGTTGTCTACCTTTAACTGGAGACAAAAGTCAAAAAGAGGAAGACAACACTGTACCATACTGACACTGACAACGACAGGTCACTGAAAAGATGTCAGAAGTACTAAGTTCCAGACTGCAAAAAGTGAAGACCGGCTACATGAAAGGCTATTGCCTAAAACGTGTTAGGGAGCGTCAAACCCTAAATATAGCCGTTTCTCACACACCATAAGAGGAAACTCACGAAGTTATATCTCCAACGGATAGTTTTTCAAGAGTGACCTTGGTGTATGCCTATAAATACTTGTGACCTTCTACATTGAAAGGTTACGGGAAATTTGTAAGCAACTCAAGAGCTCAAACTTATTATTGCAAGTTGAAGCACTCGAAAACCCAAGAATTTCCCAAGTGCTTTATATTGAAGAGAGCTCATTAAACTAAGCCTAGCTTGATAAGATATATCCAAAGCTTAGTCGAGATATCCTAGCCTTTGCATTGTTCTTTATTGTAAAGGATATCTCATTCTAGTTGGAAACCAACCAAGAAACCCCAAACCCTTTAGAAGGTAGTTTGAGTGTGATTGTTGGTGAGATTGGAGTTGTAAAGAGTGAGTAAACTACATTGAGGTAGTCAGAAAGCTCTAGAGGAGAAGTTAGTAAGCTACTTGTGGTAGTCTGAAAGCTTATGTGAGTTGAGTAAGTAAACTACAGAGGTAGTCAGAAAGCTCAAGGTCGGGTTGAGTAAGTAAACTACAGAGGTAGTCAGAAAACTCAGGACCGAGTTGAGTAAGTAAACTACAGAGGTAGTCAGAAAGCTCAAGGAAGTGATTAGTGAATTTCTCTGAAGAGGTCAGAGAGAGTGGACGTAGGAGCTTGAGTCTCTGAACCACTATAAATTGTTGTGTTCTTTGCTTTACGCTTTTTGATTTATCTGTTGCATCACCGAGTTTTGAAAGCATATTTTCACCGATATTTCAGTTGGAATCAATCCAATTGTTGTATATAAATTGAATCACGACCTAATCACTATTCCATTAAAGGAAGGTTTTTCAAAGAAAAAGCTTAAAAAGAGTATAAACTAAGGGCCAACCATTCCGCACATCTGAGTATCTAGAACAGATAGTTACCAAACTGAACTTACTCTTCTGAGGGTTCAGTAAGTTAGTTATCTGATCCAAGCAACTCAGGATCTCTCAAACTTCGGGACTCGGTTGGGATTATCTCGAGGTTTACGAAAAGCGACTTCGGATCACCATCACGATGAGACTTTGACTCGGAAGCGATTTGTGCTTCTCGACCCAAATCATCGGACAACTGACCCCCAAGTGACCTCGGTAAGAAAAGTTTTAAAAAACACCGAACACGTGTAATCCCCCATACACGTGTAAGACTTCGTTTTGCACCGGACCAACAAGTGGTATCAGAGCAGTGGTTCAACTTGACCACCTGCTTTGTTGACCAAAGTTTTATTTTCTAAAAAATACTTGTGGTCTATCTGAACTGATCTTATTTGCTGAATTCTTAAAAGACTCAGATAAAATGTCTTCTAAGAAACTTCCCATGTTCTCAGTGGAGAACTATGATTTATGGAGACTGAGAATGCAGGCTCACCAGATTCTAAACATGAATGAATGTGGAGAGTGGTCTCTGAAGGGCCATTCCAATTTCTTGTGGTGAATCCCAGGAGAATGTAAAATGAGAGAAACAATCCTAGAGCTGAATTTCCTAAGTCTGATGACCAACTGACTCCTGAGGAGAGGAAGTTAGTAAATCTAGACTATATTGCTAAAGACACACTATACAGTACAATTGATGATGGTGTGATGGGAATGATCTCTCACTGTAATACTAAAAAAGAAATTTGGGATACACTAGTCATAATGTGCCAAGCACGATCATATCAAGGAAAACAAACTTTCAATTGCAATTGGAAAGTTTGATAGTTTTGAAATGGATGAAGGTGAATCTATAGACAAATTGGAAGTCAGATTCACTAGTATTATGAATGATCTAAATGCACTTGGAAAGAAATATCCACAAAGAGAAGTTGCATTGAAAATTCTTAGAGGTCTTTCTAAGAAATGGGATATACATGCAAAGGGTGATTGAAAACACCAAAAACATTAATTCAATGCCATATCAACAAGTCTTCTCTCGAAATTTGAAGGCCTATGAGTTTGTAATTGATAAGAAATCCAAAAGGTCGACAAAGAAAGATGATTCATCATCTAGTAAGAATGTGGCCTTTAAAGCCAAAGATAAAACACAGAAAAAAACTAGAGAGTTCGAGAACTCCTTGCTAAAAAATCGGGATGAGCTTGAGGATAAGCTAGCACCGATGGCAAGGAGGTTTGAAAAAGACTTAATAATCGATATGGAAAATACAAAAACTATTACAGAATCACAATGTACGGAAGAAACCCGAGGACGATCAACCGAGAAGAAGAACGACACGAAAATTTGAGGATCTTCATCCAAAAGGAAGGACTCCAAGTCCAAAGAAGAAAGTGATCAGGATGATGATGCCAACAGATGCTATAATTGCCAAAAGAAAGGTCACTTCCAAAAGATGATTGTCCAGATCTGAGTGCTAAGGAGAGAAGAGAAAGGCAAGATAAAAGAGACAAGAAGTTCTCTAGCAAAAAGGCCATGGTTGCAGAAGAAGAACATTCTGAGGAGGGATCTAGCTCTTCAGATGAAATATTCTCAGACAGTGAAAGTGATGACATATGTCTGATGGTCATTGAGGAGGTAAACTCTTCTTTCTCTGTTGTTGCTCCTACACTAGCACAAGAGTTGTCAAGTTCAACTGTAAACAATCATTTTGACCTGATGGATTCTTTTGAGAGTCTAATGAAGGACTATGCTGTTTTACAAGAACTGTTAAATGAAACTCAAGAGCAGAATAAAGAACTGAAAGCTGAAAATCTAAAATGGAAAGACTCTAGCAATACTGAAATCACTTCTCAATTAATGGGAGCTACTGATGAACTGGATGTTCTGAAAGTACAACTCTCGGAGAAAGAGAAGTTGATAGTGACCCTAATCGAAAAAGCTAGAAAATCCAATTGAAGAGATTCAAATGATCGTAACTAAGTTCAATGACCTCTCTAAGAAGCATGAAACTCTACTGAAACTCGAGGATAGTGCATGTAAGAAGCTAACTCTATTGAATCTCGTGATCTAAAGTAATAGATGAAATTCAGAGTTACCGGAGATCGACCACTATAAAATGCTGGATTGGGATACATTCCGGGGGAACCTCACAAGGTCATCTGAATCTTTGCATCAAGTGGCAAGAAGACAATCTTTGTAAAAACCAAAGGCACCTACACTTCAAACTCAAGAAATGCCCAAGGTTGTAGACAAGGAAAAGGACCCATGGTTTCAAAAAACCTAATGATCGGTAGGAAAGTCTAAACCTCGGTGAAGGCTAGAAAACCCGAGCACTTCGGTTAATAAAATTCGAGCAAGTACTTGAAGCCTCGTGCTAAGAATGCAAACCCGAAAGGATCTACATTGAATCATTAGAGGAATCTTCAAAGAGAAACACTCAAATAGAGACATTCTCAATCAAGAGACCAAGTCCTCGATATCTTGAAAGACCCAAATTTCAAAGACAGCAACTTTGAACCCCACTTGCCTAAGGGGTAAAGGTTACTGAACTCGAAGTCAACAAAGATTCGCACCGGTACCGCCAATGTAAGCCAAAGCAAATGAACAAAAGACACAACCAAAGAAAAATTCAAAAGCTCATGTTCATGCTAAGGCTAGCACTCATACATAGGAAACTACTAAGGCACCCAGAGTAGTAAATGTGTATGTAGATGTTTATGGAAGATAGATTAGCCACTCTAAAGTGATTAGAGTTGTCAGGCAGATTTGGATTCCGAAAGGTACAACTAACCTTGTAGGACCCTACACAAATTGGGTACCTAAAAATTGATCTATTTTTTCAGAGGAAAAACAAGGCACCGAAATGATTGAAGATCACATAGACCGATGAGTAGAGATGAAAAAGCCCCACGATGTATGGTGTCTTGACAAAGGATGCTCAAGACATATGACAGATTCAAGAAGATACTCAAAGGACTATGTTGAACAAAGAGGCCCTCGGATCACTTTTTGGAGATAACTCCAAGGATGACTAAAGGATATGGAACTTTGGAAATCGACTCAGTTCATATCCATGGTGTTTCATATGTATCTGGATTGAAGCATAACTTGCTTTCAATAAGCCAATTCTGTGATAATGGTTTTAATGTTGAGTTTTCTAAGAACTTATGTTAAGTGAAAGATGATATCTCACAGAAAGTATTACTGACTGGTACTAGAAAAGGAAATGTGTATCTTCTTCGATTGAGTTCAACTCCTAAAGATACATGTTTGGTTGCTAAAAGTTCCACAGATACCAGTTGGTTATGGCATAAAAGGATGAATCACCTGAATTTCAAAACCCTGAATAAGCTTGCAAGATTAGCTCTTGTGAGAGGGTTTCCTAATGAAGTGTTCAGTAAGAAATATATTTGTGATGCGTGCCAAAAAGGAAAATAAATTAGAGCATCATTTAAAAGCAAAGTAGATGTTTCTCTCTTGAAAGAATACTTGATTCATCGCATATGGATCTTTTTGGTCCAATAACACCAGTGAGCACTAATGGCAGAAAATACACATTAGTAGTATTTGATGACTACTCAAGATATACTTGGGTCATATTCTTACTCAGTAAGAAAGAGACTCAGATAAAGCTACCAGAATTACTGAAAAGGCTCAGTATTGAGAAAAATCTGAGTGTGGTCAAAATCAGATCTGACAAAGGAACTGAATTTATAAATCATATCATATCTGATTATTGTGCAGCAAATGGAATTACTCATGAAACATCAGCTGCAAGGACCCCTCAACAAAATGGTGTTGCTGAAAGAAGGAACAGGACTCTGAAAGAAGCTGCAAGGACAATGATAGCTGAAGCTGATATTCCTAAAAGATTTTGGGCTGAAGCTGTCAACACTGCATGCTATTCACAGAACAGATCCATGCTGACCAAGAGTCAAGGCAAAACACCTTATGAGCTTTGGAATGAAAGGAAGCCTCTTGTTTCTTTCTTTCGTGTGTTTGGTTGCAAGTGTTTCATACACAATAATGGTAAAGATCAGTTGAAAACATTTGATAGTAAAGCTGATGAAGGAATATTCTTAGGATATTCTGAAGTCAGTAAAGCTTTCAGAGTTTACAACTGTAGGACTCTTATTGTGGAGGAAACACCTCATGTTGTTTTTGATGAATCTACTTGTGTTCAGAAGAAACGGGAACATGATGCAGAAGAACTGACCAAGAGGATCACCAAATTAAGCCTGAAAAAGAATGACAAATCATCCACTGAACCTGAAAAGAAGAAGTCAGTCACATTCTATGATTGGAGTGACTCGGACTCGAATAAAGAGGTTCAGGATGGAACTCGAGATGGTGAGACTCAGAAAGCCAACACACCAAAGGTGACCAATCTGAAACAGACACCGCCTGGACTCGGGTATGTGATGCCAATGAAGATGTGGTCACAAATGAGGCAAATTCTCAATCTATCAACCAAAGGGGAACAAATGTCTCGACAATGTTCTCAATAGAATTTCCCACGAGGAAGATGATTCCTTTCTCCTTTTCATTGTTCCTCGAGTTTATTGAATTAATCGAACCTAACATTTTTAATGTTGAGAATACTATTGAAGGGGAACATCTAGAAGAAGATGGTTAGATAGTCATCCTACAAGTCGATTGTGGGTGATCTAACTGAAGGTGTCAAAATAAGAAGGTTCCATGGTGAGAGTGCACTATTCTGGCTGCTTCCTATCGGAGAAAGAGCCTCTTGAGATTGGTGAAGCTCTACAAGATTCTCATTGGATTCTTCTATGCAAGATGAAATTGAATCAATTCTCAAGAAATGAAGTATGGGAGCTAATGGATAGACTGAAAGGCACAATGTCATTGGAACCAAGTGGGTATTTAAGAATAAAAGAGATGAAAACAACAACATTGTAAGAAACAAGGCAAAATTTAGTTGCACAAGGTTATTCCCAAGAAGAAGGCTTGGATTATGATGAAACCTTTTGCACTGTTGCAAGACTAGAAGCCATCGATTATTTCTTGCATATCTTTGCCACATGAAGTTCACATCTATCAAATGGATGTGAAAAGTGCATTTCGAGCGGGTGTGCTTAAAGAAGAGGTTTATGTAGAACAACCTCCCCGGTTTCAAACAGAATGACCAAGTTTACGAGCTCGGAAAAAGCCTTGTATGGTTTTAAGCAAACACCCAGAGCATGGTATGATACTCTTTCTCAGTTTCTTACTGACCATGGTTTTGTCAAAGGAACTGTTGATAGAACTCTGTTCAGGATAGAAGGCGGGGAAGATATCTTACTGCTTCAGATATATGTTGATGACATCATTTTTGGATCTCCAAACCATCAGATGTGTGAAAAGTTTTCAACACTGATGAAAGACAAGTTTGAGATGTCAATGATGGGAGAGATGAATTTCTTTCTAAGTCTTCAAGTGAAACAATCAAAGGAAGGAATCTTCATCAACCAGGCAAAGTACACCAGAGATCTGATTGCCATGTATGTTGTACAGAATTGCAATGCAGTTAGAATTCCTATTAATACTAACTACAAGATGGATCCTGATTCTGAAGGCAAATCAGTGAGTCATACTGATTATAGAGGAATTATTGGATCATTGCTCTATCTCACAGCAAGTAGGCCGGATATAACATTTGCTGTTGAGATATGTGCAAGATACCAAGCTAATCCTAAGGCTAGTCACATTGAGGCTGCCAAAAAGATACTGAAGTATCTTAAGGGCAGAGTGAATAGAGGATTATGGTATCCAGCTGATGATAACCTTGAATTAACCGTTACTCGGATCTGATTATGGAGGTTGCAGAATTGACAGGAAGTCCACTACAGGAACTTGTCAATTTCTTGGAAGCAAGCTGATATCTTGGTTTTCGAAGAAATGCACCTCGAGAGCAACCAAGATTACTCGATGTCAATACATGGTCAGCAGGAAGTCGTTGTGCATGCATTCTTTGGCTCGCACAACAATTAAGGGATTATAAAGTTGTAGCCAATGAAGTACCAATATTTTGTGACAATAATAGTGCAATTGCTATTTCACAAAATCCGGTATTACACACCGGATGCAAGCATGTGGATATCGACATCACTTCATCGAGATCATGTCGAAAAAAGGACATAAGGATGGAGAAAATTCATCTTGATAGCAGAGAGTCGATATCTTGACTAAACCTTTGGGTCAATCAAGATTTCGTGAACTATCGATTGAATTAGGGATGTTGGATCGGTGTATAGAGTAAAATCAAAAAATTGAAGGTTTTCGGATGCATGAAGTTTTCTCGAAATTCTCTTTGAAAAACTTCGGGATAAAATGGAAATAATCGAATCGAGTCTCGAAACTTCATTTCTCAAGGTCAAGATTTCGAAATGTTATATTGAACCCATTCAAGACTTTCGGTATCATCTTGACATTTTATCAAGGTCAATACTCAGTAAGACTGATAGGGGAAATTAGTCTGAAAAAGTAATGACTCATGCGACTCATTTATTGCTTAAGTGAAACTCAGTAATCATTCGCAATAAATACAAAACACTTGAGGAATGTTTTTGGGCGGGATCTTTGAAATCCCGAAGAAGGTCAACAGTCATTAAATGCTCTGTTACATTTAATCACCAATGAAGTTAAAATGGCGGCTTACTTTTCGGGGATCGACCTTTCGCATACCCGATTAATCGTGGATTAATCTTAACCGTTGCTTTTCACCAAACCGGTACGATTTCCCATGATCTCGAGCTATTTAATCCTTTGAAGGCATTCAAGCCAAACTTTATCAAACCCTTCGTTCCCAAAATCCTCTGCAAATAAATCCCTTTGCCCAGAAAACCCAAACCCTAAATCTTCAAATCTTCAAATCTCAAATGGCCCCAACCATATTCGAAAGATTAGCCGAGATAAATAAGCCATGGTACGAATACGTGGTGTCTCTGGAGAGCACGTCAAATGCCAAGCACGAAGAAGAAGCGCTCCACTTAATCAGATTGGCGAAACTGACGAACCTCGTCGCAAATCGACCAGAGGCGGAGTACACCCGTGAGGTAATAGAGTTTGTTGCAAATATGGAAATTGATGAGGAAGATTGTATAGAATCTAAGATTTCTGTTTTGCATCTCGAACAATCAATGAAATATGTGGATTTTGTTCGAGAGCTCTAAATAGTCCCTAAGCATTTGAACGACGTATTTGAGTTGTGCGATAGGGGAGATGATCCCTCATTGTATATGTTGGGACGGGAACAAGAGTGTCTTAACAAGGTTGCCGAGAAACCTGTTAAGTTTGAGGCAACTCTGCACAAACGGCATCTACAGCCGAAATACAGAGTATTGATGGATATTGTGGGAAAGTGCATAATGAGTTGATCTGGAAGCTTCGAGCAGATCAGCACTCCCAAACTCCGACTGATGGCGGCGATTGAGGACTCACCCACCAAGGATTTCAACTGGCTGAAATATATGATCAAGGTGGTGACTGAGCAAGCCAAGGTCATAAAAAGGGAGGATGATGGGGCAATATCTATCAAAGGCAGAATCCTCCATGCCACCAAAATTGCATTCATTCTGGAGATGTGCCGAGAGGAGGAGGATATTTTTGCCAACTCTACCCCATTCCCTAAGTCCAAAATTATGTTCAAATCGATTGCTGCGAAGAGGACTTTTAAGGGAAAGAAAGAGAAGAAAGTGGAATCACCCCAGGTTCTTGTTTTGAAAAGGAAACCCAACAAGCCGGGGGAAGGTGTTGTTGGAAGCTAAGAAGGAGCGGGTGAGAAATTGAAGAAGCGAAAACCCTTGCTCCAAAAACGCAAAAAGGATGGTGGTTCTCACTGATGAAGATGAGGAAAGTGAGACTGAGGAGATTCAGCCTGAGAGCCAAACTGCTCAGAAATCACCATTACATGTTTTGGCTCATGCTATCTCAAAGGCACAGGATCAAACTGAGGAGGAAGTCTTCTCTGAGGTTCTTGAGACTTCACCGAGCTCGCATAAATTTTTCTCGGAAATTTTCCAAGGACCTCGGACCTCGAGAAAGTTGATTCCCTCCGAGGATATGCTTACCTCATCACGCGAAGATGCTCAGATTCCTGCTGAGGATATGCCCACTCAGTTCTCAGAGCAAGCAGATATTCCCACTAAGGAGGCGCCAGCTCAGACCTCAGAACCAAGTCATATCCAGACTGAGGAGCTACCTGTCCAAACCTCAGAAGCTGCTGAGCCTCAGGAGCCGATGAACTTTGAAGAGCTCCTGAGTGAGTTGTTGATTGACCCTTCCACTAAACCTGAGAGCCCGATGCTCAAGAAAGGAGAAGCTGAAGAGACCGAATGGAGAAGCAAGGGGGAACGGTTCATTCTTGACCACTACCCTGAGCTGAGCTCATTCCCCGACCTCCAAAACATCTTCTTGATTGAGGTCAATCGGTCTACATCCTCAACCGGACTCTTCCGAGATGCTTAATATTGCTTCATTCAGAGGGGAAGACTGGTGGAACGAGGAGACAACTTTTCTCACTGAATTCTCAGGGTTCAGAAAAACCAAGCTCCGGATGAAAATCTCAAATTTTGATGAGCTTGTGAAGAGGAAGGTGGCTGAGAGAACTGCTGAAGTTGGTGCCCCGAGCTCCATTGACAAATCTCAGGATGGGGACCAACAAGGGGATGATGAGAGTCAATCTCGTAAGAGAAAGACTCAATCGATCTTGATCAGTCAACCGTTGAACATCCTCGATCGAGTTAGCCTTCAGTAACTTTTGGCACAATTAATAATTATTCCAGGTTTACTGAAGTTCCTACCTTTAAATCTGTAATGTCTGATATGCAAACTGAGGCTCAGGTGGACACCCAAGTTCAGGGTGAATCCCAGACTCAGACTGAGTCTGAAGCCCCAGTTCAAATCAAGCTCGAGTTGGGACCGAGACTCAGGATGAACGACCAACTCGGGGAGGCCAAAGCAGATCAAGAATGCTCCCCGAGATTGATCTCACCCCGGTGATGGAGAAATTGGAGAAGGTTGAGTCAATACTGAACAAAATTTCTCAGATGGAGGAAGTTTTGGCCAACCAATCTCAGAAGTTTGAAGGATTGAGTACTTCTTTAGAATCTGTGTTTGCTTGAGCTCTATGACAGAAAAGCTGACCTCCATGGAAGCAAAGCTAGAAAACAAGATGGAGGGGGTCAAGGCTGAGCTTAATGAAGAGCTGGAGCAAAAGCATCAGGAGCAGACACAGATTCTAGAAGCAAAGTTGGTTGAGAAGAATGAGATGTTAGTGAAGAATGTTGTTGAGGAAATGAGCTCAATGCTCATGGCCAAGATGACAGATATGTTCAAGGAAGCTCTCTCAAGCCAATTTGCTCATCTGTCTGAAGAATTCTCTGTGGCGAAGAACCACCTCAGAAGGCTCGAGGAAGAGCAAGATCAGATGGCAGGAGAGGTGCGGAGTGTCAGCAAAGAGCAATATCACATGGACACAACACTCTCCAGGCTTCTGCCAGAGTATGGTTCCAAGAAGGGGGAAAGACCTGGAGCTGATCTCAGGGAATTATTGGAACATACTCTGAAGGGCAAGGTTGTTAAAAATGCTGAAAAGAAGATACTTGCCGAAGCCATGAAGGAGATTGAAGCCACTGAGAAGCTTAAATTCAAGAAGGTGGAGAAGTCAATCTACACTCAGGTTTCTGAGGAAACAATGCAGGAAGTGGCTATTGAGAAACTGAGTGGTAGAGGAAGGATTGGGACAAGCCAGGCCGGTGCTGAATTGTCCATCAAGAGGAAGGCCGTGGTTATGGAAGAGCCTGAGGGCAAAAGAGCAAAGGCTTCTAAGCTAGTTTAGAGGAAATTGATATTGGGTACTGAAGATTCTGAAGTCGAGCCAAAGAAAGTCTTCAACACTAGAAGCGCTCTGAAAACACTCCAGATTGAACAAGCGAAGAAAACTGTTGCTTTTGTTTCTGGTGTACCAGTGATCAGAAAGAAGGCTGAAGAAGAGCAGAAAAGAAGGAGTGGGTTCAAAAGGTTCGCAAGCAAGAGGAGAGGGAACACAAAAGCACAGAAATGGCCGCACGTTGACAAGTGGATGCCTATCCAGCTCAACGATGCGTGGGAAGAAATCAAGAGAACCTTCTGGTTCTACTATGATGTGCTCAGAGAATGGAGAGGGGAGAGCTCAGATCCGAATGAGGCTTTCATCGATTATCTCCTGACCTTCTATCCAAAATATCTCCAAGGATGGATAAATCTAGCGGATAAAGGAAAGGTGCAGATAACCGCCCCTGGTCCATATGTGTACCCTCCTTCCAGGCTGGAGAATGGCTGTGTTAATGAGAAAGCCATTTCTCAGGAAATATCTCAGTATGCCACTCAGTTAGGTCTGACAGGAAACAATCCGGATATCATAAAAGAAAGAGATGCACTGAAGAAGAGATATTACGGAATGTTCGACCTAGAAGTCCCTGCTGATGAGGTGGAAGAGCAGAGCTGAAGAACCGAACTGAAGAACAGAATGAAGACTCAGAAGATGAAGACTAAGAAGATTCATGTAATCTTTTATTTTTTTGTCTTTTTGATTTTGTTTTGATAAGATTCATTGTAACTTGTAACAGTCTACCTATCATCAATGAAAACTTATCATTTATGCTCAAAAGATAATATCTCATTATCTTATTTACATGTCTTTTAAATTTTGATATGCCTGAATGATTGTCTCTGAGATTAATTGATTGAGAAATTAAGTATTTGGTGATGAATCCTTTGAGAGATTCATTACTGAAGAAATTGTTGTGAGAATCTCTGTATGGAAATTGTTGGGAGATTAATTGTTAAGAGACTCATTATTTATAGGGGAAATTGTTGAAAATAAAACCAATCTTGTAATAGGATAAACTAAAACCAGAGTATAGGTTAAGTATGTGTGTAACAAGATAGGTTTTGGCATCAACAAAAAGGGGGAAATTGTTGGGAGATGAATTTAATAAAGATATGATTTTGATTAGATCCCAAAACCCCTGAGTATGACATGTTCAGAATAATCTTGATAGTTGAGTCGATTCGCTTTTAGAGTATTCGTGATGTTATCTCGCAAAATGTATAGTCACAGATATAGATCAAAGTTAGATCTCAAGATTCTCAAGAACTCGTAAGTTTCAAAGAAACCGGTTTCAAAGATGAAATCGGTTTATGAAGTTTCAAAGATGAAACGAAGAAATCAAGTCTCAAAGAGAAATCGAGATATCAAGACTCAAAGATGAAATCGAGATATCAAGACTCAAGATGAAATCGAGGAACCAAGACTCAAAGATGAAGACTCAAGATATCACCAAGACATCCAGAAGACTCGTAAGACCTCAAGACTCAAGACTCAAGACACGTAAGATGTAAGACTAAAGAATCAAGATCAAGAATATCAAGGCACAAGAATTCATCAAGAGTCGTAATGTAATCAATGCTCAAGATAAACTCAATGTTCCGAGGCAATCGAACATATCTATCCTCAAGGATGCAATAATCGAAAGATCGCGATTCCTTAGAAAATTAGATATTGCCCCGGACATTCAAATGCGCACAAAAGGAACTAAGACAAAGTGTTGTTAAGGTTATATCACTCGAGATATTGTAACCAAAAAGAGCCGTTGAGTTGTCTACCTTTAACCGGAGACAAAAGTCAAAAAGAGGAAGACAAAGATCGCACCATCTTGACAATAATCGTGAGACGTCAATTTGAAAAAGATGTCAGAAGTACTAAGTTCCAGACTGCAAAAAGTGAAGACCGGCTACATGAAAGGCTATTGCCTAAAACGTGTTAGGGAGTGTCAAACCCTAAATATAGCCGTTTCACACACCATAAGAGGAAACTCACGGGTTATCTCTCCAACGGATAGTTTTTCAAGAGTAACCTTGGTGTATGCCTATAAATACTTGTGACCTTCTACATTGAAAGGTTACGGAAATTTGTAAGCAACTCAAGAGCTCAAACTTATTATTGCAAGTTGAAGCACTCGAAAACCCAAGAATTTCCCAAGTGCTTTATATTGAAGAGAGCTCATTAAACTAAGCCTAGCTTGATAAGATATATCTAAAGCTTAGTAGAGATATCCTAGCCTTTGCATTGTTCTTTATTGTAAATGATATCTCATTCTAGTTGGAAACCAACCAAGAAACCCCAAACCCTTTAGAAGGTAGTTTGAGTGTGATTGTTGGTGAGATTGAGTTGTAAAGAGTGAGTAAACTACATTGATGTAGTCGAAAAAGCTCTAGAGGAGAAGTTAGTAAGCTACTTGTGGTAGTCCGAAAGCTTGTGTGAGTTGAGTAAGTAAACTACGAGGTAGTCGAAAAGCTCAAGGTCGGGTTGAGTAAGTAAACTACAGAGGTAGTCGAAAAACTCGGGGGCGAAGTTGAGTAAGTAAACCACTGAGGTAGTCGAAATCTCAAGGAAGTGATTAGTGAATTTCTCCAAGAGATCGAGAGAGAGTGGACGTAGGAGCTTGAGTCTCTCGAACCACTATAAATTGTTGTGTTTCTTTGCTTTTGCTTTTGCTTGATTTATCTGCTGCATCACCGAAGTTTTGAAAGCATATTTTCACTGATATTTCAGTTGGAATCAATCCACTGAAGTTGCATATAAATTCAATCACAGCCTAATCACTATTCCATTAAAAGAAGGTTTTCAGCAAAAGCTTAAAACGCAGTATAAACTAAGGGCCAACCATTCCGACATCCGAAGTAGTTAGAACGAGATAGTTACCAAACCGAACTTACTCTTTCCGAGGGTTCAATAAGTTAGTTATCCGATCCAAGCAACTCAGGATCTCTCAAACTTCGAGACTCGGTTGGGATTATCCGAGGTTTCGAAAGCGGCTCGATCATTGTCTCGAAGAGACTTTGACTCAGAGCGATTTGTGCTTCTCAGGACCAAATCATCAGGACAACCTGACCCAAGCTGACCTCAGTAAGAAAAGTTTTAAAAAAACACTGAACACGTGTATTCCCCCCCCCATACACGTGTAAGACTCGTTTGCACCGGGACCAACACGATTGATGTTCAGATACCTAACTATTACATGCGTCGTGAGCAGATACCACAAAATACCTCATGATTGACTGGAAATGATTGGGTGGGAGAGTTATTAATGGCTCCTAATACTGCATTTTACTATAAAGCTCGAATGACTAAGCTATGATTCTATGCCCGCACAAGAGTTTTCGTGATTGAGAAAATTATTATGTTCACTCGTATAGTTTCAATGCATCATCGTAAACAAGATATAATGCATCGATTTCAGCATTTGCTTGAAACTGTTAATCAAGCGGTACAAGAAGTCGTTAACGTGTTGGTGAGCCTTTCTTCGATTTTTATCACGTCACCTTATGTATCAGATATCTCACTACAAGTGCTTAATGACCCTCATTTTTATCTGTATTTTGAGGTAATTTGATCTACGTTAATAACAAAAAATATCTTGTGCAATAACTTGTGATATTCTAACTTAAAATTACAGGGTGCAATTGGTGTTATGGATGACACACTAATTCCTGTCGCGGTTCAGGCCGATCACCAAGCTTCATTTCGGTCACGTAAAGGAACACTCTCTCAAAATGTGCTTGCAATTTATGATTTTAACCTCGTGTTTACCTATGTGTATGCTGGGTGGGAATGTAGTGCAAGTGATGGCCACGTGTTGTCTAATGCAATAATATCATACCAAACTTTTCCTTGGCCCAATGAAGGTATACTACGAGACCCTCTAAAGTGCTTAATATGTTTTACTTATTCGATTTCTTGCTCCTTATCGACAAACCCGATATCACCTTAATAAATTTAGATATTTTGGGATGGCAACACGTACATCAGTGGAACTATTCAATCATCGTCATTCTAGTGTGAGGAATGAAATTGAGCGGTGTTTTGAAATATTAAAAATCGGTTCCCTATGTTAAAATGGGGTATGTTGTGTTACATGATGGATCGTCAAGTGAAGATAGTAATTGCATGTTGTGTACTCCATAATTTTATCAGACGATTTGGGATGGAGGATGAAATCTTCGAGGAGAATTCTGAGTACAATGAGAATGATGAATTTATTTTTTTACAGTCAGTCAAAGCAACCCAACAATACATCGAAAATCAGTGCTTATTTCGGGATGCTATAGCGAATGCAATGTGGAAAAATTGGAACTCTTGAGTGTTTATCTTATGTAGGATGATGTGCTAATTTATTATTATTTGCTTGCATGAATTATGTTGTCTAATGAACGAAACATGTTTAATTTGAATGTAAGTTATAGGATGAATTATATTTATAATGGTGGATGCTAATATATATTTATTTAACTTGTATTGTATAATATACTTCAACCCAACCACATATTATTTAAAGAACTATGTATGATATAATATCATAACCACATGGTAATTATGTTGTGCTAATTTACTTATATATTTCAAGATTTCAAGATTCAAGAAACGGAGAGGTGATTGTCAAAACCCTTACAATATTGATGATTTTGAGTTCTCCATATCTACATATTATTCACAACATTTTCATCACAATCTTCAGAGTTTTTTCGATGATAATTTGAGTTCCCAAACATTTTTCCTTTTTCCAGGCCACCGTACATACATCTTTAATGGCAGAGGAGGAATACTATACGAAAGATGGGACAGTTGATTACAAGAACAATCCTGTCAATAGGAAAAAAACTGGAATATGGAGGGTCTGCCCCTTCATACGCAAATAATTATAGAAGTAAAATAAAAAGTATAATTAAGTATTATACAATTATTTAGTTATTACTCACATAACTCAATACTCCCTCTATCCCACATTAGTTTTCACACTGATCTGGGACCGCAAACCAAGAAAAGATGATGTTTTGCTCTTAGGGCTGGATAAAGCAGTGTTAAATATGTCCATTCAACTTTTCTTTAATGAAGGATTAAGCCCAAGTCATTCACTATTGCAGCAAGATTCACTTTCTTAATCAAAAGCTTAATCACAAACTCAATAATTCAAACCGTATCGTCGGCATCAAACGAATGCCGAACAAGATGCCCAACAGCACGACAACATACACCGATAGTCATCCCGAATATGACGAGGTCGTAGCCTCAAGCTCGTACCAAGAAATCATAGATTTGAGTAGATGTCCAACAACACAAAAATCCATGTTTTTCTTTTGCTCATGAGTAGGAAGAACTCGAGCGGTTTGGGGTTTATGAATTGCCGGAATTAGGGGGGAAATGGTTCTCCTTCTCCGGCGGTAGTTTTTAGCAAGGATTTGAGATGAGCCTTTTCTTGATTCTCTATCAAACTCAAATTTGATGCTAGAATTTGATTTTACTTTTATGAGGGTTTGTTGCTCTATTCAATTTACTTCTTTTTCGGTGCCTTTTTCTAGTAGGGGTGGGGAGGCGATTGGAGAGTTAGGATTTTAGAGAGGGGCGGTCGGAGAAAAATGATAACCGAAGGTGAGAGACGATAGAAGAAGAATTATCTGCGAGGCGATTCAATATCGAGAGAATGAAGAACACAGGACAAAGGGATAAGGTTTTCCTACCAAATGAGTGCGTGGATTGGGTTATGTGGATCTAATATGGGTTATGTTTAGTTGGACTGGGTATGTGTAATTGGGTTGGGTAATGGGTAATTAGTTAATTATGTTTAATTAATTTGGTTGTATGAGTTAATTATAGTAGAAAAGGTAATGACATATTAGTAAATAAGTGTATATTAGGAAGGTAAGGATTGTGATAAAGTTTTCCTTATTTGGGTGTGAAAACTGATATGGGCCAAACAAAAATGAAAAGTGTGAAAATTGATGTTGGACGGAGGGAGTATAATATAATAATACAACATCAGTCATTATTGAACATTGATTTGACATAAAGTTCAATCTCACCTTACTCGAATCCCAAAACAAATATACACATTTATTATATATCAAGGATTCTAAATCCTTACGTCCGGTTTGCTGGGATTCTTGGTTTTGGGCCCCCTTCATCCCTCAGATGAGGAACACCACCATTTGGAGGGCCATCTGGGAGAAACTCCCCACCTCAGATGTCTTTCACCTCTACGGCTATCCTGGCCCCACTGTCTGTCCTCTCTGTTTTGAGGCCTCAGAGACACAGGAGTGTTGGAGTTTAGAGGTACGTAAACACGTAATACATGTGCATCTGAAATAAACAGTTCACCAACAACGAACAATTAATTGCATAATTAAATATGAGTAAACGTAAACAGAATTCTTACAGCAATTCGTACACGGATTCCTCAACTATGGTATCCACGTAACAGTCGTTTACTATTTTGCACAGATCTGCCAGCGTTGAATCCTCGAGATGAATTTGCTAGAAAAATTCTAACTTAGAGATTTTATGGAGAATATATGAACTCACGTATTATGAATTCTCAATAGCTCATATATATAAGAGATGTTTAGCTTAAATCTCAAGCTAACCTGATTGAGAAATAAAATCTCAAATCTCTACGGATTTAAATTCCATATATGACAAATCTCTACGATTTGTTTCCATATATATTAAATCCTACAATAATATTCCAAATATTATTATTGGAAATTCTTATTTAATTAAATCCAATTTAATTAAACGTTAATAATAATTAATTCCAAATTAATATATTATTAATTACTTCTCCATAAATTAAATATTAAATATAATTTAACATTTAATCAACCAAATATAATCTTTAAACAACCATTACTTGTTGTGTGACTCATAGGCCCTCATATATCGAGTGATTAGTCCAACCAACGGTCTTAATTGAACCCTAAATAATAAATCAGACATTCTTAATATATGAGGTACGTTGCGAGAAAATGTGCAACTACCTGTGACTAAAACATGGGTTATTACGATTTCATCCTTTCATTCGCGAATACTCTATTAAGTCTTGATCATGATGAAGTGTCTATTCAAATAACTTAATCAATGTATCTCAAATCACTAATTGATCAATTATGTCACACTTGGCCACAAAGTCCGAGTTGACGTGCATTGACCAATGACTTTGATCCAATTATGATGAGAAGATCAGTGTTCTCTCTAAATCCACTTTGAGGAATGAATCATTTTCTTTGCTCAATTACCACGCACATGCACTTCGTGATGAACTCAATCCAAGCCATATCTACCCATGGAAGGGTGCAAGCGTCGGTCATGATCAAAGTTCATCACTCCACACATGTTGTGCGTATTGACCTCAAGTCAAAGGAGTATCGCATCGCTCCCACTAATCGAGACACCCGTAGACACATATAGTGGAACTACATCAAACGGTGTCTCGAATGGGTATACCAATACCCTCTAATGTATTTGTGCATCCTTCATGAGATACCTAGTATCTCGTAGTAAGTGAGATCTTAATACACTCTCAAAGAGTATGATGCAGATCGCACAACAATCTTCATTGTATCATCAATATCCCATTCTTGATGATCCTCGATTGAGGTCATTTGAGAATCATGCTTAAGTCATCCGAGTTCTCACACACTCATTGACAGCGGTGACTCAAGGGAACACGGATAAGAACAAATGCAAACAATCAAACATAATATTCTAATAAGTGCAGCGCCATATATTTAATATTAAATAAACAATAATATTAAATCAATATTGAATATTATCTGAGCATCATGTCCTTACAATGGATTGTCTCTAGGACACTAACACTAACAAGGAGCACATCCTCACTCAGTGCAGGTTCACTCGTTCCATCTATACTTCTATCTCTGATATCTTTAGTGTTCAGCTCTGCTATGATACAGGTTTTTCTAACTTGGTTTTACAGGCACAACGGTTCCCACAGAGCAGGCAGATACATAACCTCTAGCGCCTAAGGTTTGTCACGATGGTTTGGGCTATTTGGTCTACTCTGAACAAGGCGGTTCACGATGACATTGCTCCTTCACACCATGGGTGCATGACTTTTATTCTTAGCTTGATTCGTGAGGCTCATCACTTCAAGCTTGGCTCGTCACACGGGATGGATGACCTGCTGCTTTGTCGGAAGCTGCGAGTCTCGAGTGTTCCACGACCGTCGAAGACGACCACGGTGGTCAGATGCCCCCCCCCTCCTGGGTGTTATAGCTTAACGTGGATGGCAGTGTTGCTAATGATAATATTTATGCTGGGTGCGTGGTCCGGAACTCAAGAGAGTTGTTTGTTGTTGCGTTCTCGATTACTCTTGGCCAAGGTATTGCCTTGGATGCGGAGATTCTTGCGGGTATGTATGTTGGAATATAGAGGCACGTAAACACGTAATACATGTGCAGCTGAATTAAACAGTTCACAACAACAAACTTATAATTGCATAAAGGATTACAATAATCATAACAAGAAATCTTACAGTAACTCGAAAGTAGATTTCTCAACTACGGTATCCACGTAATCTCCAATCATGGACTTGCACGAACTTGCCACCGTTGAATCCCGAAATGAATTTGCTAGAAAAATTCTAACTCTAGATCTTATGGAAAAAATATGAATTAACGTGTATTATGAATTCCCAGGAGCTCATATATATAGGGGAGACCAAGCTTAAATCTTAAGCTAACCTGATTAGGAAATAAAATCCCTAATCTTATAAAATAAATCTCTTAGATTTATTTCCCATAAATAAAATTTCTACGGATTTAATTCACATGTATATCAAATATCTACGGATTTGATTCCATATATATTAAATCCTATAATAATATTCCATATATTATTTTTTGGAATCCTATTTAATTAAATCCAATTTAATTAAACATTAATAATAATTAATTCCAAATTAATCTATTATTAATTAATTCTCCATAAATTATATATTAAATCCAATTTAACATTTAATCAACCAACTGTAATCCGTAAAAGGGAACTACTTGTTGTGTGACCCATAGACCCTCATATATCGAACGATTAGTCAAACTAACGGTCTTAATTGAACCCTAGACAATAAATCAGACATTCTCAATATATGAGGTACATTGCGAGAAACGTGCAACTACCTGTAACTGAAACATGGGTTATTACGATTTCCTCCTTTCATTCGCGAATATTCGATTAAGTCTTGAACATGATGAAGTGTTTATTCAAATAACTTAATCGTATTATCTCTAATCACTAATTGATCACGTATGTCACACTTAGCCACAAAGTCTAAGTTGATGTGCATCGGCCGATGACGTTGATCCAATTATGATGAGAAGATGAGTATTCTCTCTAAATCCACATTGAGGAACGAATCTTATTCTTGGCTCAACTACCACGCACATGCACTTCGTGATGAACCCAATCCAAGTCATATCTACCCATGGAAGGATGCAAGCGTCGGTCATGGTCAAAGTTCATCACTTCACACATGTCGTGCGTATTGACCTCAAGTCAAAGGAGTATCGCATCGCTCCCACTAACCGAGACACTTGTAGACACATATTTTGGACTTACATCAAATGGTTTCTCGGATGGGTATACCAATACCCTCTTTGTGCATCCATCATGAGATACCTAGTATCTCGTAGTAAGTGAGATCTTACTACACTCTCTAAGAGTATGATGCAGATCGCACACCAATCTCAATTGCATCATCAATATCTCATTCTTGATGATCCTTGATCGGGGCCATTTGAGAATCATGCTTAAGTCATATGAGTTCTCACAATCTCAATGACAGCAATGACTCCTGGGAACACTTGCATGAATAAATGCAAACTATCAAACATAATATTCAAACAAGTGTATTGCCATACATTAATATTAAAAGAACTATAATATTAAATCAAACTGAATATCATCGAGTATTATGTCCTTACAATAGATTGTCTATAGGACACTAACACTAACAATGCATGGGGTTGTCTTTGCAAGATCTATGGGCTGGACAAACCTCTGGATTGAGTCTGATAGCATCATTGTTGTCAAGGTCCTTACTAGCAGCAGGAGAGACTTACCATGGCGGATCAAGGCCAGCTGGCCGAAGTTTGAGAATGCTCGTCGACAGGTTTCCCTTACAGCATCCCATATCTTTCGAGAGGGGAACTCTATTGCTGACAGACTATCGAAACTCCATAGGGATGATGTATGGATCGGGGGTTGTCCAGACTTCCTACAGTATCTGCTTTTTTCCGATATGAATAAGGACTACTTCCATCTTTCGAAGTAGTTCTTCTTTTTAGAGGAAAAACCCTTTTCCCTTCGCTAGGGGTTTTGCCCCAAGAGGGATTTTACCCTAGCAAGGTTTTTAGTGGGTCTTCGGCCTCTGGTACGACCTGTGTACTTATGGCTTTAGGTTTTTTGTTTTATTTTAGGTGATGCTTATTTGCTAAATCTCTGGATTCTAAAACTTAACTTGCTCCGCACTCTTTAAATTCCAAAACAAACACAACCTTAGTGTCTTACAATTTAATACATATATTTTTTCCTATTACAAACAACTAAAAAAAGGACAATCAATTGTCTCAATTGCGCTTATTCCACTCTTTTTTAGCTTTTTCTGTTGCGATCTGGTTTTTGTGAATAGTGACCCGTTCATGAACAGTGTCCCGAAAGTGAATTTTTTCCACTAAAGTGCAATTATTATTTTTGACTCATTTCTTATATTTTGATTAATTTTGGACCTCACAAATATTTGAATCCCAACTTTCACCCAAATTCTTCTTCATTTTTTCAAAATTGGCAGAATTTTAATTATTTCGAAAGTGCATATCCTTCAACATAAGTATAAATTTTTTTATAGAAAAGTGCAATTTTTTTACTGAAAAGTGTATATTCTTCAACATAAATACAAAATTTTTTTTACAAAAAGTGCAAACTCTTTACCAAAGAGTGCAAGTTCTTTAACATAAGTACAATTTATGAATTTCCTATCAATTTCATATATAGTATATAAAAAGACAAAATCTGCAAAATTCTACAATTGAACGCATAACAGGGGAATAAGTTGAATTCGAAAGTAATCCATTAGTATCACAATACGCTCCCTTCTAACGAATTTGTAAAAAACTTTCAATTTCAAAACTCACAAGAAAAAATTACACATCTATATACTTTAAAAGTAAAATCTATTAAATTCCACAATTAAACGCAAAATAGGGGAACAAAGATGAATTAATAAACAATTCAACATTCATCAGTCAACACAAAGTCCACCAAAATAATTGATCTAGCTGGAAACGACCCATCATCAAATTAAAATAAAAAATAAAATCCGTCAGAAGTAAATTTTCCCTTGGTGAACACCTGTGGAAAGTCGGAGACAGTGGCGGAGAGAAGGGCAGCCCTAGATCTGACTTCGCCTCTGCAATCCAAACGTGCTAAACCTGACTCCGGCACTAGATCTAACTTCGGCTCACATATTTCTCCGCCTGGCTTTTCCCGGCGAGGAGCAACGTGTTGGGATTATACTGGAAAGTATGCTTTTACTTTGTATAATCAGACTGAATTTCGGACTTATTTACTGAAATAAATTGTTTATCACTGATGCTTTAAATATCATTGAATGTTACATATATTTACTGCATAACTGTTCAATAAATAGTACGTGTTACATTGTAGTTAATTTAGTGATACCAGATCACAGAAGATTAAATTAACAGTCCCTTGTAACTAAAAGTACAACATTCACGACCTAGATGGAAATGAACAATCCATCGTGAAAGGTTGAAGTGTAAGGCTCAGATTGGTTTGTCTTGACCAAGAGATTACACTAGTGCATGTCTGATGCACTGAAGAGGACCTACAAGAGGATAAATTCTTCAGAACTGAACTAGGAAGAATTAGACCTCAGTGGTTCGTTATTTCTTAATCTTCGTCCCTTAAATAGGATCGTGTGTGGTTAGTAATTATTGCTTTGACTTATTACGGGTAGAGAATCAAGGAGATTCAATACTTTATATCTTGGGCAATATTATTGGTCACATGCGATTGCTAAGATTTAATACGGAGAATCGTGTGCAAGTACGCTTGTTCGATTTGCCCCCTTGGGAGGTTCATAAGTTTTATCATACCAAATCTTGCAAGTGGAACTAGTTTCCGGTATGGATAATAATGTTGAACCGTTCCTTTACCAAGGATAAAAGATATTAATTAATGGAAAGCTATTTCAGTGGCTTGAATTAATTAATGGGCTAGATAATCTTAAACACGGGAAATAATGACCGGGAGCCATATTAACTGTAATATGGGTTAAGATGGATAGTGCAATATTAATTATGTAGTGGGATTAATTAATATTTATGGGCTTGAATAATATTGTGGCTCAATATTGATAATTCAAGATCCATTGGAAGGTCCAATCTTAATTCTCCTAAAGGCCCCCCAAGTAGCCCAACATAAAGTCCAATAACTGAAAAAAGTGTTTAAAAATAAAATAAATATTTGTTGCAATTTTTTCCTCATTTTTCGAAAAATATGAATAAAAGGGGGAGAAAGATTTTCTTTGAATTTTGTTATGGAATGAAGATATGTATTCTTGGAATACAAGATTATCTCATTAAATTCAATAAATCTCCCACTTGGATATTTATATTGGAAATTTCGAAATTTTTGAAAAAGAAGGAAAAGAAAGATTTTCTTGATTTTCTTGAAAAGATATTATGGAAGATATGTATTTCTTGAAATACAAGTATATATCATAAATTCAAGAAGATCCAAATCATGGAATCTTGATCCTTGTTTTTTCGAAAATTGTCATAACAAGAGGAGTTGGGATGTTTGTGGAATATTTTAATTATGGAGAAAAGAATATATGAGATATATTCAAGATTTCTTGGAGATCAAGAAAAAGATTTTCCCATATTATTTTATCACAAGAATTCGACCAACACCCTCTATAAATAGGGGATGAGTGTTTCATTCCCAAGTACAATTCCATGTGCTGGAAAAATTAGTAAATCCACAAAGGTGGTGCAACAAATTGTATTTCCCCTTTTGTTAATTGTTCGCGAGCTTCCTTCCACCGGATTGTCGAGCAAGGACTAGGGAATACTTGGGAAGGTCTTTTGGTGTTTTTCATCGACGAGACCATTGTCATTCCAAGAGGTAAGTTCACGTAAACTCGTAGTAATTCCGCATGCGTAGGATTTACGTGAACAGTTTATATGCATGTTTTGTTGTTGAATTATTATTTGAATTAATTTAGGATTAATTCATGCTAGTAATAATTGTTAGAATTAAATTTGTATTTAAATATTCATCCCGAATAGATCCGGGCAATTAATTCTCCAACACAACGGTGCAGTGAGACGGGCAACCCACAATCAAAACATACGAAAAACCAAACAAATTAAAGCACATGGGTTATCAACCACCAAATTCTCATCACCGTCGCGAAAAACCAGGTACCCGGCGGCGAGCCCCACCACGAATGCGACAAAAAACACCGCCATTGAACGACATAATCACGAGCATCAAAAAGTACACAATCATTGAATTCATCCCGAGTAGGATCTCGTCGGCGAATTGTGATGCGGCCACTTCCGCCCGCTCAAATTCGAGAGCAGAGGTAGGGGAAGTGCGGTGGTGAAGAGGGGTGGCATATTTTTTGAGAGAGAAAGTAGAGAGTTTAGAGAGAGTGAGTGAATTTGAAAAATGAGAGGAGGAGATGAGGGTGGGTAGATTTTCACCAGTTACTTTTTGGGGAAAGAGATGAAGGGTATATGAGTCAATTGAGTGTACTTTTTGTAGTGAATTGTAATAGAAAAAAGCAAATATAGTAATTTGTAAGGAGATTTCATATCTTGTAGCTCCTTTTTAATATTTATTAACTTTTAAAACAAATTTTTCAATTTTTTTTTAAGATTTTAAAAGACATTTTTTATTCTTTTAAACTTTTGAAATATTTTTTGTCAAATTTTATGTTTTTCTTTTGTTAATTTTAATGAATTATTGTATTAATTAATGACACATCAATAAAAAAAATTAAATCACATAATGCCACGCATAAATAAATAAAAAAAGTCACAGGAACATTGATCTGTTTGATAATCTATTGTAACATGTAATTGGACCAACAATCAAACTTGTACAATTTAGTGTACAAAATCAAAAAGTCAGAAATGAAGTGGACCATTTTAAAAAAAGGGTAAACTTACTAAACTAAAAATATATAATCTGCTTTATATATAATGAGTAAGTTTCTGGTACATTGTTTCACAATATGAAATTTATACCATTACTTATAAATTATTATCATAACTGATAGATGCGAAATAAACGCACCTGCAAGAATCGAACCCGCAACCTGGATCGATGAGTTTTCAACGGGGTGACAATGGGTTATAACAATGAATAAGCTCCTCTCCCGGATCGACAAATACCTGCAGAACACGCCGGAGGAATCTCCGACACAGGCACTCCGACGCTCAATTCAGATGACCAAAAAATAACGCTAATAATGTGTAAAGAGAACTTAATGATAATAACTCTCTCAATATCAATATCACTCAAGATTTTCTTATGATTCTCTAGTGTTTTCACTCAAAGCATGCAAAGATGATATGAATGTTTTTAACACTCCAATTTGTAGTAAAATCAGCATATGTGTGTTATCGTAAGTAAAAAATGTAAAATGACATGTATAATACCTGGATGCCACCATTTAACTGTCGTACCTTTCGTGGGCCGAGTGGACTCTAAGTCCACGACCTCGTCGGCCTAGTCATTCTGAGAATATCTCAATCGATTCCTCCTTCCCTCCAGTCTCCGAACGTATCTCAACAAATCAACCACTCACATGAATATCTCTCTCAACGCTTCCTGCTTCGAGGGTTGACCAAAGTCAACCTCATCCCCAAGTAGTCCATCTCCATATTTACTCGATCAAACCCCTAAAATCTTTCAAGGGTCAAAGCCTCCTTCGCACACACAAGGAATATCCTTCCCCGGAGTGTGAAAAGCTCTAACTACCTTCCAAACGTGGTCTCCTTTCGTGGCTTAGTTTTAAATATACTCAATCAAATATACTTCGATATCTGGTCAATTCTTATCCACGTAGCTGGAGCTCCGGAATTCTCAGAGCTCTAGACTCAGAAAGACCCTTGAGGGTATCCGTTCAGATGTCACAATCTCAGCATCCTTGTACATGTGTCATCATCTCAAAAATAGGCATTATTTGTGCCACATCAACAATATTAGATGTTATCGGTATTAATTTATAAGAGTAATCATATCAGTTTATAAGTGTAATAGTATTAATCCTATATTATGAACAAATTTTAAATGAGAGTCCGTGATTTATAATTAATGAATATTGATTACTTTAATACATGAAAGATCAAGTAAAAAGGGGAACACTCCTGTGCAATATTGCATGTGTAATATTAGCAAATTTAAAGAGAGGTAAAAAAATTTGCAGATCCTTCAAGGGTCAACTGAGACTTCAAAAAAATCATGCATAACAAGCAGCAAAAAACAAACATGCATATTGATAATGCAAAATGATCCGCACCCACAAGAAAACGACTGACCTTATATTCAGGTTTAATGACTTCCTCGCTGGAAGTAAATAACTACAACAACGAGCAATCACCTCTCTAAAATCAAGAGGTACCCATCGGAGGATTCTCCAGCGCGAGCACTCCGAAGCTCAAGTCAGTCGACTGAAAAATCGTAATCATGGAATCAAAGAGAACTTTAGGTAATCTCTCAATGCAATATCATTCAAGATTTTCCGTCTTTACTCTAGTGTTTACACTAAAAAACATGCATAAATAATATGAATGTGTGTGCTTATATTTCTTTCAGAATATCAATAATACTTAAGTATGATTGTTATTGTGTTTGTGGAATGAATGTATATTTAAAATATCCGACCTTAACTATTTTAGCAAAAATATCTCCACTAGCTTAATGGACCAAGTCCACCTCTCGTCGACCCTCCTGGGTCCGAATTTATCTCAACAACTTTGCCTTTTCAGCCAAAATTCCCTGAAATCTGAACTACAAAACACATCCATTATTTGAACGTGGGTTGTTTATCTCACTGAACAAACCCCCCCTCAAATTGTGGGAATGATTAAGATCTACCCGCTTTGACCTCTTCTCCTAAAATCATGGAATCTTCAGTCTTTATTCATATCAACGTGTAAACCAAGAATTATCCCAGAAAACACTTAGGCTACAATCAACGTATTTCAGCATTGTCTAACTGCCGCCAGATTTTTTCGGACCCTCCTACACTTCGATCATCCAAGAGGGTACGTGTCAATGTGTCAACATCATAAAATATTTGTACATGTGTAATTATCTCAAAAATTGAATTAATTTGTATCACATCACATATATTTTAATATAGAAACAAGCATTTGTTATTATATAGACAAATATATGTAGTAAATTCACACTACTACCATTAAGATATTTTTGTGTAATTTTTTGGGAATATAATATGCGATGAAGATTTAGATGTATAAGAAAAGGGGGAAGGTAAGGAGAGAGATACTTATAATTTAGAGAGAGAAAATAATTGAGAGAGCGAGTGAGCAGAGAGACAAACGAGAGGAAGAGATGGTATGGAATACTTTCTGCTTGCTCATTCATTCCGCGTTTGCTCATTCCTATTTAATTCACTTACACGATGATTAAGCAAATGAGCTCTAATACAAATGATTATGGAGCACAATCAGTAAATAAAATGAAAAGAATCACAAGATCAAAATATAATATAAATGAAATGACCAACTCATGTGTCATGACATTGTGTTACTATAGTTTTAATAAGCCGATCAGCAATCAAATTGAACTGGGTATCGATTGGCGGTTCAATCGGTTGGACCGTGATCCCTACTTATTTCTTAAAAATATTACTTATGTTACATTTAAAAATAAAATAAATATGTATTTTTAAAATTTTAAATTATAAAATTCATATTGAAATAAACATAATAAAGTCATAGACACGGTACAACATAATTTAAAATATTAAAACTAAAAATATGGATGATAGGAATTAGAACTAATTTTAAAATTAATAAATAATAAAAAATAACAAAAAATCAGTTCTACCGATTTTTTCCAATTTTTTTTTGTTCAACCCGAGGGTAAAGAAAGTCAAAATTCGCTAGGCGTGCAGATTCTGACCACCAGACGCTTAGACCGTCTAGTCGTAGCCTAGAAGGTCCAACTTTTTTTTTTATTTATTGTTTTTAAAATTACAAACTAAATTAACATAAATCTAGGTAAATAGTCCAATTTCAATTAGATAACTAATTAATTATCAAATACCAATATCCAAAACCAAAAGATAAAACAATTTAAAAATTAATATGAACTATAAAAGAATTAATTGGAAATAGATTTACATTGGCTAGCGGGCCAACGGGCCATCCCAGCCTAACGCCTAATTTTTTATTTTTCAAATTAAAATATACATATATGGGTTAAATTTATTTTTTGTAGACAAAAAATAGCATAAATATACTAACTCACCTAGAATACATACACATAGTTAGATAATTCAATATTAAATATTGCAAAAAAATATTATAGGCATCTGAAGTCCTTAATAATATAAAAAAATTGAAAACAAATGAACATTTTTCTCACGAACAAGGATATGTGTTGAATCAAAGCACATTTTAAAAAATAGTTTCAATGCTCCAGACTAATAATCTATATTTAAAAATATAAATTTCAAATTAATATTCAAATAGTCCAAATCATTTGAACAAGAATGCAATTTTATAAAATACAAAGCCTAATTTCTAATACAATTAATAAATTATTTATTTAAAAATTAGGACGTCGAGTCAATCGGGCTGCCTATTAGCCCACGAGCTAAATTGGCCCGAGTTCATTAAGCTCACGGGCCACATAAGTCGGGCCAAATAGGAAATCCAGATTTTTTTTGGGTCTATAATTTTAATTTCCAACTCATACTTACCATCGGATTGATTGGGCCGGCCCATCGACTTGGACTCAAATTGCTGGCCCTAGTTAAGTTAATAAGTTTAACTCGCGCTTAATTCAAATTCTATAATATAAAAATTATTGAATTATCCATTACAGTGAGCCTTTTTTTAAGGGTCACTAAAATGTGTTAAACTCAAACATTGGAATAAGTATTACTATTACTTATAATGTATAATGCTTGGTTCTATTTCAGTTTTAGTCATAAATAATCCATTAAAATTTTCATTTTTACATATAAGATAACACATATACAACATTAAAACAAAATGAAAAAATTTCAGCAATAATAATACTCCCTCGGTCTTATTTTTTATTGCTCAAAACTAAACCGGCACAAGTCTTAATCGAATTTTAACATGTAAATTGTTTATTAATTTTAAGAGAAGTAAAATACTTTTTCTCAGGGGTGATTTGATCATTTTAAAAAATGAGAATTAGATATTATTACGTTTAATTGTTAATGATATGAGATGTTATTTAAAAAAAATTGGTAAAAAAATATTAGATAGTAAAATTTTTTTTTTTTGTCATTTATGGAATGAAAAAACAAAATAAGAACATTCATTTATGAATTTTAGACCGATAAAAAACAAAATTAAGGGAGTACTAATTACTGGATAAGAAAATTATGGTATCAATAATTGTACTTCCTACCCGTTCCAAAAAAAAATAAAAAGTTGTACTTCCTACAATTTGGTATAAATAACATAGTACACCTCGAAATATAACATTATTATAAGTATATGTACATGAGACAGTCTATCGATAAGACGGAACATAAATTGAACTTGACGATTTAACACTTTAAAAAGATAGGTGCTAATTTGCGCCAATTTATACATCATCACATATATGAAACCACCACATATAAATTTTTATCTGACTATATGTAAAAATAAATTATTGAAAAATCTTATGACAATCTTATCTTATTTTTGTAGGTTCCAAGATATTTAATCAATAAAAATCTAAAACCTCACAAAAATCTTGCCAAAATACGATATCAACCATTTCATTTTTTTTTTATTAAAAATGAATTATATTATTGGCATTATAGATATCTGGAGCCTGAAATGACACCACAACAACACGGTCAAGTCAATTCTTCAATTATTAATAATTAAAAAAAATATGTAAAATGTAATCTTTAAAATTTACAAAAACTATTGATTATATAAAATAATCATATGTTAAAGCCAACTTGTGGAGAAGAAGGTTGTCTAATAACAAACTAATTCAGAAAGATGGACTGTTTTAACATTGATGAAAATCAAATAACAAATGAAACACATAAAAATTCAATGTTAACAAATAGAAAATCTCACTAATATAAGTTGACAAATTTGATCCAAAAATACAAAGTGAGTCAATTGAAAGAAATTCAGCTGATTAAGAAAGCCTACCTCACAAGTATCTCTCAAAACTCTGTTTTGAGCCTATACGTATAGGACCGAAATCTTTTTTTCCAATCAACTTAATGCTGGAAAAATTTGATTATATTTGATATTAACATATTTAGAAGGAAACAGCACGAGGTGAAGGAAATTTTTTAAATAAGAATGTTCCTCCAGAAGCAATAACCGCATAAAGAGCAGAGTTTAGTGTTCATTACAAACAGCTTGGAGTTCCACGCAGGGCTACAGCTTGATATATACAGGAACCATCGCAGATCCAGCTAATCCTGTATAGGGGTAAAATACGCAGTTCGGGCTTTGACCAGAAACTTCATTGCGATGCCCACCTACAGGGTGAAGTGAAAGCTTGTATGGCTGCACACATGACACAACTCAACATATTGTGTGCACCAGTTGCACAATGCAACTGATGCATGACTAATACTGTTCAACGAAAATAGCTAATACTGACCAACTATTACCTTTTAGTAGAACTAATTCCACTTAAAATGCTCTTGGGTTGCACAGTGCAACTGGTGCTTATAAGCATTTGTCATTGCTCTACTGTTAACTAAAAGAAATTGATGAAATCAATGAAAATTTATTCCATTTCTACCCTACCTATAAAGTCAAAAATACTGAACCCAATACTAACAAGATTGTGTTCCCTTGTGCATTTTTCATTTCAACCAAATACACCTCTCAACTTCACCCAAGTGCCCCCACACACTCCTAAAGATAGGTGATAACGTGAGTAAGTTCAAGGATAATTTCAACTTCCCGGGTCAGTCATGAGCAACTTCTACCATCAGATTACACAGGAACATGAAAGAAAATGACAAGAAAGGCTCATTAAACACATCCAAACAACAAAAAGTCATCATCTACCCGATCAATTTTGGGTACTTCCGAAGATGAACCGTGTTACTTATTGTTCAATCAGCGCACTGATACGCGACCACCATTTATTGGGCGGGAATGAGTGAACATTATTTAATAGTTTAAAAGTTCCCCTACATCACAGGCAAGATTCTATTCGTATTCACATAATTTATAAATCCCCCCAAAGCACGGCATTGTATAGATTTCTAGCAGAGAGCAGAAACACTAATATATCATATACGAACCGTTAGACACCAACTTCTTCACCATTTTCAAAAAATATGCCATAATCAGTCAATCTAGAACCCACAGTAAACACCATAATATTTATATGTTAACTAGGTTCACTAACACAGTAGAACAAAAGAATACTTCATACAGTAGCATGAGAGATGCAAGAAATAAACGTATTAGAGGTTAGCTTCCAGAGGGAGTAAATCGATTGATTATCATAATGATAATGGCAATGGCAGTGAATACAGACTAAACAGTCTGATATAACAAAAAAGATATGCACCAAAAAACACCAGTTCAGGATATATGGATTAAATGCAGCCAATTAAGATAAAAAAAAAAAAAAAAAAAGAAGGCATAATGCATCAAAAGGGCCCTGAACTATTAACTTTTGTTTCGAAAGACCCCTTAAATTATTTTTTGTTTTAAAAAGTCCTTAAAACTATCAATTTTTATTTCGAAAGGTCCTTGAACTATTTTTGCTAAGATAGCTTAATGTTTTCAGCTCAACTTTAATGCTATTATATTCAGACCAATCTCCAACAACAACAAAAATGTCTCTAACAAATTGTAAAAAAAGGGCCTAGTAAAATAAAAATTATATAGCTAAGGGCTTTTAAAAACAAAAAAATAGTTTAGGGGCCTTTCGAAATAAAAGTTGATAGTATAAGGGCTTTTTAAAATAAAAAATAACTTAGAGGCCTTTCGAAACAAAAGTGAATAGTTCAGGGGTCTTTGGATGCATTATGCCTAAAAGAAAATTGCACTTGCCTCATAGACAGACAACCAGAAGAAAAAAGTGGATAGAGGGTAAAGAACACTATTTATTCCCTTCATCAGTCAAAAGATACCATGATGATTTAAATTTAGTAAAGTAGGAAGGATGGTCTACTGCAGAAACCAGGAGAAATACACCATATTTAGACTCCTTAATTTAATATAGAACTCTATGCAAAAAAAAAAAATATATATATATATATACATAGAGACTAAACATAAAATTGGAAAGTGGCAATGTACCTCTATAGCCTCAGTAGACAAGTAGACGGAAAAGAATTTGAATATTTAGAAGGGACAACCTATGCGATTGAACTCCTCAACCTTCTTGCTTGGATACTGCAGTGACATTTCAGGTGAATGTCATAAACATTCAAAACCATTGCTGCATACTAATATAGACATGGAGTGGGACAAGATAATTTATTGATCGCAGTAATACTTTATAAAAATAGGTGATGCACCACTTGTTTGCCTAACGGCAATTGCCAAGCAAAAAAAATACAATTTCAACATACCCAGCTTTCTTGGATTACCAACTATCTTGTAGGAATAAATGATGACAAATCATATTAACCTAGAAGGATCTATATCCCAACATCAACAGCAAACAATAAATATACGATTATATTTGCAATCATCGAACTTGAAAATAATAAAGAACAATGTTCACCAGAACAAAAACCACATTAGCAATGAAAATCAAATTAATGTGAACAAAAATTTAACAGCAAGAATTGGGTAAAGGCTGAAAAAAATCAAACACCATATCCTAAGACTGCAATGACCAACAAAAATCTCAGATTAGGGAGATTGAAATTAAAACAAACCATCAACAATTCTGGATATTGAACTATTCAACTGCCGAAACTATTTTATCCCTTCTTCCTTCTCCAAGAAAATATAAAACAAGAAAAACTCCAGAAGCCAACTAACGCATATGTCAATCCTAAAAACCATCAAGACTCCCAGAGTCTCATCTCAACAGTATATTGTCTACAAACATCTTCAGCTATTACCAAAGTTAACTGTCAACAAATACCATTACATATTACTGCTAAAGTGAAAGCATGTAAAGGTGATGTGTGTTTTTAACATATCGCAACAGCACAACAGCACTAATACGTGATGGTGATCCAAAAAAAAAATATTAACAAAAAGTTAACTAAAGAATGGACACAGAAACTATCCAAATTGGAACACCATTGCACATGGAATGCAAATTCTTCATCCTTCTTACATCCATGTAATTAGTTTCAATATTTACCTCCTCTAGAGTGCTAAACTTTCGGTCAAATTCTTCAGCAATGAAAAGCTAAGAATGCCCCCTCCACTTTTAATCACCATCTCTTGCAAACACAATATAAAAAATGATAGTCTTAAGAGAATAGAGGTAAGCCATAGTTTTAATATTGAAATAAATTAAAAGAAAATTGTTTACAGGGACCAATATAGAGAATGCTACATGTATGAGATTGACAAGAAAAAATTTCATCAAAGGAAGCTCCTTATGCCACACCTTATCAGGTAAGAAGCATCGTAAATGGATCTCAATTTTCAGCAAAGCACGAGAAGACAAGCCAGCCAGCAACATATCTTACGCACAACTACAGGCCATTTACATTTGCTCTCTAATTCATTGGATGTGCCTGATAAAAAACAGCACAAATGATAGTCTTGCAATCAATGTAACTTCCTTTCAGCCCAATGCTCTCACCTTAATCATATCCACCTTAGATATTTCAGAATCTTGAATTTATTGCCCAAATAAACCGCCACTAGCTAGTTCACCCTGTTGCATTTCCCTCCTCTGCTTCTCCAGTGGGTTAGGACTCTTCATAATCCTCCTCAGGCGCCTGATAACCATATTGAAAAAAATATCAACAGAAAGAGTGATTTAATGAGTATGGAGCATGGAATTCCAATAGATAGGAAAATACCTATCTTGCGCATGCTGAGCAGGAAAAGTAGGCATAAACTCCTTAGACTTAGGCAACGGGACTTCACGGAACCATTCATGGTTTAAAGCAGCTTCAGCACTTATCCGCTGCACATTTACCATTTTCAAATACTATACTTAAAACAGAAAAATTATCGAGGTGGTGATGTAAGCTTTGGATTTTAAAAACCAGGATTTAGGTAAATATATTTAAAAATGGTTGTAGTTAAGGATTTGGACCCGGTACTAAAAAACCACCACTGTAACACCTATATACCTAGTACCAAACTTTCCAATACTATCAATTCTCTCTCCTTACACTTTTAAGATATTTAAAATCATAATTCACACCATTCAATCGCTCAACTAATATGGTAATACAACTTTATTCACTCATGCACATTGATTTGACAGAAACTTTATTCTCACCCTACTCACAAACCCAAAATAAACACACACCTTACTGTTTATCAGGATTTCAATATCCTCTACATTTCAATAACCAGTTTTTAGAAGTCACTTAACACCCGAAACAAACATCACCTTGAATGAGGAAACAAAATAAGTAGATGTGACTGACTAATTATCTAAAAGATACCTTCTCAGGGTCATACGACAGAAGCTTGTTCAAAAGGTCAAACCCAGCATCAGATAGTACAGGAGACCCTGTAAAAGATGTTGCTGGGAACTTCTTCCGTAATAGGTTGTACCTGAAACAAATATGAAACTGGTTAGAAGTAAAAAGGCATTTAATTTAACTGAGAGTCATTGATGGAGGCAAGAAAGCCAGACCAGAATCACCCAAAGCTGGTCGCTGGGGAATCAGTAACAAAAGAAGAAACCATTAATTCTGAGGTCAACATCACTAAGAATTGAACATACATGATATGAAAACTTACTTGTTTTTGACAAAGTTCGCCTTGGATCCAGGGAGCTCAGAAAGCCCAGGCCAAATTGTCTCATTTGGAGTGCCAAGAATCTTAAATATCTGCAGCATCACAAATAAAAAATAGAAATTAGACTAGATATTCACGTGTTCTATACTATCATTAATAATTTGTAAAGAACATCAACTAACAAACGATAAGCCATCAACTATTTACCTTGCCAAGCTGTTCGACCTCAGATTTCCCATTGAACAATGGCTCCTTTGATAATAGCTCAGCCATAATGCATCCCAAAGACCACATATCAATTGCTGTAGAATATTGTTTTGCTCCCAAAAGTAGTTCAGGTGCCCTGAGATATAAAGTATTTATTAGCATTGATTTTATGTACAGAACCAAGTGAAAATGCCGATGCAATCATGCAATACAAATTAAGGTACTTTAACTATTATTGTTGCACTCTCTCAAAAAAACAAAGCCAAAAAAAAATATTATATATGAATTACATTCAGAATTATATAATATAACAGTGGACTCAAAAATTACTGTCACTTTGACAATGGAATGAATGCAGGTGCCAATACTAGTGATGATAGGAAAATGTTAACAGCACTTAACTCGTGTAATATAATATATATAATAGAGAGTACGCATGGATAAACATATAAAACATTGTGTATAAGAACTGCTAAAATATCAGAAAACCAAAAGCACAAGCATGGCTCACCTGTACCACAACGTAACAACCAACTGAGTATATGGCTTCAAAGGGCTTCCATATTGACGAGCCAGACCAAAGTCGCAGATCTTCAACTCACCACGGTTATTTAAAAGCAAATTTGAAGTTTTTAGATCTCGGTGCAGCACCCAGTTATCATGAAGATAATTGATTCCCCCTAAAAGCTGAAGCATCAGGCATTTAACCTCACTTTGACTAAAAGGTTGTCTCATTGTCTCCATTAATGCTTTAAGATCATGTTCCATGTACTCCATGACCATATATATGTTATCAAGATCATTTCCTACGACTACTTCCTTAACATCCACAATAGATGGGTGATCAATTGAGAGAAGAATGTTTATTTCTCTAAGAGAAGTAAGAGGAAACCCTTCTCTCTCGTTCTTCATCTTGACCTTCTTCAAAGCAACAATTTCTCCAGTCTTCTTATCCTTGGCTCTGAAAACAATCCCATATGTTCCTTCATCTATCTTATTTAGTCTCTCAAACTCATCAACGCTTCTGCAACCCTGAAGCATATTGAAACTCCTTTGTGGAGGATGGGATTGCTCGTGTGTACTATCATCCTCAGATTCAGATTCAGAATAGCTAATGTTAGTGCCATCATAATTCTGATCATCATCTACCTCCATGTACTCATTCTTACCACCATTGTTGTGGTAACTATCACTGCTTGAAGATCTGACATGTTTGTCAGATCCAGAGAACCTTCCCCTAGTCCCTTCAGAACCTTCTCCAACACTAGGAGTAACCGATTTCCTACCCACCCTTGTGTCAGCTGACTCAGAACCAGACTTCCTCTTTAATTTTGGCTTGCTTTCATAATCTGAGATTTCGCCTTCATCAGCTGGTGAGGCAGCATCATTCGCCCACCGGGATGACATTATGGTTCGTAGCACATAATCATCATCATGGGTCACCCCTACGTGTTGGTTATTTTCCACGTCAAATTCTTGATTCAATGTTTCAGCAGGCAATTCTGATAAGTCGGTTGATAAGTCGATATTAGAGGATGAGGCCTTAGAAATACGAACCCCACTATCTTCAACCAGTGAAATTTGTTCTGCAGCATCAGGAACAGAGTTATTAGGCTTAGGGGAGTCAGCCAAAGGAGGAGAAGGGGATACCAGATCAGTAGTTTCCAAAACTTTCCTACTTTTAACAGTAGGAGAAATCTTCCTATCATCTCTATCCCAAACAATTGGTGAAAACTTCCTCTTTTTATATAGAGAATGAGACGAATGATTCCCATTCTCCAACTTTTTAACTTCACCTTCTTTACTAACCTGGGATTCAGAATTAACAGCACCATCAGAACCACCATCACTAGAAAGCTCCCCAGGCTCTCGATCCATGGGACGAACTGGAAACCCAGACCTCCAAGTCTCACCACAACTACTTCCTGAATCATTCCGGGTAGATACAGAATGATGTACACCATTCGTCACCTCCTTTTCTTTGAAATCTTTCTGTCTGACCCTACCCCGGTGATCGAGACTATCTCGACCGCGGCTCTGAGCCCTAACGTATTCTCGACCCCCTCTCCTAATCCGATCATATTCTCCATTTGAATAGCCAATATCGTTCCTTGACATCACGAAATCAGCCTCGCGGTCTCTAAATTCATGGTCTCTGTAACCTCCGTGCCTTCCAGCCGCCATAAATCTGATTATTATGGTCAGCTTATTTTGAACAAATAAAACCCTAAACGAGGAAACTCGGCCAAAATTTATATGAATCAAACCCTAAATTCCCAGACTCAATCGCAAAGAGTAAATTCCGACAAATTACAACAAAACCCTAATTGTCACAAAGCAGAAGGTTTCTAATCTTTTTTCTTTTCTTTTGGGAATCGGAATTCAAAACGCCGATCAGATGCAACGCCAAATCCAAAAACGTCTAGCCAAACAATAGAATCCTATTAAAATTGGCAAAAAAATTAAAAATTCCAAGAACACGGCATGTAATCTCTTCGTTTTTCCCAATTTTTCCGCGACAGAATTCAGAAAATGAAGGGCTTACCGGAGAGGAAAATCGCGGAGAGAGAAAAAGCGTAAGACGGCAGGATGCTTCCAAGAGAGAGGAAATAAGGGTATGGACAGCCAAATTGCAATTTGACAAGTGAAGCATCTCGTGGGCTGTCGTGTACCATAAAAAGGAAGTTTCCATTTTATTTTTACTAGAAAAATCTTTTTACAAATCCGACAGATATGAACGTAAACTTGAGGGGTTTTTTATTAAAATATGGTAGTTTTGAATTGTTGTTACAAAAATAGGGTGGGTTTTTAAAGTTTACATTTTTAGGTGTTGTTGAACTTTGTGAGGGCAACATGTCATTATATGGATATGTATATGTATATATAATTTGTTGCTCTCTATGAGTGCAACTAATGTATGTATAACCTGTTGCTTTTTGTGAGAGTAACTAGTACCTATTCCCTGCAGCATATTAAATATAATATAACTTGTTGCTTTCTGTGAGAGCAATTAGTGTCACGTCAATAATAAAATTATGTATATATGTTATGATACAATTTTTTTGAAGATAAAAATAATTAGCAGATAAAAGATACACGTAATTTTAAAATCAGTATTAAAACTAATTAACGAGTTCACAGAATATGTGAAACACGTGCAGTTATAAAATTTAAATTTAAAGTAAACGTTCAATTAAAGTATTGTATAGTGTACATCAATCAAAATGGAAAATATTTATGACCATATGCCCCACAAAACGGCAGATGTGTAATTCGGGAACTACGACGAAGAGGTTCATCAGGTTGTACTCGTTCATCTTGATTTTGATGTTCTTGTGTTGGGTCGCTTGACATGCTAGTTCCCAAAAATGGAATAGGCGATGAATTGTAAGTTGGGCGCTCATATCCTTGATAGTTAAATTCATTCAAATGGCAATTTGATTGCAACAACGAAGTGAATGATTGAAGTACATGATGACTTTCATGGTATGTAGGAGGTTCCATTGATGTAAAAGCACCTAAAACATATTTAGTAAATTTAAATTAGTAATTGAAAAATAAAATATGTATATCTAATTGTATAATTTGGTAAATTACATACCTCTTTCACCTTAAGGTGTGTAAAAAGAAGGGTCAAACTGAGGCACATTGGCCTCCTTGATGTGGAAGCATCTGTCACATGTTGCGATAATATGCAATAAATAATAAACAAAAGTTTAACCTCATTAAATTTATTAACGTAATTTTGTAAATTACATACCATTTTGTACATGAGGTGTGTCTGACAAAGTTGCAAGCATCTCATGCAGGGTAAAAGGAGACTCATGATGCGCTGTCGATGAATGCCTTCTTTGACTTCTAACTGTTGATGTCCCAATATTGTCATCTCTCGAAGTACTTTTTCGTCTCCTCTGTCTTGTACTCCTCTCTTCTTCTCTGTTTTGTGGAGCTGGTTGATCTACAAGATATGAAGGAGCTTCTAGTATAGGGTCCACTTCCTGAATAAATTGCTCTGTAGTATTTAGCAGATTCACCATTGATTCTCTATTATCAATTGTAGTCGTCCTTCTGCTGATTTTAAGACGCGAGAACCAACGGACCTGCCAGAGAAAAAATCAGTGGACTGTTATACACATTTCTTAGTCATATTATCATGAAAACACAACATGAGATTTAAATGTATTATTTACCAAATTTTCACGTGTAGACGTTTTAGGTGGTTGAAAACCCCGATTCTCTGCATTGTACTCATTAGGTGAAATCAAACATCGTGTAATGTTATAATACCACTGCATATAGTCATCAGTCACTGTCTTATCTCCACTGATTTCCACTGTAGGGTCGTACGAATATCTATTGTCCCAATATGTAATCCAGTGGGCATGTTTTAAAGTCCAATCAACGTCGTCTTGCCCTTTGCGCTCTATGTCGTGCAACGAATAATGAGTAGATGCTATTGGATATGGAATGTTTTGAATCTTTCCGAATTGCCTCAACACTCGATTGGGATGATGAATCTCCACTATTTCAAAATTGATTAATGGACATTCTGACATTCATCTTGGGGTCAAACAACGATTTCCAAGGCTCGCTATGTTGGGCATGTCCATATCGTAAGGTTGCCAAATAAACTGCAATGAAAAGAATTGTATATAACCCAAAACAATATGTCTTTCTCGGAAATATTATAATAATTACTTACTTGTCGCTCCGATAAACGATCAAATATGTCTCGATATATACGAAGAGTGTTTCTTGCACTTCTAGTATGGTCATGGTAATGAATCCACCTATATTTTAAATACATTCAATATTAATAATTGGACAAATATAAATAAGTTCAAATAAATGTGATTTGTAGAAGAAACACATACCTGACCTCATACGGAGGAAGCCCCAAATCACGATTATCCCCACCCTCTAGTGTCCCTTCTACAAGCATATGACGTACAAACTGGGGTTGTATAACCAATATTCTTGACCATGCCCAAATCTGCAATGAAGAAAAATATTTTGATTTAATTGCCAACTTATCAATGAGTATTTTAAAAAGTTGTTAAGAAGTAACAATTACCTGTACCAAGGACAATGCCCCAGCGATGGTCTTCTTATCATATTTGGAGGCCAAATGGAGTTCACGATATAAAGTCGCTAACACTGCACTTCCCCAACTATATCCTCCAGCCTTATTTACATCCTCTAGAAATTCTAGTTAGAGTAGCGAGATAGAAGATCGATCGTTGTTGGGCATCATTAAAGCCCCCAATAGTAAGAGTGCACACCCTCGTGCATATTTGTCGACTTCTACTTGTGGTGTATTGTCATCAATAGCTGGCCAATGTTGTAAATGTTGACTCAATGTACTCAGGTAGATTGCATTCTTATTTTTCATCTCCGATAATTGTGTCGGAACCCTAACAACTGAGTATAATGACTACGCCATTCAGCTTTATTGCGATTTGGTTCACGACATATAATAGGATCTCCTTCTATCGGTAATCCCCATATAACTGCAACATCCTGCAATGTGATAGTGGTCTCTCCGATAGGAAAATGAAAGGTATGTGTCTCTGGACGCCATCTCTCCACTAGTGCAGTGATAAGATGGTGATCAAGTCTTAATGGTCCACATCGAGCAGGACCGTAAAAGCCCATCACTTTTAATCTTTCCAAAACACGTGGGTGAAGTGTTTGGATTATACTGGAAAGTATGCTTTTACTTTGTATAATCAGACTGAATTTCAGACTTATTTACTGAAATAAATTGTTTATCACTGATGCTTTAAATATCATCGAATGTTACATATATTTACTGCATAACTGTTCAATAAATAGTACGTGTTACATTGTAGTTAATTTAGTGATACCAGATCACAGAAGATTAAATTAACAGTTCCTTGTAACCAAAAGTACACCATTCACGACCTAGATGGAAATGAACAATCCATCGTGAAAGGTTGAAGTGTAAGGCTCAGATTGGTTTGTCTTGACCAAGAGATTACACTAGTGCATGACTGATGCACTGAATAGGACCTACAGGAGGACAAATTCTTCAGAACTGAACTAGGAAGAATTAGACCTCAGTGGTTCGTTATTTCTTAATCTTCGTCCCTTAAATAAGATCGTGTGTGGTTAGTAATTATTGCTTTGACTAATTACGGGTAGAGAATCAAGGAGATTCAATACTTTATATCTTGGGCAATATTATTGGTCACATGCGATTGCTAAGATTTAATACGGAGAATCGTGTGCAAGTACACTTGTTCGATTTGCCCCCTTGGGAGGTTCATAAGTTTTATCATACCAAATCTTGCAAGTGGAACTAATTTCCGGTATGGATAATAATGTTGAACCGTTCCTTTACCAAGGATAAAAGATATTAATTAACGGAAATATATTTCAGTGCTTGAATTAATTAATGGGCTAGATAATCTTAAACACGGGAAATAATGATCGGGAGCCATATTAACTGTAATATGGATTAAGATGGATAGTGCAAGAGGAAAGGAACATCAAAAGCACTAAAGTGGCCCCACGTTGATAAATGGATGCCTATCAAACTCAATGATATGTGGGAAGAAGTCAAGAGGACCTTCTGGTTCAATTATGATGTTCTCAGGGAATGGAGAGGGGAAAGCTCAGATCAGAATGAAGCTTTCATTGAATACCTTCTTATCTTCTATCCAAAGTATCTACAGAGCTGGATTAACTTTACGGATGAAGGAGAAGTACAGATAGTAGCCCCTGGTCCATATTCCTATCCACCTCCAAAACTTGATAATGGCTTGGTGAATGAGAAGGCCATTACTCAAGAGATTGCTCGATATCTTTGGTCATTGGGTTTAACAAAACAAATCCGGACATCATCAAGGAAAGAAATGAGTCAAGAAGAGATTTTTTCTAATGTTTGACTGGAGGTGCCCACCGATGAAGTTGAGAATGAAATAAATCAAGAGCGAAAGATCAAGAGCCAAAATCGTAAGATCAAGACTCAAAAGATTTTGTAATCTTTAAATTTTGTCTTTTTGATTTTGTTGATAAACTCATTGTAATATGTAACGGGATACCAATCATCAATGAAGATTTATCATTATGCTCAAAAGATAATATCTCATTATCTTATTTACATGTCTTTTATTTTGATATGCCTGAATGAATGTCTCTCGAATCGATTGTATGTTGATAAGGGAGAAATTGTTTAAGTATTTGGTAATGAACTAGTTAAAAAGATTCATTACTGAAGAAATTGCTGAATGATTAAACTGTTGAGAAACTCTGAAATTGTTGGGAGTTTTTCTGATTTAAGAAACTATTGGGAGACAACCAATCTTGTAATAGGATAAACTGAAACCTGAGTATAGGTTATTTGTTTGTAACAAGATAGGTTTTGGCATCATCAAAAAGGGGGAAATTGTTGGGAGATGAATTTTAATAAAGATTTATGATTTTGATTAGATCCCAAAACCCCTGAGTATGACATGTTCAGAATGATCTTGATAGTTGAGTCAGGATTCAGTTTTTAGAATATTCAGGATGTTATCTGCAGAATGTATAGTCAGCAGATATAGTTCGAGATAGTTCTCAAGACTCGATAGGATCTTGAAAATGGCGAAGACTTCAATGAGAAGACTCAAAGACATCGGTCGAAGATAAACTACAAAGATTCGAAGACCTCAAGACTTAGAAAACCACGAGACTCGAAGACTCAAGACACAAAAAGACCAAGATTGAGAAACTAAAGATCAAGAATACTGAAGGCACAGTAATTACTGAAGAATCAGTGAGGTACTGAATGCTCAGTATGAACCTGAATGTTCCGAGGCACTGAATATATCTATCTGAAGGATGCAATACTGAGAAGATCGCGATTCCTTAGAAAGTTAGATATCTGCCAAGACATTCAAAATGCGCATAAAAGGAAACTAAGTCGAAGTGTTGTTAAGGTTATATCAAACTCGAGTTTGTAACCAAAAAGAGTTGTTGAAGGTGTCTACCTTTAACTGGAGACAAAAGTCAAAAAGAGGAAGACAACATCATGCCATCTTGACAATCGACAAAGGATGTGTCTTTGAAAAGGGATGTCAGATGTACAAAAGTTCCAGACTGCAAAAAGGTGAAGACCGGCTACATGAAAGGCTATTGCCTAGAAAGTGTTAGGGAGTTTCAAACCCTAAATATAGCCGTTTCACACACCACAAGAGGGAACTCACGAAGCTGTCTCTCCAACGGATAGTTTTCAAGAGTGACCTTGGTGTATGCCTATAAATACTGGTGACCCTCTACATTGTAAGGTTACGGGAAATTTATACGCAACTTAAGAGCTCAAGCTTATTCTTGTAAAAGTTAAAAGCACTAAACTAAAAATTTAGAATTTCCCAAGTGCTCCAATATTGAAGAGAGCTCACTATACTAAGCCTAGCTTGATAAGAATTATCCAAAGCTTAGTCGAGATATCCTAACCCTTTGCATTGTGCTTCATTGTAAAGGATATCTCATCCTAGTTGGAAACCAACCAAGAAACCCCAAACCCTTGTGAAGGTAGTTGGAGTGTGTTTGTTGGTGAGAAGTGTTGTAAAGAGTTAGTAAACTACGCGGAGTAGTAAAAAAACTCTAGAGGAGAAGTTAGTAAGCTACAGGGGTAGTCTGAAAGCTTGTGTGTGATTGAGTAAGTAAACTACGGAGGTAGTCAGAAAGCTCAAGGTCGGGTTGAGTAAGTAAACTAAGTGGAGTAGTCAGAAAACTCAGGGCCGAGTTGAGTAAGTAAACTACGAGGTAGTCAGAAAGCTCATAAGTTGATAGTGAATTTCTCTGAAGAGTCGGAGAGGGTGGACGTAGGAGCTTGAGTCTCTGAACCACTATAATTGATGTGTTCTTTATTGCTTTCCTTATCTGTGCTTATCTGTTGCATTGACTTGATTTTGAAAGCATACTTTTCAATCGATATTCGGTTGGAATCAATCCAATCGAAGTTGCATAAGTGAATCACAACCTAATCACAATTTCATAAAGGGAAGGTTTTTACGCAAAGCTTAAAACGAGTATAAACTAAGGGCCAAACCATTCCGCCTGACAAACGAGTAAATTTAGAAACGGATAGTTACCAAACCGAACGTATTCTTCGAGAGTTCAATAAGTTAGTTATCTGATCCAAGCAACTCGAGGATCTCTCGACACTCGGGACTCGATTGGGATTATCTCGAGGTTTTTGAAAGCGACTCGGGATCACATCTCAATAGACTTTGACTCGAGCGATCTGTGCTTCTCGAAACCTAATCTTCGAGATTATCGACCCAAAGTGACCTCAAGAAGAAAAAGTTTTAAAAACACTGAACACGTGTATTCTCCCCCCATACACGTGTAAGACTCGTTTGCACCGGGACCAACAGCAGATATGTATTTCTTGGAATACAAGCATATCTCATAAATTCAAGAAGATCCAAATCTTGATTTCTTGTTCCTATTATTTTCAAAATATTCCATAACAAATAAGAGAGTGGGATTTTATGGAATATTTTAATTATGGAGAAAAGAATATATGAGATATATTCAAGATTTCTTGGAGATCAAGAAAAGATTTTTTCCTCCCTATTCCATATGAAAAATCGGCCACCACCCTCTATAAATAGGGGATGAATGTTTCATTCCCAAGTACAATTCCATGTGCTGGAAAAATTAGTAAATCCACAAAGGGGGTGCAACAAATTTTATTTTCCCTTTTGTTAATTGTTCGCGAGCTTCCTTCCACTGGATTGTCGAGCAAGGACTAGGGAATACTTGGGAAGGTCTTTTGGTATGTTTTCATCGATGAGACCATTGTCATTCCTAGAGGTAAGTTCACGTAAACTCGTAGTAATTCCACATGCGTAGGATTTACGTGAACTGTTTATATGCATGATTTGTTGTTGAATTATTATTTGAATTAATATAGGATTAATTCATGCTAGTAATAATTGTTAGAATTAAATTTGTATTTAAATATTCATCCCAAATAGATCCGGGCAATTAATTCCCCAACATGAAGTCTAACGTCGTTGTCGTCTGGGGTTGCCCTAAATGTCCAAAAAATTTGTTGGGATCCTTGTCTTGTGTCCAGTACGACCTCAGTTTAGACCCTGTTTATATAAATATTGTTAGAACGATGAATCTCTTGTTGGTTCAAAACAGAATCATCAATAGGTCAAAATACCATTTTCTCCCTCTCTGCTGCCATCCTGAAAAATTTGTAAACATGCATATACATGAATATTATGTATAAATAAACTAAAATTAATTAGTAGAAGCTATAGAAATGTGTAAACACTTAAAACACATCAATTAAATGAAATTATGTAGATCTCATATTTCACATTAGAGTTACAAAATGAAATGCTAACCAACTAGCATCAAATGATGTAGATCTAGTGTTTCACAATAAAGTTAAAAAATAAATTGCTAACCAAAATAACATTACAATATTATTAGACTCCATGACGTGTAGCAAATTCTTGATGCGAAGATCCAGCTCTATCTTGAGCTTGATATTGTTGTTTAGCGCGAGTTTGCGACCAATCCATCTCATTAGGAATCCTGGTCGTCACATCCCGACCACGACGCCTTATTCTACGCTCAGGATTATGCTTCAATTTGAAGTTTGGTTCCTCCCACTCCTCCATATCTGGCAATGGCGCAAAAAAACTTGAAGAGTAAGTCAAAGCATATGCATTTGTACTGTAACAATCAGGGACATACGCTGTTGGATCAACTATATACTGTCTACACACTTCTAGTGCATGTGAGCAAGGAATACCATCTAATTTCCATTTTCCACAATCGCATGTTCGTTCTGATAATGAGACTACACATGTACGATAACGTGTCGATCCCGGCACACGAGTAGATACCTTGGCTGTTAGCCTGGAATAGTTGTAGAGGTCTACAACATGTTGTATCCCTGCCCGCTGCTCTGCATCAAATTTGTGTAAAACGTGATCAGGCCACCTCTGATTTTTCTGTTGTAGATTCAGTACTTCCTCCTCATGTTTCAAAAATGAATTTTTGGATCGTGTGAATGTTGCACTCACGATGGCAGTGATTGGAAGACGTCGTGCACCCCTAAGAACACCATTGATCGCTTTAGAGATATTAGTGGTCATAATACCAAAATGGTGACCTCCATTGTGGCAAAATGTCCATTTAGTAGGATCTATTGCTCTTAGGTAATCGTGTGCTCCATGACTCAAACCTTCAATTTCTCTCATTATAAAATTGAAATGTCTAACAGCCAGTGCTTTCCCCACATTGTAACACAAGTCCTTCACCTTCACATTCTTGAAATGAGTATTTGTTGTGTTCGATACAATTACTCGATTAATTTATACACGTCAGAGGGACACGTGTATTAATCAACTATTAAAATAACCATGCTCGATGGACAAGTGTACTCGCCAGCTTGCCGACCAAACAAGTTTGTTCGCCAGCTTGCCGACCAAACAGGTTTGCTCGCCAACTTGCTGACCAAGCGAATATGCTCGCCACTTGACGACCAAGCGAATATGCTCGCCACTTGCCGACTAAGCGAGTATGCTCGCCACTTGCCGACCAAGCGAGTATGCTTGCCACTTGCCGACCAAGCGAGTATGCTCGCAGCTCACCAAATCTGGCATGATGACCTGATGCTATCCTAAGATGATCCTGAAGATATGTTGATCTGATCAGTCGAGCTGATCAGATCAGGCAAGAAGAAATCAGATAAGCTAAGTCAAGTGACCTGAGGGTCAGGATGTATGAATTCAGAAGAGCTGAACCCAGTAAGCCTGAGTAACCTGAAGGCTCAGATAACCTGAAGGCTCAGATATGCTCGATGAGGATAGTGTTCCGGTATAATATTGATATGGTCAAAGGGGTGAACAGGGCAATCAGTCGAACAAAAGTTGATATGGACGACAAAAAGAGTGCCAATCAGGAAGACGGAGTTGAAAACGTGGCAGCATCACATGAGTTCTTGCAAGACACAAAGTCTCCAGCTCATGCTTGTCAAACCAGCTCATGCTTGTCAAAGTACTATAAATAGAAGGAAAAAGAACAAGAGACAGGTTCAGAAAAAATTCCCAAAAAACTCACATATATTTTCAAAATCCCTATCTTCCTAAAAAAGTTTACTGCATGAGAAGTATTATCATGTACTGTATACGCAAACCTCATACGATGATATCCCTGGCTTGGAATGCCCCCAGAGTAGTCATTTACTGACGAACTGGGTCAACAATTTCCTGTTATTTACCGTATATTGTACACGTACTTATTTTGTTTGTGAGTTGTTATCAAATTAGCCACATAATATTCTCCATAAAAATGACTCGCAACAATTGGCACTAGAAGGAGGGGAGAAAAAACCAATCCATACACAATCCCGTAGATAGCCGAGGCAGAAAAAAGAAATATAATGCCTCAATCTAGGAATACTCAGACGGAGAGGTCGGGACAGAGCCGACCTCACGCTCGAAAAAGAGGCTCGGATCGACCTCACAAAAAAATCGAGCCCTTGAAACCATCAATCTTGAAGATATATCGCCAACGATCCGTGACGTTATACAACAAAGGCCATCACTTTCTTGTTGCGAGCACAGAAAGAGAGGGCCGAAAGGGAGTTGGCCAAGTTGAAAGTTCAAGATGATGATGATCGATGCTCACATACACCTGATAGCGAGCAAGTTAAGTTGAAAGCTACACGGAAGCGGGCCAACAAAAAGGCAGATGATATGTCGGACAACGAGCAGCCTCAAGGGTCCAGACCATCAGCGTTTGGACGTTTGAGGCTCTCCGTTAAAGACCGAATCGGCAATCATAGGCTACAGGATCCCGGGAGGGAACAACCGACGAACATTCTGGCTCCCTCAGATCCTCATGGCAGCCCGCATCTCGAAAAACAACAAGAACAACAAAAATCGGCTGGAACTAAATTGTCTATCCATCATCGATTGGGTAGCCAAGGACGAACATGGAAAGGGGGACTGCCCCATCACGAGCATGACCCCTGGGTCCTAATGATGGGACACAGCCCCGATCCAAGTCTGTCAGTTCCACCAAATTTGCAGAAATGCAAAAAACAATTGAAGGTTCTGGTAGAATTGCAGGCGCCGCAACGAAAGGACTCCCTCGGGCGAGCACAATGCCCTGCTCACCACTAACACCGGCGATCATGGCAGCTGAAATACAAGAGAAAGTGGCAAAGATCTGACCACCAATCCCTATGTTCGATGCTGAGTCTGACCCACATGTTCACCTCAGCAAATATTCAGATTTTATGATCGTCGTAGGGCGCCCCGACGATGACGGTCTTAGATCATTCCCCGATGTTAGGCGACCACGCCCGGATGGTTTTTCTTCTCCACTGCGTCCATCACGCCTTTTTCGCCCGGTTGGGACAAAATTCATGTCCCATTTCTCATCCATGTGTGCTTTTCGCAAAGACACAAAACAAAGGTTGGCACATTTCTCGGCTAAAGGGTGAGTCGGATCGAGCATACATCGAAAGATTTGACAAATGTTTATCTGATGGAGCCCCAAATTGAAGAGGATGCCAAGATCCTCCGGGTGGTCGGAGGCTGACCACGACTACGGATATGTGGAAAGCCATGCATCGATTGGCGAACACATATGCCAAATTCAGAAAGCGGCGGCCAAGATTATAGCCATGCGAGGATCTGCCATGAAAGCACTATTAGGTCAGGAAGCAACAACAAAAAGAGTTTTTGGTAAAAAAGTAATGAATGAGGGGGGGTATAAACCCCCAGGAACTTTTAAACCATTTGAAGAAGGAGCAGAAGCACATGCCCTACGAAGCATTTCAGGCGTTTTCAAATGAAACAATATTTAATCAAATTAAAGATCGGGACATGTTGGATAAGCCACGAAGAAGAATAATAATGGATAAAAATCGGCTTAATGCTTCCAAGTTTTGCAGTTATCATGAGTACATCGGACATAATACCGAAGAATGTCGCGATTTACTTCGCCAACTTTGGAAGTTATATGAAGAGAATCGTCTTACGCAGTTCCTTAAAAAGCCGGCGAACAGAGATTCCCAAACAGAAAAAATAGGTGATCGTAGGGGTAAGCGTAAGGCCGAGGAAGCATCTGACAGTGATCCCGAGGAATCCCGCAAGAGGTTGGAATTACCCAAAAGTGGGGCACCTACCATGAGTAGAGGTCGGGAGAGTCAAGAAATCCACATGATTCGTCCTGATTATGGTCCAGTGGGTGGATGCTATCAGGATCCGACTGTTGGGGAATATAATCCCAACACCGACGTTATCAAACAGGCGAAAGAAGATGGAGATGTGTGCCATGCAAAGCATCCATCAGGTGAAGGTGGCGAGCACATTAGCTAGCACACCACCCTCTCACCAAATCATGTTCTCAGAAGACGATCTCGACGGCATAATCACCCCCCACAATGACTCTCTAACCATCAGCGTTCGTCTTCTAGGTTTGAAGGTGCATCGCCTCCTGGTCGATATCGGAGCATATGCGAACATTCTATTCGTGAAGACTCTGCACCAAATGGAGAAGCAAGTTGGGGACCTAAGTAGTTATATAGAACCATGTGATCACACCATCATGAGTTTCGGGGAATCTGTAACCCGACCCTATGGTATGATCAGGTTAGGAGTCGAGTTAGAGTCAACTTTAAATTCGGAGATCCGACGAACTAGAATGCTAGATTTTATAATCGTCGATGCTCCATCTACTTATAACGGGTTTCTAGGTCACCCGTTTATTCAGGAATTCAAAGCTGCCTGTTCGACTTATTACTACTGTGTTAAATTTCCAACTCAAGAGGGAACGGGTAGCGTAAAAGGCGACCAGAAAAAAGCTCGAGATTGTTTGCTGTCATGTGCGCCAGAAAAGCAAAATATCATTAACATGATGGAGCAAACATGGGAGAGCGGAGAATCAAGCCAACAGGCGAACATATTGCCGAGGACGCTTATACCTCCTCTGACGAGCACATCTCCACGGGTGAACACAAAACCTGGGATGATAACTCATGTTCCAGATCCAATGAACATTGATCCGCCAAACGAGTTACCGAACCTAGAACCTCGTATATGTTTTGATCCTATGGAGATAGTTGACGTACACCGGGGGTCGATCGAAGATCCTCGATGGAAGCTAAAAAAGAGGCGAGTAATGCCTGTTGAACAGTTAGAGTCTGTCAATATCGACCCAAACAGACCAGAATTAGAAGTGTTTATTGGTTCAGAATTACCGGAACCATTCCGAACAGAAATGATCGCGTATCTCTGAGCAAATTTAGATGTGTTCGCCTGGTCACATGAGGACATGGTTGGCATTGATCCTAAACATGCATGTCACTCTCTTAACCTTGACCCAACACAAATTCCAATAATCCAGAAGCGGAGAAAATTCAGTCCGGAGAAGTATGCAGCTATGGATAGTGAAATCAAGAAATTGCTCGATAATAAATTGATTCGAGAAGTAAAATGCCCAAGATGGCTTGCAAACCCTGTGATCGTCCGCAAATCTAACGAAACTTAGAGGTTATGCATAGATTTCACTAACTTAAACAAGGCATGCCCAAAAGACAATTTCCCGATGCCACATATCGATTATTTGGTCGATAACACAGCAGGACATGAGCTCATGACCTTCATGGATGCATTTGCTGGCTACCACCAAATACCCATGCATCCGGACGATCAAAAGAATATAGCTTTCTGCAGCGAAAAGAATATGTATTGTTGGCGACGCATGCCATTCGGATTAAAGAATGCTGGAGCAACGTATCAACGTTTGGTGAACAAGATGTTCGACGAACATATAGGTCGAACAGTTGAGGTGTACATTGATGACATTGTGGTAAAAAGTGAGCATAAGGAAGACCACATTACCCACCTCGCACAAACGTTGGATATTCTCAAGGAGTACAACATGAAGTTGAATCCGAAGAAATGCAGCTTTGGGGTTCATTCGGGAAAATTCCTAGGGCATATGGTCAGTCAACGGGGGATTGAAGTGAACCCATCAAAGATTCATGCTATGCTCGACATGCAGGCCCCCAGAAGTGTGAAAGAAGTTCAGAAATTAACTGGACGATTAGCTTCTGTAAGCCGGTTTATATCACGAAGTGGAGACAAATGCAAACCTTTCTTTGACGCATTAAAGAAAGGGAAATTCCAGTGGACAGAGCTTTGCCAAAATGCATTCGAGTCATTAAAACAATACCTGCAGATACTCAAACATTATCTAAGCTTGTTCCAGGCGAACAACTTTATCTGTATCTTGCTGCATCCGAGCATGCAATCAGCGCTGTGCTCGTTCGGGTAGAAGGGATGACACATTTTCCTATTTATTATGTAAGTTAGGTGCTCAAAGAAGCCGAGCTCCGGTACCCTCCACTGGAAAAACTCGCATATGCACTCGTTATGAGTGTTCGAAAACTGCGACTATACTTTTTTGATCACTCAGTCGAGGTATTAACCATATTCCCATTGCGATAAGTTCTCTACCGACCAGACACTGCGGATAGATTACTCAAGTGGGCGGTGGAGTTAGGCCAATTTGGCATTACGTTTGCACCACGAACAACAATGAAAGGCCAGGCTATGGCCGATTTCATGGTTGAGTTGACATATCCACAAGTACCCGAAAGGGGTGTCGACCAACCATGGCATATGTATGTAGACGACTCATCAACAAGTTCAAGAGCCGGAGCGGGCGTAGTTCTCATCAGCCCAACTCGACAAACTTTCACAACGGCCATCCGTTTTGATTTCCCAGCCACAAATAATGTAGTCGAGTACGAAGCTTTGATCGCTGGACTACACATGGCTATGACAATGGGAATTCAGAGGCTGATGATTTATAGCGATTCTCAAATAATCGTATACCAAGTATTAGGCGAGTACGAGGCCCGAGGCGAACAGATGGCACGATATCAGCAACTAGCAAAGGAGTTGCTTGAACAATTCGAACAAGTTTACATAGAACAATTACCACGATTGGATAATTCGTTCGCTGATGCCTTGGCACGATTGACAACAGCAGAAGGAGTGACGAGCACGACGGACATTGTGGTCGTCACAACTTGTTCGCCATCAATCCCCAGAGTTGCGGTCGCCCATGTGACAGGCGAGCAAGAAACCTGGATGACTCCAATTTTAAGTTACTTACAAAAAGGACTTCTCCCTGAAAATAAAGCACAAGCTACTCGCCTCAGATTACAAGTTGCTCGTTATACTATCCTAGACGGGCATTTGTATAAAAGAAGTTTCTCACTTCCATTATTGAAATGTATTACTCCTGAAGAGGGTCATGTAATTCTGGAACAAATTCATGAGGGGGTATGTGGAAACCACACAGGTGGACTTGTCCTGGCACATAAAACTGTCAGACAAGGTTACTACTGGCCGACCCTCAAGAAAATTCGCTCGCATATGCCCGCGCATGTCATAAGTGTCAGGTACATGCCCCACTTATCCATAGCCCACCTGAAGAATTGGTGTCGGTTTACAGCCCGAGCGCCATTTGCTAAATGGGGAATCGATTTAATTGGCCTGTTTCCTACTGGCACATCGGGAGTAAAATATGCTGTAGTTGTCGTTGATTACTACACTAAATGGGCGGAAGCTGAAGCTATTGTAAAAGCCACCGAACAAAGAATGTGGAACTTTGTTTGGAAAAATATCATTTGTCGTTTTGGGCTTCCCTAATCATTGGTAACAGATATTGGCAAACAGTTCGATGGAAGTGAATTCCGACAAAATTGTGCTCGCTAGGGCATAAAAAAACATTACTCTACTCCGTATTACCCCCAGTCAAACGGACAAATAGAAGCTGTCAATAAAATTATCAAGCATATCCTCAAGGCTAGACTTGATAATTCCAAGGGGGGGGATGGGCTGAAGAGTTGCCCGAAATATTATGGGCCTATCGAACTACCTTCAGAACATCAACTGCGGAAACCCCATTTGCCCTGGCATTTGGTGCGGAAGCTGTTATACCGGCAGAAGTTAAAGATTTTGAGCCATCGGACAATGACTTTTGGAGAGCACATCAACGACCAGGCGCTTGCCCTAAGTGCAGACCTGTTGGAAGAAAGAAGGAAGTAGGCTGATTTCAGGAACGCTATGTATAAAAAAAGATCAGAAAAGTTCTATAACTCCAATGTCCGAACACGCAGGTTCAACGTGGGCGAGCTGGTTCTAAGATGAGCAATGGGGGTACCAAGTGGTGTGTTCGGCCGAGTATGGGAATGTCCATTCAGAGTTACAGAACGCTTGTTAAACGGGGCATATGATTTGGAAGACCTGAATGGAGTTCCATTGTCCTATTCATGGAACGCGTCAAACCTAAAAAAATATTTTCAGTAACGACGAGTACAACTGGCTGAGCATAATCAACTATTCAGCTAAAACGAGCACAACTGGCCGAGCATAATCAGCTATTCAGTTAAAACGAGCATGACAAACATAAAGGAAGAACATACCATGTTCGACACAAATTTCTGAATCTTCTAGAAAAAATTATGGCCAGCACTATTAAAAGATAGAAGATACGTGTCAAAACAAGATGAGAAGTGGCAACCAAAAAAGGTACGTGTCAATCCTTGAATAAGAATTGGCAAAAACAAGGACAAATGTCGAAATGAGAATTTAAAGCGAGAAGGCCAACACCAACTAGCTATGCCAGCACCTGTTTGGGATAGTGGTATAAATAGGCGTATTGATAGCTGAAGAAGGTGGGAGAAAAACACAGAAAAAAGAAAAAAATACTGCAAACATAGTAGGAGAGAATTCAGTTATCGGGAGATAGTTGGTTTGGTATGCCTCCAAATGAAGTTTTCGACACTCGATTCAGCAATCATTTTGCTGACTCAATCATGTGTCCTGGCGCCTGCTCTAGTACGAGCTTTATACCTCGTAAGACACTCCGAGCAAAGGTTGGTGCTCGTGATGGACTCAAGATGCTCGGCAAAGTCATGGTTGCCACTCCATGTTACTCACTGCTTATGCAGTAGTAAACCACTAGTCCCCTACGCATCCCTAAAATCTCCTCCGAGGGAGTGGGATATCGTGGCATCCGCACGAAACGACACGCGGATGCTGATGCTCAGGCATCTATAGAAGGGGATAAAAAGGTGCGAGCAGAGGTTTTTTCTCGCTCCTGATATAGGCGAGCAGGCGTGCTCGCCACATGCTTATGTCCTCGGCAGCCCGCATAATCACAGCTTGTCCAGGAGGGGCAAACGCTGATGCTGCTGTTGCTCGAGCATGTTACTTAAAGAGGAGTAGATAGGCTGATCCGCTTCATGCTTGTCAGCATCAATTCCGCGGACGAGATGAGGTCAGCTCATGTCTATTTCAAGACAAGGTTTTTGCTAAATTCAAAACCATAGTCTGATGTCTATAGTCATGTGTAATAGAAACAGTCTTCTTCAAATGTAAAAGTTGTAATAGAATGCAATGTGTTGCAAAATATTTTTGTTTGTTAAGTTTTTCTAGTGGAAGCCTATCAGAGGTCGCACCTAAGCTGGACGACCCGAACAAAGAAGAACGAGCCGAAGTTTATGTTCACCTGGCAAAACAATTCGTACTTAGATACCCGCAGTAAAGCGAGTAATGGGTACGCAGTCGCAACTAAATAAGACGACTAGTACTTACAGATACCCGCAACAAAGCGAGTGATAAGTACGGGGTCGCAGCTAAATAAGACGACCCGAGTACGAATAGTGATCACGGCTAAATAAGACGATCACGAAACAAGAAAGGGGGGGTTGCATATAAGTTAACCCATCTGGTCGCAGCTAAATAAGACGATCAATCTGATTGCAGCTCAATAAGGCAATAAAAAAACCAAAGAAGTCAGGGTGGAACATAGACACAGATCATGTTCGAATTCATTCAGAAGAAAAGATGGCCTAAACTAGGAAGCAAAATAAACATCAACCGTTCATCAGCAACAAAATTCATCCTCCACGATCAGGTTAGAAGAAATTGTTCAACAAGCAAATTCAACCATTCAACAGCAAAATTGTTTAAACAAGAAAGAAGAAGACAAAAATTACACGATAGTTTCGAAGAAATTGTTCAGCAAAGCAAAAAGCAAAAACTAAGGAATAAACTCATTATTGGGAGTGGGCGGGAGCGATGTGTCCAACAAGTCCTGCCTCGTCTGCTCGGCCCCTTCAGCATCATTGTGCCTCGTCTGCTTGCCAGGTAGTACATTCTGCTCGTCTTCGGGAGGCCCACTTTGTCCGCTCTGCACCTGATCGAACCCGTGCTCGGCTCGGTGAGCTTGGTCGACAGCATCATCGTTATCCGCATCCAAACCATCTTCCTCATCCAAAATAGGATCATCAATCTCGATCCCATCAGGAAGATTAGAGAAATTGCACAGATCACTCAAATCAGATATTGGAAGGTTGCGATCCGGGGGGTTGTCGATCAGGTACTTCTCGAGATGGGTTACGAGCGGGGCAATCTGGTCGGCATTAAGTGTTTGTCTAGCAGAACGGATGGCATCGGTAAAGGTACATACATAAGAGAAATTCGACATGGAATCAACATACTCCTCAGTGTGCAATTTTGAATTTTCAAGACCTAGACGAGTGTTGGTCTCTTCAGCAGTGAGGAGTTGTTAGGCGAGCAAAGTCTTCTCGCACTCGACAGTCTCGATGCCAGTTCTGAGTTTCTGGAGCTCGATGTTCAGCTAGTCCTGAACTCTCCTAATGCCGGCCACCTCTTCCCGATTGCGGTCCAGCTCCTCCCGAGCAAGGCCTAGCTCCTCTCTGGCCTGGCGAGCATTTTCCCAAGCTTGACGAGCATCCTCTTGAGCTTTGCGAGCCTCTGCCTGGGCTGAGGATACTTGACCCTTAGCCAACTTCACTTCATCTTGAGTTTTGCTCAGCTCATTCACCTTCTCTTCGAAGCTTTTGATAAGAGCCACATAGTTGGCATGAAGATTGGCGGACTCGGCATAAACTTTCTCAAGGAGAACCAAAGATTGGCCATGGTGCACTAGGCCAAGTTGCATGGTTTCCAAAGGCGTTGGACCCTTAGTAGCCTCTTCGAGCTCAGTCGTCCATGCTCGGATGGGGGTCTCGCACGCCTTCTGGACATGCTCGGGAAGGCCAGGAACATTGCGAACACTTGGAGAGCAGTAATAATTTTTCAATTCTGGCATCAGAGGCGCCAATCTGTTCAACCTGCATGTCCACCCGAGTAAACAAATGTGATTAAGCGACCAAATTAGATGGAACAAAGAAATACTCCAACAAGCGAGCAAACGTACCTGTTCACCCGAGCAGGGTCCCATCCCAAAAATGATTTGTCTTCGGGATAGGGGTCCAGGTTTGGGGTCCTGCAGGAGGTGGAGAAGATGTACCGACCTCCATTTCGACGATTTGTGCGATTGGACCGACCACAGAGGCAGCTATTCTGGTCGCTTCAGCAGTGGGGGTCGCCTCAATGACATCGATGCTCGTCTGAGCTATAGGATTTTGCTCGTCAGGTGCCCTCCTGGATCTCTTTGGCAAGGGAGTTTGATCTCTCGCCCCCTGCTCGACCGAACGAGTTGTTTTTTTATTTTTGCAGCAACAAGATGATGATGCAGACCATTGTTTTTTTTTTTTGCAGCAACAAGATGAGGATGCAGACCATTGTTTCTTCATATTTTTTATTTGTTCATATTATATGGTTCAAAAAACTATTTTTTTTGTTGCAGGTATCTAATTTATTGTGCTTACGAAGAAAATTAGCAGCAAACGAGAAAAAAGTTATATATTTATCATCTTATGATGAAGAGTGTATTTAGAATTTTCTTCTAATGTTTAATGTGTAGATTTTTATATCGTAAGAAATGTATTTCTTCAGTCATTGTATCGTCGAAATTATAAATAAATTTTTTTATTTATTCATCAGATTTATGTATATTGTATGAACGAGAATAACATTGCATGCGAACAATGACAATCAATTTTGATGTAAATTTACAATGTAAATTGTTGTAATTTCTCAATATCAGATACTTTTGCATAGTGCATACTAATACTATATGTATTAATCATGTAATTTATTTTTGTATATCAATATTCTTGCATTAATTAAATATATAATGTGTAATTAGTGACATTATATTTATATAAACTAGTATATCACCCGTGCGCTGCACAATTTATAAATATAAAATAAATATGATATAAAATGTATTTAATTTCATGTTAAATGAATCAGAATGAATTATTTTACCTATAATATAATTTTTGTGATTATATATATATGAAGATGTATAATCTATATACTTATTTGTATTATAATTTTACGTGATATGAGATTTAAATTGAAACAAAAACTTGTGTGACCCGAGTTCAGGTGAATTCTATGTTTTTAATATCACCATTATTTATAATAACTACTACTGTTTATGCACAAAAATTATCATTTTTGTGCACAAAATGTTTATTTTTTAAACAATGATAGTTAATATGCACCATAATTATAATTTTTATGCATAACAGTGATATTAAAAAAATATAGTTCACCGTGAACTCGAGTTCACACAATATATTTATTTTCTAATTTAGGTGTGTGGAGGATGTCATGACTTTGAAATCCTATGGATTTGAAAATCTTGATGCATAGTAAAAATTATGTGTTTGTTTTGAGATTTTGGTAGGGTAGGATTTTGCTTTATGTCAAATTAATGTTTAATAGTAATTGATATTGCATTATTATATTGTATTGAGAGTGAGAAAAATAGTGATGTGATTGTATTGAATTTTGTGAAAAATAGATGTGTATGTATATTTTATAGGAGTTGATTTTGAAGTCTAATTTCAAATCTCAATCTATAATGGGACGGGATTTTTAAAGTTCTAAGTCCATTTTGTGAGTCCGAAATAAACATATCCTGGTTTTTATCTCAATTTAAATCTCAGATCAGGTAAAATAATCATACAGATAATTATATAAATTATACATTTTTATATATATAATACTCCACCCTCTCTTTTAGATTGCTCAAAATCCAAAATGATTTGTCTTTTATTATATACCCAAAATGGCAATAAAGTAACTCTACGGTTTCAAAATATCCCTCTATAAACATCACTAAATTACGTGCAAAAGAATTTTTTTGGTCACAATCACAAAATTTGACAAAAATACACCATTATAAAGGAAAAAAAATTATTTTATTCTCTTCAAATATTAATAAAGAAATTCTTTATTAAAACTCGTGTCAAAAGCAAATGAGCAATCTATATATAATAGACAGAGGTAGTATTTTTTTTTTTTTTATTAAAATGCATCCATATCAAATACAAAATTATTATTTATATTATTAATCCTTAAAAGCCACTTTTAAAAATTTATGACAAATTTGTAATAATTATTCAGTTGTTGTTTTTTTTTTGGTATAATATTTATTATTTTTTTATGTACAAATAGATCTAGTTCAAAAATAACATTAAAATTTTAGAAAATACTCAAATTATAATTAATATATACATGTTGTAATTATGAGGAATTGAACCTTATACCTCTTGCATGCAAAGAAGATAAAACAAAATTTATCATACCATTTGAGCTACATTTCATTTGTTAATGTTTTTAAATTTTATAATAAAATTAGTGACAATTTTTTGGCCCAATATTGGCCCAACATTTTGTTATTAGATAAGTATAGATATTTACCAAAAATATCAAGTTGATCCAAAATTAATGGGATTGAGTTAACTTATCAATTAAGTATTTAATATGACAATCTTGAACAAATCAAATTAATGGGATTGAGTTGACTAATTAATTAAATAATTAATATTACAATCACATACAATCATTCTCTAGATATTCTACATTTCCTATTTTTATAAAGTTTAAATTGAACTAATTATTAATAATTTTTTAAAATTTATTTGTTCAATTAATCATAATATGATAACATTGGTGTACCAAATTTTGGTTCAATTATATTACATTGCAAATTTTACCAAAATGTGTTAATTAGTTCAACTATGTGAAGTTCAATCAATTTTATTATACATATATATATATATATATATATATATGTGTGTGTGTGTGTGTGTACACGTATATTGCAATAGTTTAATGTAAGTTAATTTTATATTAATGGTTTGGTGTGCTTTCAATATTTTAATTTTGGTGAGTTTTTTTTTGTGTGTGTGTGTTTAGTGTGGATATTAAAATTTTGAATAATTTTATGGATGAATAATTTATGGATTAAATTTTTCTTTCGAAATCCAATTTGAATATGATTTTCCTTAATTATATGAAAATTGATGTGATAACATTTAATTTGTGTTTTTATGGTATGATAAAAAAAATTATTAAAAAAGTCTACAATTATTTTAGTAAATGAGTATGTTGAAATTTATATAAAATAGTAAATATTAGGAGTTTTATCAATTCAGTGTCTGAAAGATGGTAAATCTATCAATTTAAGGGCTGAAGAATTTTTCCTATCGATTCAAGGCCTGGAAGATAGAAAATTATCATTACAGGGCTTGAATAGTAGAAACTATTAATTCGAAGGCTTACACATTTTAAGGTCATGTTTGACATTAAACCCTAAATCCTGAATCGTAAACCCTGAACCCTAAACCCTGGTTCAAGATATGCATTTAATTTCAAAGTATACCAAATTACCAACTAATGCAACCTAATTTAATTTTACGCATATAAATGATATAAATTTCATGTTTAATTTTTAATTATCAAAGTCATTATATATATATGAAGAATTGGTTGATATGAAGAATGATTACATTTTCTTTATTTACTTTGATTTTTTAATTTTTTTTTTATTATAATAGTATATAATGTCATGCAAAATGACAATATTTTGAAGTGTCTATGCATTGATCATAATTTAAGTTGTATAGAAAGCTTGCGTTTCTAGACTTAGTTGTATTCTTACAGGTAACAAGTTGAGGGGGAACTCATCAAGAGAAGGCGAGGCTGATCAGAACAAAACGAGACTGATGAGTTCCATATAAACTGATGAGCTGAACAAGAAGAAGCAGTGCTGATTTGTGCTGATGCAGCTGACCTGATGTTGCTGACCTGATGCAGCTGACCTGATGCTGCTGACCTGATGCAGCTGACCTGATGCTGCTGACTTGATGTTGTGCTGATCTGATCAGGCGAGCTGATCTGATTTAGCGTGTTGATGTTGTGCTGATCTGATCTAGCGAGCTGATGCTGATCTGATCCAGCGAGCTGATCTGGTACTGAACTGATCTGTTAGACACACAAAAAGTTATCCAATGAGAAGATGACAATACATTTATGGATGTGACATAAAGCTGCAAGCAACAGTGCAAAAGGATAAAGAAAAGCTGAAAGATTATTAGTATGAATTTGAATTTACTCTCCAACGGTAATATTCAAATATACACTATAAATACATTGCACTATCTTCAAAAGAAGATAATGGAGGATGCAGCAAAGTGAAGATTAAAGCCAAATATTCAAGCATCTCCATTAAAAAACACATATCATTAGATATCCAAATTTACCCAAGAGTGTTCTTCATTGTATATAAGCATAAAAGTCATATCCTAAGCTTAGAGAGATTTTTCCAACCTTAACTTAAAAGCTAAAACAATGTAAGGGAAAATCCCGCCTAGTTGGAAATAACACCAAATTCATACCCTTTCTTGAGAGAGAAAATTAGTGGTTAAGAGAGGTAGTTAAGAAGCAATCTCGTAAGGGAGAGTAGGCAATCCCGTGAGGGTGATAAGTCCCGTAGGCAATCTCATGAGGGAGATAAGTCCCGAGAGAGTGAGAACTCATTAAACATCTATAGGCGATCCCGTGAGGTGTTGGAATATGGAGGCACGTAAACGCGTAATACATGCGCGGCGGAAATAAATAGTTCACCAACAACGAACACACAATTGCATTATTGAGTACATATAAACATAAATAGAAACATTACAGCAGATCAAAGGCAGATTTCTCAACTATGGTATCCACGTAATCCCCGTGAACAGATTTGCATGGATTTGCCAGTGTTGAATCTGAGACGGAATTTGCTAAGAAAATTCTTAATCTAGATTTTACGGAGAATCAGAACTCTTGTTATTTCTATAGTCAACAATGAATCTCAGTGTGTCATATTTATAGGGAAAGACTAGCCTAAGATTTAAGCTATCTTTTAGTTAGGAGGATAACTCCTAATCCTGTTGAAGCATATCTCAAAGATATGTTTTTCCCTACAGATATTTTCCTACAATAATATTCCATAATATTATTTTGGGATTCTTATTTAATTAAATCTAATTTAATTAAATAATAATAATTAATATATTATTAATTCTCCATAAATTAAATATTAAATCCAATTTAATACTTAATCAACCAACTCTAATCCGTACACGAGAGTTAATTGTTGTGTGACCCATAGACCCTCATATATCGACCGATTAGTCAAACTAACGGTCTTAGTTGAACCCTAGACAATAAATCAGACATTCTCAATATATGAGGTACGTTGCGAGAAACGTGCAACTACCTGTAACTGTAACATGGGCTATTGCGATTTCCTCCTTTCATTCATGAATACTCGATTAGCCTTGAACATGATGAAGTGTCTATTCAAATAGCTTAATCAATTTATCTCAAATCACTAATTGATCATTCGTGTCACCCTTGGTCACAAAGTCCAAGGAGACGTGCATTGACCAATGACTTTGATCCAATTATGACGAGAAGATGAGTATTCTCTCTAAATCCACTTTGAGGAATGAATAATTTTCTTAGCTCAACTACCACACACATGCATTTCGTGATGAACTCAATCCAAGCCATATCTACCCATGGAAGGGTGTAAGCGTCGGTCATGGTCAAAGTTCATCACTCCACACTTGTCGTGCGTATTGACCTCAAGTCAAAGGAGTATCACATCACTCCCACTAACCGAGACACCCGTAGACACATATAGTGGAAGTGTGGAACTATATCAAATGGCTATCCGGATGGGTATACCAACACCCTCTAAGGTATTTGTGCATCTATCATGAGATATCTAATATCTCGTAGTAAGTGAGATCTTACTACACTCTCTAAGAGTATGATGCAGATCGCACACCAATCTCCACTGCATCATCAATATCCCTTTCTTGATGATCCTTGATTGGGGCTATTTGAGAATCATGCTTAAGTCATCTGAGTTCTCACATACTCAATGATAGCAGTGATCCAAGGGAACACAAATAAGAACAAATGCAAACAATCAAACACAATATTCTAATAAGTGTAATGCCATACATTTAATATTAAATAAACAATAATATTAAACCAACACTGAATATTATCTTAGTATTATGTCCATACAAAGGATTGTCTCTAGGACACTAACACTAACAATCTCCCACTTGAACTAGAGCCAATCACCTACATGCCTAACCCCTAGACCATTGAAATGTCTAGTATGTACATGAACACTTGAAGCTTTGGTGAAAGGATCAGCCAAATTATCTTCCATGAGAACACGTTCTAACTCTATCTCCCCTCTAGCGATTATCTCTCTTATCAAGTGATAACGCCTCGGCACATGCTTGTTTTTGTTATTAGATCTCGGTTCCTTAGCTTGCGCAACCGCACCAGTGTAATCACAATATAACTTTATTGGACTGCTGGCACTCGGAACTATCCCTAGTTCATTTAAGAGTTGTTTTATCCAGACAGCTTCTTTGGCAGCTTCAGCCGCAGCAATGTACTCAGTTTCGGTTGTTGAGTCCACGGTAGTCTCTTGCTTGGAACTATTCTAGCTAACTGCCCCACCATTGAGAGTGAACACATAGCCTGACTGAGATTTGTAATCATCACAGTCAGATTGGAAACTTGCGTCCGCATAACCAGTAGCCACTAGCTCTGACTGTCCCCCGTAGACTAAGAAGTATTCTTTAGTACGTCTAAGGTACTTAAGAATATTCTTGACAGCAATCCAATGAGGTTCACCCGGATTCTGTTGATATCTACCAGTGATGCTGACAGCGAAGGCCACATCTGGCCTAGTGCAAGTCATGGCGTACATGATGGACCCAATTGTGGATGCATAAGGTATGTCCTTCATGTGCTTGATATCATCGTCTGTGGAAGGGCAATCCTTCTTAGACAATTTTATCCAATGACATGCAGGTAGAGAACCTCTCTTAGAGTTCTCCATCGCAAATCGCTTCAACACCTTATCTACGTAGGTGGACTGTGATAGCCCCAACATCCTTTTGGATCTATCCCTATGGATCTTGATCCCTAAGATGTAGCAGGCTTCGCCAAGATCCTTCATCATGAAGGTCTTTGACAACCATTCTTTCACGGACTGCATGAGAGGGATACCGTATCCCATAATTAGTATGTCATCAACATACACAACTATGAAGACAATATTCTTCCCATTGCACTTTCGATAGACGCACGGATCTTCCAAATGTCTGATGAAGTCAAATGATTTGACAGCCTCATCAAATCGGATATTCCAACTCCTAGAAGCTTGCTTCAATCCATAAATGGATCGTTTGAGCTTGCACACAAGATTAAATTTTGGCCTTGAGATAAAACCTTCCGGTTGAGTTATGAACACTTCCTTATCAATGTTTCCATGGAGGAAAGCTGTTTTGACATCCATCTGCCAAATCTCGTAATCGAGGTGTGCTGCTACCGCAAGTAAAATTCGAATTGACTTGATCTTAGCAACTGGTGAGAAAGTCTCGTCATAGTCAATGCCTTCGCGTTGACTGTAACCTTTCGCCACCAACCTAGCCTTATAGGTTTGTACCTTGCCATTTGCATCGGTCTTACGCGTAGACCCACTTGCAACCTATGTGTTTGACCCCTTTTGGCAATTCAACCAAGTCCCAAACTTGATTGATGTACATTGAGTCCATCTCGGATTTCATGGCTTCATGCCACTTCTTTGAGTCAACATCTAATGTTGCCTCAGTGTAAGTTTTAGGTTCGTCCTTATCTGGGATCTCCACGTCATCATGTTCCTCCACGAGGAAACCATAATATCTGGTAATCGAATTACGAACTCTAGTATACTTACGGAGTTGTGGTTGTTCAGGCTGTATATTCTGATCATAAGAATTTTGTGGTACAGCGATTTCATCGTTGACCGGGGAGGCCTCAAGATTGATGCTTCTGAACGCTCCTTGAGCACTTCCAGATGCCTCTTGAGCGGGAGTTTGAACAATGCTATTCTCATTCAGCCTACTTGGAGTTTGTTGCTCAGGCATTGCAACTCTAATTACGCTCCCACTAGCTGAAAGAGGATCACTATGTGATAAACTTCCATCGTGTGAGCTACTGAATGCTCCCATTGATTCTTGGTCATGTTGCTTTGACAAGATATCAGTCTCTTTGTTAACTTGTGGTTCTTGAATTTCTTCAAGTTCTATCATCTTACGGCCTTGTCCCTTAAAGACGTGTTGGTCCCGGTGCAAACGAGTCTTACACGTGTATGGGGGGGAATACACGTGTTCGGTATTTTTAAAACTTTTTCTTACTGAGGTCAGCTTGGGTCAGATAATCCTGAAGATTACGTTCTGAGAAGCACAGATCGCTCTGAGTCAAAGTCTACTGAGACTGTGATCCTGAGCTGCTTTCAGATACCTCAGATAATCCCAACTGAGTCCTGAGTGTCAGAGATACTGAGTTGCTTGGATCAGATAACTAACTTACTGAACCCTCAGAAGAGTAAGTTCAGTTTGGTAACTATCTGTTCTAGCTACTCAAGTGTGCGGAATGGTTGACCCTTTAGTTTATACTCGTTTTAAGCTTTGCTAAAAACCTTCCTTTTATGGAATAGTGATTAGACTGTGATTCAGTTACATGCAACTTCCAGTGGATTGATTCCAACTGAAATATCAGTGAAAATATGCTTTCAAACTCAATGATGCAACAGTTAAGCACAGATAAAGAAAGCAATAAACAACACAGCAGTTTATAGTGGTTCAGAGACTCAAGCTCCTACGTCCACTCTCTCTGATCCTCAGAGAAATTCACTAATCACTTCTGAGCTTTCTGACTACCTCGCGAGTTTACTTACTCAACTCGGCCCTGAGCTTTCTGACTACTCCACGTAGTTTACTTACTCAACCCGACCTTGAGCTTTCTGACTACCTCCGTAGTTTACTTACTCAAACACAAACAAGCTTTCAGACTACCTCTGTAGCTTACTAACTTCTCCTCTAGAGTTTTCTGACTACTCCGCGTAGTTTACTAACTCTTCTCACCAACAAACACACTCCAACTACCTTCTCAAGGGTTTTGGGGTTTCTCGGTTGGTTTCCAACTAGGATGAGATATCCTTTACAAAGAAGTACAATGCAAAGGGTTAGGATATCTCGACTAAGCTTCGGATATGTCTTATCAAGCTAGGCTTAGTTTAGTGAGCTCTCTTCAATATAAAAGCACTTGGGAAATTCTAGGTTTTTCGAGTGCTTTAACTTTGCGATAATAAGTTTGAGCTCTTGAGTTGCTTACAAATTTCCCGTAACCTTACAATGTAGAGGGTCACAAGTATTTATAGGCATACACCAAGGTCACTCTTGAAAACTATCCATTGGAGAGATAGCTTTGTGAGTTTCCTCTTATGGTGTGTGAGGAACGAATATATTTAGGGTTTGAAACTCCCTAACACGTTTTAGGCAATAGCCTTTCATGTAGCCGGTCTTCACTTTTTGCAGTCTGGAACTTTGTACTTCTGACATCTTTTTCAGCGACCTGTCACTGTCAGTGTCAGTATGGTACAGTGTTGTCTTCCTCTTTTTGACTTTTGTCTCCAGTTAAAGGTAGACACCTTCAACGGCTCTTTTGGTTACAAACTCTGAGTTTGATATAACCTTAACAACACTTCTGACTTAGTTCCTTTTGTCTGGATTTGAATGTCTTGGCAAATATCTATTTCTCTAAGGAAACGCGATCTTCTCAGTATTGCATCCTTCAGATAGATATATTCAGTGCCTCGGAACATTCAGGTTTATTCTGAGCATTCAGTACATTACTGAGTCTTCAGTAATTACTGTGTCTTCAGTATTCTTGATCTTCAGTCTTCAGTCTTCAGTCTTGCGTCTTCAGAGTCTTCAGAGTCTTCAGCGATATACTGACTGATATACTGAATCTTCATGCTGAGTCTTCAGTTCCTCAGTTTCATACTGAGTCTTCAGTTTCTCAGTTTCACACTGAGTCTTTAGATTCTCAGTTTCATACTGAGTCTTCAGAAACTTCAGTTTCATACTGAAACTTCAGTTTCTTCAGAAACATACTGAGTTCTTCAGAGTCTTCAGAACCTATCCTGATCTATATCTGCTGACTATACATTTTGCAGATAACATCCTGAATACTCTAAAACTGAATCCTGACTCAACTATCAAGATTATTCTGAACATGTCATACTCAGGGGTTTTGGGATCTTAATCAAAATCATATATCTTTTATTAAATTCATCTCCCAACAAGACGTGGTCTTCTTCGAGGAACTTGGCCTGCCTAGAAACAATCACTGACTGTTTCTCCAGTAGATAGAAATAGTATCCTTTAGTTTCCTTAGGATATCCCACAAAATAACCCTTTTCACCTTTGGATTCCAACTTATCGGTGAGCATCTTTTTCACAATCACGGGGCAACCCCATGTTCTGATATGCAAAAAATTGGCTTCTTGCCACACCATAATTCATATGGTGTATGCTCAACTGATTTGGAAGGAACCTATTCAGAATGTAGATTAAGGTTTGTAACGCGTATCCCCATAAGAATGTCAGAAGAGAGGAAAAACTCATCATGGACCTTACCATGTCTAACAGGTCAGTTGCATCAGCACTGCATCATCACTGCATCATCACTTTTTCTTCACAAATCAACATGTTTCTTGTTGTCCAGCTCATCAGCTTTCATGGAACTCATCAGTCTCGTTTCGTTCTGATTAGCCTCGTCTTTTCTTGATGAGTTCCCCCTCAACTTGTTACCTGTAAGAATAAAACTAAGTCTAGAAACGCAAGCTTTCTATACAACTTAGCTTGTCCTATTACACGGTGTTTTGACATAATAATCAAAACTAAAATTATCCCAACAGTTATGATTTTAAAATTGGTCCTCTTTTTGAATTTTTCTTTTTTTCATGAACCTTGTGAAAATATATTTGTAATTGTTTTTTTTGTCATCCACACTCTTTCATCACTTTTTTTTCATTTTACTCTCTTTTTTTTAGCTAAACAATAAAAAAGTTTAGTCGAATGTAATTTGGAAAAAAATATATTAAGCTGGCAATTTTTTCATTTTATTAAGATTACAAATAAAAATAATGGAATATAATGAAACCAAATCAACCATATTTACCATATAAATTTTTCCTTACTAATGAATGAGTTTTGAAATGAAACAACTATCATACATTTATTTTTATTTTTTCGACACAAAACAACTGTCATACATGAGAATATGTGGATTGGATACAATGAATTGGCATTTAGTATTTACGACTAGTTCATTGATGATATATCAATTCCAAGAAGTTTGAAATGACCAAGAGTAATTAATTACTCTACAAACAGCGCCGCATGCAAACAACCCGCATGCAAAGCCTTAATGATCATATCCTTTTCTTTGTTTTTTAAATGCTTTCTTTAAATTTTACAAACCTCAAGTTAGCAAAATTAAATTTAGTCTTATCCCCAGATACTTTAAATTCAAAATTTCAGATCTTTCATTAATTTAGAACTATATTTTAATTAAATCATTTTTTCTATGTTATTTTTTTTATTAATATAGACTATAGTACATGGAGTGGAACACCATTTTTTAACCAAATTTGACGGATATTGGCCATCACTATAAGAAAAATGGAAAATAGCAACAAAAATTTAGCGATAAAGCTAAATTTCATCACTAAAGTTTGTTGCTAAATTTTAGAATTTAATATTTGTGATAAATTAAAATATTTCATCACTATTGTTAATAAAAAAAATATTTTATTTTGTAGCTAATGATCAGAATAGGAATGATAATTAATAGCTAAATTTTAAGATTTAATAATTTATCAATTAAATTATTATTTTAATATGCTGGTAAAAAGATGCGCCAAAATAAAAAGATCAGTGCGAAAATCATACTATGGAAAACATGTTTGTCCTTCCTAAAAAGATATGATTATATCTTCCATAAAATAATTCTCAAGATATGGGTTTATCTCTTCCCTAAAATATTTTTCAAGATATTTTACTGTGGATTAGAAAATTCAATTGCTAAACTTCAATATTTAATACTTCTGATGAAATTAAAATATTTGGCTTGAGCTGAGCACAATAAAAAAAAAACAAGTTTAAAAATATCAAACTACTTAACATTGGCTCATGTTCGGCTCAATTAATATTTCTTGTTCGAGCTCGACTCGATTAATTGTCTAACAAGATGAAATAAGAGTTTCAAAGTCAATAATTATTTCAAACAAACTTGAACTTCGATGCACATGACTTGACTTAATTTAGTCCTAAATGGCTACTCCCTCCATCCCAACTATTTGTTCACACCTACATTTTTCTCATGCTTTAACGAACGAGTTGTTTATTAGTATTTGAAATGATAAAGTGAATTTTAAGGAGGGATATGATAGATCTACATCTCCTTTATTATATGTCTCCTTAAAAATTACTTTATCATTTTAAATATTAATAAAAAATTCGCTCGCCAAAACACGAGAAAATAGTAAATGTGAACAAAGAGTTGGGATGGAGATCAAAGATTGTTTCTTATATTAAATTGAGTAGGTCTTTACATGAGATGTTCTCACGGTGAGACCGAACTTTCTTCGCTAATTTGTGTTGGCGACGAAAGTATTAGTATCATCATTTACACAGTTTATAAAAGTGCAGTTTAATTAAAAATTATAATTTCACATTTTCCAAAAGAGTAAAGGAAATCTCAGACCACTTCATATATATGGTATTTGTTCTTTTCTCTTGATCTAACGTCATTCTTGTTTCTTGAATGAGTAGATTCATAAAACACCCTTATATTAGAGAGCAATATATATGAGCAACAAATCAGGTGTTGAAGGAAAGAGTTATTTTTAAAATGATAAGGATCCAATAAATGAAAAAAAAGAATGTCAATAGCATGTTAAACATGTCCACTAGCACCTACCGTCGCATTTCTCTCATCATAGATCAAACGACACAAAAAAGTTAAAAAGAACATCCAATGTTTCTCTTGGATTTAATCACCACTAAATGCCAAAATGTCCACAACATAACATCTTCACTCTAATGCCTAGATCCCTTGGATTTAATCACCACAAAATGGCAAATGCCACGATCGTGATATATAGCCTCTCATTTGCAATCCAATTCAAAAAAAATATCAATACATTCCACAAAAATTATGCTCAAGTTAATTCTTCATTAGTAAAACTAGTAAAAACATTCAAGTAAACAAAAAATTATCCATAACAGAACATGTTACAAGAACATACAAACAATAAAACAAAGCCAAAAGGTAACATTCATATCACATGTAACTCAAAATATAATTTCTAACTCCATAATAGAATATACTTCGAACATAAATAAAATCTCACAGTAACTCAGAAAAACATGAATAGAAACATTTGACTCAGGCTGCCCTTCCTCTTCCTCTTCCTCTTCCCCTTCGTGAAGGAGTAATATCCGGATCGTATAATAATAGGTTACCTCTAACGTTAAAGCTTTCTGTTGGTCCCGGTGTAAACGAGTGTCACACGTGTATGGGGGGAAATACACGTGTGTAGTGATTTTCAACTTTTAAAACTTTTACTGAAATCAGTGAGTCAGGTTGTCCTGATTTTCAGTCCTGAGAAGCACAAATTGCCCTGAGTCAAAGTCTACTGAGACAATAACACTGAGCGGCGTTCAGGGACTTCAGATTAGCTCACTGATCCTGATTTTTCTCAGAGTCCAAATAAGCTTGGAGTAGATACTAATCTTACTGAATACTCAGGAGAGTTTATCAGTTTGACAACTATCTATACTAGCTTATTTAGGGTGCGGAAAGTGTAGGCCCTAAGTTTATACTCGTTTTACTTTGCTGAAAATCTTTCCTTAATGAAGCAGTGGTTAAGGCTGTGATCAGGTTAATGCAAGTTCAGTGGATTGATTCCAACTGAATATCAGAAATGCTTTCAGTGAAATATGCAACAAGTAATAATGCAAAGCAGAAAGCAAATAACACAGCAAGTTATAGTGGTTCAGAGGCTCAAGCTCCTACGTCCACTCACTCTGATCTTCAGAGAAATTCCTTAACTCACTACTTCTACTACCTCAAGCTTTCAGACTGAACTCAGCAGCTTACTAACTTTATACTACGAGTTTTCAGGCTGAACTACTGCAACTTACTAACTCAACACATGCAAGCGTTCAGACTGAACAATCAGCTTACTAACTTCTCCTCTAGAGTCTTCAGACTGAACACATCAGCTTACTAAGTCTTTACAACTCTCTTACTTCCAACTACTACACACACAAACTTCCTAATCAAAGAGTTTGAGTTTGGTTGGTTTCCAACTAAGGTGAGATATCCTTTTACAATGAGAACACAAGTAAAAAGCTAGGATATCTCGAACTAAGCTTTGGATAAGATCTTAAATTTAGGCTTAGTAAATGAGCTCTCTTCAAAGATGAAACACTTGGGAAATTCTAAGGGTTTCGAGTGCTTCATAAGAATGCTTGAATACGAATGAGCTCTGTGAGTTGCTTTGATTTCCCGTGACCTTGAAGTGTTCAAGGCCTCTGGTATTTATAGCCAACTCTCAAGAAGTCTTCCTTTGAAAAGCTATCCGTTGAAGAGATATCATCTCGGGTTTCTTCTTTGAGTATATGGTGAACGACTTCATTAGGTTTTGAATGAGTCCTTGCATGTTTTAGGAAATATCCAGAAAGCAGCCAATCACCAATTTCTGTGAACAAGACAAATATTTCTGCTGACATTCTTCAGAGAAATGTCGCTTTCAGTGTCAGGAAAGTATGTTGTTGTTGCCTCCTCATTGGTCAACATCTTCCTTTGAACAGAGACAACAAAAACGGGTCTTTTTGTCAACCAATACTGAGTTGATACTTTCCTTAGTGTTCACGAACGTATAACATTCTCTTTGCATGTACTCAGAATGAACAAACACTATTTAACTTGGAGTGATTTGTTCAGGTTCTGTTGATTCAGTACATAAGAGTCTTCAGGATCTCCTGATCTCCAGGTTCTTCTGATCTTCAGGTTCTTCAAGTCTTCAGGTTTCTGTAAGTCTTCAGGATATACTAATCCTTCAGTATGGTTTAGGTCTTCAGTATAGTTTGATCTTCAGGATACTTCTGATCTTAAGATAAAACATTGAAACCTATTCTAACCTGAACTATGTCTGCTGACTATACATGGTGCAGATCGTCCTGATAATTTGAAACCTGATCATATACTATCAAGATCATCCTGAAACATGTCATACTCAGGGGTTTTGGGATCTAATCAAAATCTTTATTAAATTCATCTCCCAACAATTTCCTCATTTTTGATGATGCCAAAACCATCTTGTTACAAGCTTGCAAACATAAATAAACCTAACATCTATTCAGGTTTCAATTTATAAAGCAAGTAAAAACAAGTAAGGCAACCATCAAGCAATCAGTAAGATAATGAGATATTATCTTTTGATCATCAGAAAATCAGTAGATTTTTCATTGAAGTCCAGAAACCATAAGTACATATTACAATGGTGTTCAGGATTCTACTGATAACAAAAGAGACAAACAAGGAAAAACAAGATACATAATTCCTCTTCAGATTCGATCTCAACAACTGGTGGCTTCAGGTTGAACTGGTCATAGTACCTGATCTTCAATTCTTCTCTCTTTTTAAGAGTCTCAGCATCATTACCAGTCATGCCCATATACTATGCTTGTTCCACAAAGTCAGCATGGATGAAATCGTAATTAACCAATCCATTCTTGTATCTTGGCGGAGGGTATTTGATCATTCCAGTAGATTTTAGCTGAAAACCCAAGGTGTCAAATATGTTAAAACCATTTCTGGCAAACATCAGTGTAGTTCTGAAGCAGATAGGCGATGAATGCTTCATCTCTGTCAGCATTGGGCTCGGACCAGTTCAGCAACACATCATTGTTGAACACGAACTCTCTCTTGGGCGTTTCCCATCGATCATTCATCTCTATTGGCATCCACTTATCAATGTGGGGCCACTGTCTCTTCCTTGGCTTCGTTCCTCTCCTCCTCAGAATCATCATCTGAAAAACTCCAAGTTTTCTCTTCGCCTTCTCCCTTTCCTTCCTGGTCATTTCTGACCCTGATACTGAGACTGCGACCTTCCTATTCTTTTCAGCCTCCAAGGCTTTAACTATGTTGTGCCAGTCCCAGTTCAGCCTTTTGGTGGACACGTCATACTCACCAAATCCTTCCTTAAAAAGGTCATCAACATCAGATTCTTCCTCTTTCCCGGCCAGTTCCTGTGCAACCTCCTCAACATCTTCATCAAACTCAGTAACCAATTGTCTCTGAGTAGGCTTCCTCATGATTGGCTTAGCACACTGCTTGGAATTTAGAGGTTTTTCTACAAATGCAGCAGGCTTCTTCTGAGGAATCAGGATACCATAAGCTTCCCCCTGCTTACTAGATTCATGAGTCCTCTACCTCTTCGTCCTTTCCTCTAAAACCTCCATCGCAACCTCAGAATGAATTACTATTTCAGGCTCTTTTCGCTTTCCTTTCTGAATCTCAGTGAGAGTCTCTTCAGTAGATTTTTCAATTTGTGGCAAGGCAGCAAGCTTGTTGTAACTTTCCCTCTTTTTGGCATCATAGTTTGCTATCAGCTCGGAAAGGGTTCTGTCCATATGGAGCTGTTCTCTGCCAATCGACCTGACCTCTGCAGCCACATGAAAGTGTTCATCCTTAATGCGTTTCAACACATTTAGCCCGGTACTGGTGTCTTCAGCAAGACCACCGTAAGTTGTCTTCATTTTCTCCATCAAGGAGTTGCTCATTTCATCTACAGCTGACCTGATCATCTCCTCAGCCTTGGATTTCAGAAAATCCTCAAGAGCTTTGGATTTCAGATCAAACTGTCTCTCCATCTCATCCTTCATCTCTTTAGCCACATCATCCAACCTTGTACTAAAAGAAGTAAACTTACTATCAATTGAAGTAGATAGTGAAGTTACCTGAGCAGGTGTAACCATGGATGTGCTAATTGTCCTGATGAAGTCACCCTGAGAAACCTGTGCCTCAATAAGCTTTGACACTTCATTAACTAGTGGTTCGAACTTTGCCATTTGATCAATCATTGGCTCAAACATAGTTAGTTTCTCCAGAATGGGTGTGAGATCAACGGTTGGCTGTGGGATTAGAATCTCCTCTTCTGCCTCAGTTTGAAGCCCAATTTCAATTGCTTCAGTAGGTTTTGCTGCAGGCTCCTGAGGGGCTTCTCTGAAAGGAATCACCTGAAGTTCAGGTACTTCCTGAGCTTCTTCCCCCTGAGCAGATGCTCTAGCCTTAGCAACTTTCTGACTACCCTTAGCAGGGTCCTGATCAGTACGATCTTTGTCCTGAGCCTCAGCAGGCCCTTCAGGCTGATCAACAGTATATCTCTCAGCTACCTTTTTCAGGACAAGTTCTTCAAACTCAACAGCCTTAATCCTTAGCCTCTTCTTCCCAAGGCCTGAAAATGCATCCAACTCTGCCACTTCTTCAGCCCAGAAATCTTCACCTCTGAAGTTTCCTATCTGCAACATCATGGCAAAGGATTGATTTATGATAAGCATGACAGTTTTCAGCCTAATAAACATATCCTGAAGGTCAGGATAGTTGGCAAGGATTGGTAATTTGTCAAGTACAAATCTCTCAGCTTTAAGTCTCCACTCCTTTTCTTCAGCTTCACCTTTCCTGAGTTCAGGAACATGTGATTCTTCCTCAGTGGTAGAGTGAGCCTCTGAAGGTATGAAAATTTTTGGCTCTGAGGGGTGAATGGTTGGGATCTGTATTTGGCTAACTTCAGCAGCTTGTTGGGAACCTGTGAAGATTTCTCTCATAATCCTGTCATCTCCAATACTCGTGTTGAGCACCTCAGTAAAAATATCTTCCTCCCTCATTGTCTTAGGCATTTCTCCAGCTCCAGTCTCAGCGGCCTGTGAGATGGCTTTTACAAGAGTATCAAGAGGAGATTTTTCTCCTTCAGCAACTTCACTCACCTTCCTCAACTTTTTCTTCCTCTTTTGCTCCTCCTGAGCCTTCTTCTTCTTTTCACCAGTTTCTCTTTTAACTTTCAGGAGCTCAAGTGATTTTCTTCTTTTCTCTGGCTCCTCTTCGACCTTCTCAGTCACTTTCTTGCCTTTGGTACGGGTGATATCAGCAATAGGAATCCTATCCTGATCTGACTCCGAGCTTTCCACCTCAACCTGCTCTGTTTCCTGTTCAGGCTCTTCTGGGACAGCCTGCTCCTCAGGCTCATCCTGAGCAGTAGAACTCGTAATTTGAGAAGTTGCTTGTCTTCTCTTTTGTGACTTTGGTCTTTGAAACATGATTCTGTTTCGATTGAAAGCTGTACCAGTTGAGAAAAACATGTTCTTTCTCGGCAAGGTTTCCAGAAGATAGCTTATCTTCATGGCAAACAACACTTTTCCAGCTTTGATGAACGTTCCTTTGTCATACTTAATCTTCTGATTTTGACTAAGTATACAACTCACCAAGAACTTTAACCAGTTGAAATCTCTTGTCTGTGAATCCTCAATAGCAGCCATTAACCTCAACTTATTCCGGCTAACCTGCTCTAAACTCCCAGAAGTGCTCATCAAACACTTTGCCACAATATCGATGAGGACTCGATAAACTGGTTTTAGACATTTTTTGTTCAAGGCTCCCTTCAACTCGACCTTTGAAACAGAAAATCTATCTAAAATCTTAGGCTCTCTCCCAATCATGTAACTTGCAGGATCATCTCCTCTATCATTTAACTAAAAAACATCATTAATGTTGGTTAAAGATAACCGTACTTCTTTCGAAGTAACCACCTCTGCTTTGGACTTTGCATACATCCCAAAGCTGATTTGTGAGACCAAGACTCCGTTTGTGTCCTCTCGCAGATTGATAACAAACTGCAACACCTCCTGCGACAGTTCCAGTTTCGGTTTGTTGCCGACCAACCTTTCCAAGTGTGCAAGTCGAAGCATATGCAGCGCTTCTTCCTCTACCGGCGTGCACTTGTTGTCGTCCATTTCCACTACATGCTCGAAATAAGGTTTCTCCATTTCTGCGAGATTCCTTATCATTCCATGGCTTGGAAACTCCATTGAAGACTTTTGGTTTTGAGTATACGGAGGGTTTGGAAAGTTTGATCATTTTTGTAGGGAAATGCAGAGTGTAAAATGATAAGTGTTTGGAGATGAAGGAGTATATATATGATCTGTAGGGATAGATCAATGGTTGAGATTAGATCAGAATAAATGGCTAGGATTTAATCTGCGGCTTGATATAATCTCAAGATTTATTTGCTATTAATAGCAAATAAGCAGTAAAGCATTTTTAGTGGCAGAAAAATAGGGTGACAAAATGATGAAATACATTAATCAAGATAACCCCTTGATTTCCTGCCAAAATTTTAGCCAATAGGAATTTTTTAAACATTCCCGCTAAAAGTTCAGGTATCTTGTATTTATTTCAAATGAATACTGACTGAAATAAATGCTTTGTGAGTAAATGCATTCATTAAATGCACTTCAGGATTAATTGAATACTTAATCCTTACTGAATTTTGACCTTGACAAAAATCCTTACTGAGTTTTTCTTACTGAAAAACTTCATGCACCTGAAGAACTTCTCTTTTCAGGATAAATTACTCACCTAGATCCAACATACCTAATTCAACTGATAGTTCCTGAAATCTTGACTCAGCCAAAGGCTTAGTAAGAATATCAGCTCTCTGTTTATCAGTATGAATTTTTTCCATCCTGATGTCTTTCTTCTCTACATGGTCTCTGATGAAATGGTGCCTGATATCCACATGCTTACATCTGGTGTGTAGTACGTGATTTTGTGATATAGCAATATCAGTGTTGTTGTCACAGAAAATAGGAACTTCATTGGCCATGACCTTATAATCTCTCAATTGTTGCCTTAGCCAAAGAATCTGTGCACAACAACTTCCTGTAGCCATGTATTCAGCTTCAGTAGTACTAGTTGCTACTGAGGTCTGTTTCTTTGAAAACCATGATATCAGTTTGCTTCCTAGAAATTGGCAAGTTCCTGAAGTGGATTTCCTGTCAATTCTGCAACCACCATAATCAGCATCTGAATAACCAGTTAATTCAAGGTTATCATCAGCTGGATACCATAATCCTCTATTCACTGTGCCCTTTAGATACCTTAGTATCTTCTTGGCAGCTTCCATGTGACTAGTCTTAGGATTAACTTGGTATCTTGCACATATCCCAACAGCAAAAGTAATGTCAGGTCTACTTGCTGTGAGATAGAGCAATGATCCAATGATCCCTCTATAAACAATATGATCAACTGATTTGACTTCAGGATCAGGATCCATCTTGTAGTTAGTATTCATGGGGATTCTAACTGCATTGCAATTCTGGATACCATACTTGGCAATCTGATCTCTTGTATATTTTGCCTGATTGATGAAAATTCCTTCTTTAGAATGTTTTACCTGAAGACCTAGAAAGAAATTCATCTCCCCCATCATTGACATCTCAAACTTACCTTTCATCAGTGTAGAAAACTTCTCACACAACTAATGATTTGGGGATCCAAAGATAATGTCATCCACATATATCTGAACAAGTAAGATATCTTTCCCATCTTCTATCCTGAACAAGGTTCTATCCACAGTCCCTTTGGTTAAACCATGATCAGTAAGAAATTGAGATAGAGTATCATACCATGCTTTGGGTGCTTGCTTTAGACCATACAAGGCTTTCCTGAGTCTGTAAACTTGGTCATTCTTGTAGAAGCCAGGAGGTTGTTCCACATAAACCTCTTATTAAGCACACCGTTCAGAAATGCACTTTTCACATCCATCTGATATACCTTAAATTTCATGTAAGCAGCATATGCAAGAAACAATCTAATGGCTTCTAGTCTTGCAACTGGTTGAAAGGTTTCATCATAATCCAAGCCTTCTTCTTGGGAATAACCTTGTGCAACTAGCCTTGCCTTGTTCCTTACAATGACATTATTCTCATCTCTTTTATTCTTGAATACCCACTTAGTTTCAATCACATTGTGCCTCTTAGGTCTATCCACTAACTCCCAGACTTCATTCTTAGCAAACATATGTAGTTCTTCTTGAATAGCCATAATCCAGAAGGAATCTTGAAGAGCTTCTTCAACCTCAATAGGCTCTTTCTCAGATAGGAAGTAGCAGAACAAGGAACTTTCTCCATGGAACCTTCTTGTTTTAACTCCTTCAGATAATTCTCCAACAATCTGACTTGTAGGATGACTATCTAACCATGTTCTTCTGGATGTTCCCCCTTCAGTAGTGTCCTCAACATCAGAAATGTTAGGTTCAGGTAATTCATTAAACTCAGGGAACAACACAAAAGGAAAGAGTGAATCATATTCCTCAGGGGATATTTCATTTAGAACATTGTCAGAGACATTTGTTCCCCCTTGGTTGATAGATTCAGAGTTTGCCTCAGCTGTGACCACATCCTCATCGGCATTACATACATGAGTCTGAATTGGTGTTTGATCAGATTGGTCAGCTTCAGTGTATTGGCTTTCCTTCAGTGGAGAACTATCATCCTGAGTACCACCAGTCTGAGTATCTTCATCTTCTGAGTCAGTTTCACTCCATTCATAGTAAGTGATTGACTCCTTCTTTTCAGGCTCAGATGATGTTTTAACTTTCTTCTTCAGGCTAAGTCTGGTGATCCTCTTTGTCAAGTCTCCTGAATCAACTTCACTTTCTTATGAACACAAGTAGATTCATAAAAAACAACATGAGGTGTTTCCTCCACAATAAAGAGTCCTCTGATTTTGTAAACTCAAGAAGCTAATTTGAAATATCCTAAGTATCCCTTCATCGACTTTGCTATCAAAAGTTTTCAACCCATCTTTACCATGATTGTGTATGAAACACTTGCAACCAAACACACGAAAAAAGAAAAACAAGAGGCTTCCTTTCATTCCACGGTTCATATGGAGTTTTTCCTTGATTCTTGGTCGGCATGGATGCGTTACGAGAGTAGCATGCGGTGTTGACCCCCTCGATTAAAATCTTTTAGGAATGTCGACCTTCAAGAATCATTGTTCTTCGCAGCTTCTTTTCGAGTCCTGTTTCTCCTTTCAAAGAACACCATTTTGTTGTGGGGTCCTTCGCGGTAGATGTTTCATGAAAGTTCTATTTCTTTTGTACAATAATCATATATAATATGATTGATAAATTCAGTGCCTTTGTCTGATCTGATTTTGACCACACTCAAATTCTTTTTCAAGATCTTGAGTCTTTTCGATAAATTTTGGCGGTTTAGTGCGAGTTTCTTTCTTCTTGAGTAAGAAAATGACCCATGTATATCTTGAGTAGTCATCAACTACTACCAATGTATATTTTCTGCCATTAGTACTCACAGGTGTTACTGGACCAAAGAGATCCATATGTAACAATTGAAGTATTCTATCAGTAGACACTTCTAATTTGCTTTTTAAATGATGCTTTAATCTGTTTGCCTTTCTGACAAGCATCACAAACATGATCTTTACTGAACACTTCATTAGGTAACACCCCTCATAAGTGCTAATCTTACAAGTTTGTTCAGGGTTTTGAAGTTCAAATGGTTCAGTCTTTTGTGCCATAATCAACTGGTTTCAGTAGCCTTTTTGGCCATTAAGCATGTATCCATAGGAGTAAGTTTTCAATCAGCAAGATACACAGTTCCTTTTCTAGTACCAATCAGTAATACTTGTTGTGAAACATTATCTTTCACATAGCACACGTTCTTTGAGAATTCAACGCTAAATCCTTTATCACAGAATTGAATGATAGAAAGCAAGTTATGTTTTAAACCAGACACATATGATACACCATGGATATGAATAGTGTCAATTTCAAGAGTTCCATATCCTTTTGTATGTCCTTTGGAATTATCTTCAAAAGTTATCTGAGGGCCTTTCTGTTCAACATAGTCAGTGAGCAAATATTTGTATCCTGTCATGTGTCTTGAGCATCCACTGTCCAAGTACCATGCAACAGGTGCAACTTCAGTTCCACTCATCAGGGCTATGTTGTCTTCATTCAGCTTAGTGCCATTATCCTTCACCTACAAAATAAGTTAGGCCTTAGGTACCCATTTGGTGTAGGGTCCTACCAGGTTAGCTGTACCTTTTGGAACCCAAATCTGCCTGATAACTCTAATGACTTTAGAGTGGCTGATTTGTCTTCCATAAACATCTACATACACATTCACCACCCTAGGTGCCTTGGAAGTAGCCTGTGTATGAGTGCCAGCCTTAGCATGAACATGAGCCTTTGATTTTTTCTTGGGTTCAGGCCTTTTGTTCCATTGCTTTGGCTTTGGTGCAGCTGATCTCTGTCTCTGCTGACTTGGGTTCAGGAAACCTTTACCCTTAGGCAAGTGGGGTTTAGGTTGGTTGCCTGTACTGAAAATGTGGTCTTTCAGTATCCTGAGGACTTGGTCTCCTCATTTGAGAATTTCTCTGCTGAGTGTTTCTCTTCTGAGGATTCCTCTGATGGTTCAGGGCAGATTTCTTCAGGTTAGTATTCTTAGTCTGAGGCTTTGAAGTACTGGCCTGAGGATTTCCTACTGATTGTACAGGTTTTCTAGCCTTTTCCTGAGTCTGGGCTTTCTTTCCTGAACTCTCAGATTCTCTGAAACCATAGGTCCTTTACCCTTATCCAAACACGGGGTTGTTCTTCAATAAGAAGATCAGTACGAACCGTCGGTTTAACAAAGACAATCTTGGTGCCACTTGTAGAAGCAACATTCAGAAGATCATGTGAGGTTCCCCCTGGAATATATCCTAATCCAGTCTTTATAGTTGCAGGTCTTTGATAACTCTGAATTTCATCTATTGCTTTAGATACAAAATTCAATAGAGCTAACTTTTTCTGCAAACTATCCTCATTCTTCTTTAGAGTTTCATGTTTCTCAAAGAGGTCATTGAACTCAGTTCTGATAAGCTGATTTTCTTCAGTGGATTTCTCTAACTTTCCTTTCAGGGCTTCTACCACCTTCTCTTTCTCTGAGAGTTGTACTTTCAGAACATCAAGTTCATCAGTTACTCCCATCAATTGAGAAGTGATCTCAGTGTCATTAGAGTTTTTCCACTTTAGATTTTCAGCAGTCAGCACTTTATTCTGCTCTTGAGTTTCTATGAACAATTCTTGCAACACAGAATAGTCCTTCATTAGATTCTCAAAAGAACCCATCAGGTCAAAATTACTGGTTACAGATGAACTTGATAACTCAGGTGCTTGTGTAGGAGCAGCAACAGAGATAGAAAAATTTACCTCCTCAATAGCAACAAGGCAGACATCATCACTATCACTGTCTGAGAACATCTCTTCTGAAGAGCTGGATCCTTCCTCAGAATGTTCTTCTTCAGCAACCATTGCCTTCTTGCTGGAATACTTCTTGTCTCTTTTGACTTGCCGATCCTTTCTTTCTTTGGAACTCAACTCAGGACAGTCATACTGGAAGTGACCTATCTTCTTGCAGTTGTAGCATAAGTTGGTATCATCATCCTGATCATTTTCCTCTTTGGATTTGTAGTCTTTCTTTTTGGATGAGGATCCTTCAGCTTTGTAGTCTTTCCTTTTCTAAGTAGACTTTTCTTCAGCTTCTGAGTTGTTCCCGTTCCTGTACCTGGTATTTTTATAATACCTCTTGTACTTTCCAAATCTGTGATTCATTTTCTCAAACCTTCTTGCCATTAAGGCAATTGTCTCATCTTTTTCATTCTGCACTTTGTTAGATGAAGTCTCAGGTTCTTTAGAATTACAGATTTTACCTTATGCTTTGAAAGCCACATTTTTGTTAGATAAAGTATCATCTTTGCTGTCAGATTTCTTAGTTTTCTTATCAATTACAAACTCATATGCTTTCAACTCAGAGAAAACTTGTTGATATGGCATAGAAGCAATATCTTTGGTGTTTTCAATCACAACAGCATGAATATCCCATTTCTTAGAGAGTCCTCTAAGAATTTTCAGAGCAATTTCTCTTTTAGGATACTTTTTTCCAAGAGCACTTAGATCATTCATAATGCCAGTGAATCTGACTTCAAGTCTTTCAATAGATTTACCATCTTCCATTTCAAAACCATCAAATTTAGCAATAACCACATATAGTTTGTTTTCTTTGATATGATCAGTGCCTTGACACATTATAGCAAGTGTGTCCCAAATGTCTTTGGCAGTTTCACAGTGAGAAATCATTCCCATAACACCATCATCAATAGTGCTATATAGAGTATCTTTAACAATATAATCCAAGTTAACCAATTTCCTTTCTTCAGGAGTAAGCTGATCATCGGATTTAGGGAATTCATCCCTTGGATCATCTTTTTCAGCATCAGTAGATCTAGGATTAACAACCTTAAACTCAAAAGGTCCTTGAGACACAACTCTCCACATTCTCTCATGTTTAGAGTACAAGTGTGCCTGCATTCTCAATCTCCATAGATCATAATTCTCAACTGAGAACATAGGTAGTTTCTTAGAAGGCATGATGAAATGGCTTTGTAAGATATCAGCAGTAAGATCTATTCAGTAGACCACCAAAGTCTCTAAGTAAACAAGACTATGGCTACCAAAGCAAGTGGTCAGTTAGAACCACTGCTCTGATACCACTTGTTGGTCCCGGTGTAAACGAGTGTCACACGTGTATGGGGGGGAATACGTGTTTAGTGATTTTTTAACTTTTAAAACTTTTACTGAAATCAGTGAGTCAGGTTGTCCTGATTTTCAGTCCTGAGAAGCACAAATTGCCCTGAGTCAAAGTCTACTGAGACAATAACACTGAGCGGCGTTCAGGGACTTCCGATTAGCTCACTGATCCTGATTTTTCTCAGAGTCCAAATAAGCTTGGAGTAGATACTAATCTTACTGACTACTCAGGAGAGTTTATCAGTTTAACAACTATCTATACTATCTTATTTAGGGTGCGGAAAGTGTAGGCCCTAAGTTTATACTCGTTTTACTTTGCTGAAAATCTTTCCTTAATGAATCAGTGGTTAAGGCGGTGATCAGGTTAATGCAAGTTTAGTGGATTGATTCCAACTGAATATCAGAAATGCTTTCAGTGAAATATGAAACAAGTAATAATGCAAAGCAGAAAGCAAATAACACAGCAAGTTATAGTGGTTCAGAGGCTCAAGATCCTACATCCACTCTCTCTGATCTTCAGAGAAATTCCTTAACTCACTACTTCTACTACATCAAGCTTTCAAACTGAACTCAACAACTTACTAACTTTATACTACGAGTTTTCAGGCTGAACTATTGCAGCTTACTAACTCAACACACGCAAGCATTCAGACTGAACAATCAGCTTACTAACTTCTCCTCTAGAGTCTTCAGACTGAACACAGCAGCTTACTAACTCTTTACAACTCTCTTACTTCCAACTACTACACACACAACCTTCCTAATCAAAGAGTTTGGGTTTGGTTGGTTTCCAACTAAGGTGAGATATCCTTTTACAATGAGAACACAAGTAAAAAGCTAGGATATCTCGAACTAAGCTTTGGATAAGATCTTAAATCTAGGCTTAGTAAATGAGCTCTCTTCAAAGATGAAACACTTGGGAAATTCTAAGGGTTTTGAGTTCTTCACAAGAATGCTTGAATACGAATGAGCTCTGTGAGTTGCTTTGATTTCCCGTGACCTTGAAGTGTTCAAGGACTCTAGTATTTATAGGCAACTCTCAAGAAGTCTTCCTTTGAAAAACTATCCGTTGGAGAGATAGCATCTCTGGTTTCTTCTTTGAGTATATGGTGAACGACTTCATTATGTTTTGAATGAGTCCTTGCATGTTTTAGGAAATATCCAGAAAGCAGCCAATCACCAATTTCTGTGAACAAGACAAATATTTCTGCTGACATTCTTCAGAGAAATGTCGCTTTCAGTGTCAGGAAACTACGCTGTTGTCGCCTCCTCATTGGTCGACATCTTCCTTTGAACAAAGACAACAAAAACGGCTCTTTTTTTCAACCAATACTGAGTTGATACTTTCCTTAGTGTTCACGAACGTATAACATTCTCTTTGCATGTACTCAGAATGAACAAACACTATTTAACTTGGAGTGACTTGTTCAGATTCTGTTGATTCAGTACATAAGAGTCTTCAGGATCTCCTGATCTTCAGGTTCTTATGATCTTTAGATTCTTCTGATCTTCAGGTTCTTCAAGTCTTCAGGTTTCTGTAAGTCTTCAGGATATACTGATCCTTCAGTATGGTTTAGGTGTTCAGTATAGTTTGATCTTCAGGACACTTCTGATCTTCAGATAAAACATTGAAACCTATTTTAACCTGAACAATGTCTGCTGACTATACATGGTGCAGATCGTCCTGATAATTTGAAACCTGGTCATATACTATCAAGATCAACCTGAAACATGTCATACTCAGGGGTTTTGGGATCTAATCAAAATCTTTATTAAATTCATCTCCCAACACTTTCTATTGTTGTATTGAAAAATTTACATTTTCATCTATTGTAGGCTTCCAATTCATAAGTACCTCTTTCAATTCGATCAGTTTTTGCCTAAGGAAGTCTATCTTCTCTACACTATCCATAGCTACATCGGCACATTCTTGAAAATATTTCTCAACTTGCTGAAATTTATTGTATTCGTCTGTCATGTGAGGGTATCTTTCTTTAAAAAATATGAATGTCTTCTAGTCACATTTTTCCTCCATCTATTTAATATGTATCTCTCGTTAATAAACTGTATATCCTTTAGAGTTATCACCACAAATATATGACAACAAATTATTCCCTTGAGCTCAAATGTATTGCATTCACAGTTTAGATGTTCTCCATCCGACGATACTCGACTTTATAAAAAAATTCCTTCACAAAGAAATTATATCGAAGTTTTCTCTCCATTACATAAAACTTCTCAACACCAACCTCAACAACATCATCTTCAGAAGCTGGAACAATATTGCAATATAGCATTCGATGAATTTCTTCTTGACCTTTTCCAAAGATGGTGTTCGTGTAGGCCTTTTGTAACTGCACCTCCCATGGAAAATCTGTTATACATTTTTTTTCCTTCGTCTTTGAGTCAAAGTAAGCTATAAATTCCTTATGAATCTTCTTACCAATTGCCACTTCATATTGTTCCATGAATTCCTTCAAAGTGCATCTCGAGTGGATATAATCATCTAAATACGTGTGCATCCCTTCACTTCTTTGTGTCGAAATCATACCAGCCCAAAATATGTGGTTCAAGTAAACGGGAACCCATTTTTCTCTCTCCATCTATAAATTTTGAAGCCAATCCATGTTTTCAAACCCATATTTGACTAAGAATTCAGCCCAATTTCTCTCAAAATTTTGGATCGTAATGCTATCGTATACGATTCCTTTAAAGTCAACAAGCGCACTATCGTACCCCTCAAGACCCTTAAATTTCATAGGCAACTTGGACAATATATGGCACAAACAATATCGATGTATAGCGTCTGGAAACACATCCATTATAGCAATCTTAATGCTTTCACATTGATCAGTCAATATTGCTTTAGGTTGCACCTCTCTCATTGCTTGAAGCCATTTTTCAAAAAGTCATGTAAATTAAGTTAGTCTTTATTGTGAGAAGGATAAAACCATTCTCGAAAAGGTTTGATATCCACTGTCGGTTATCCACCATCCCCCCAGGTACATTGATCGGGAAACTAGAGATTTAAGGTGAATCACATCTGGATCATCTGCGTGACCGACCTTAAGGTACTATGCTCCCTATCATCATTAGCAGGTCGGGGGGCGACCTGGATAGTAGATTCCTCAAGAGAGTAAGCGACTTCCGAGGTAGCATGGGAACGTCAAGTTGCCAATTAATGAGTCAGATCGACCTTCTTCTAGCGACTTTCGTGGGTGGTCACAGGTCGTAAATAGGGAATGGAATCGTGACAGCCAAGGTAGCGGATTTTCAGGAGATAACTATGGAAGGCATATCTATTAGCGAAGATTTCGCTCCAAGTTGCGGGATCTCCTTCTCGAGATAGCTCGTCCAGCAGCAGGCCCCCGAGGGCTACCCGAGAAGGCCCATGAAGCTTTCTTGACCTAATTTGTAACCTATAAATGTTAGTTGTGTAACACAATGTAAAAAAAAAAACTTAGCTCTTAGGCATATACATATCATACAGAAACCTGGCTTGGGTCACCAAATTTCTTGTTCCATTTACTTGCTTTGATCGCTTGCCCCATATTATAACTGTAAATTATTGTTCATTCGGTCCAACGTATAAACAGATACAACAGTCTTCACACGTCATCAAAGCACAACCTAACAATATAGATTGGCCGTGATGATTAACTCCAACAAAAGTTCTAAACGTCATTTCATATTTTTTAGCTAGATTTGTGGTATCAAAACTCAAAATATCATTAAAATCTTCATACGCAACTCGGCTTCTCGTATGAATCCACAACACATTTCTTAACCACCCCTCATCATCAATATCTATCAAATAAAAAAAAATCCATCTCGATGCTGCAATCTTGCAAAAAGCTTTCGAATAGCTTCTACATATCCATCTCCATCTCCATCACCTAAACTTAACCTTCTCCTGATCTCTATATAATTCCTACGATCTTTAGGAGTACATCCAATTTTTTTCAGGACCACCTGCAAGAACTTCACACAATCGTATATTCTTACTTGGCCTAATACCCACAATATGATTAGCTTCCAACTGCCTCTTCATGTGTACACTAATTTTCCTATGAGCAGGCATTAAGATTGACATACAGGGATCAAGATCATGATTGAGCTCTGTAACTGTTTTCCTAATAATCCATGATTCATCTTCTTGCTTTATTGCATTGATATGGGCAGTAGATCCTACTCTTTTTGAAATCTTTTGTGTTCATGGTATTCGTGATTTATCACATGCCATATACACATATGTTCCTTTGGCTAATGTCCTCTTCAACACACTGAATCTAGATTTTCTTGCATATTCTTGATAATCTTGGAATATACTCTCATAGCTATCATATATTTTCCCTGTGCGTGGCCCATCAACCTGCTCAACTTCTTCTTCTTCCGGATTTGTATCAACATTAGTAGGTTCCTGAATATGATAATTACATGAGTTATATATATATTTTTCTGAAAAATTAGAAGACAAAATTAAAATTGCTACTGGTGTTGTAATATTTACATTACTTAGAGCTATTGTTCATTAAACTTTATGAGTTCCAAACTCTTCTTATAAAGGAGGAAGAAATTGGCGTTAATTTGATGAAAAGCCAAGAAAAAAATGACACAAATTTATAGCTAAAAGAATAAGGGAAATATGATTCAAAGTATCAAACTTCAAATTAATTAGGCATATTCAAACACCGTGTATTCCCAATTTACCACTTCTTGATGTTGCCACCGATGTTACAACATTGGTTACAACATCAGTATTCGTCCTTTCTTCTTAACCACTAACACTTCTATGTTCAATGTTGTCTTTAATGTTGTTATTTGCTGCCAAAATCTAGGTTGTTACACTAAAGATTCGAAAGGTTCCACAGCTTCAAATCGAGTAGAATGGACTAGATCATGTGGTTGTTTTCAAAGAACATTGGAAAGAAGATCCACTAAGTAAGCGAAACAAAAAATCATGGAAATTGGATTGAAGAGTTTCTAGATCCTTCATATCAATATAGATTGTAAAGGCATACTACCGAAGTCTATAAATCACTACATTGATGTTCATAATAAATACAAACATTTCACTAATCGAATCCTCTTGTCTTTGTTTAGTCAAAAGCAACAACCAATGTCCATCACTACCAAAGGTGCGTGTTGCATCGAGTGATAAATTATCTTGTTGTGACTAACACTTTACATTAAAGTGTAATTTTAGGGTTTACAAACCTCGAGGTATTGTGTTAGATTTTTTATATGTGGATGGTAAAACAAATTCCACAACATAGTTTCATTTGTTATCAACTCATAGACGCGACTTCCACCTTTGATGCTGTAGAATCACCTAAAACAACACATCATATATGATAATCTTGTTTCAAGAGGATTAGAACATGTGAACCTCTTTGTATTCATTATTTTGATAAATAGTGATTTAAAGCCATTCAAGGCATCTAGAAATCTATATTGAATAGATTGTTCCAAATCTTTGTAATTTATCAATATGTTGTGTTTCTTCTCTTAATTGTTTATCAAAATTTGAATGTTACCTTGAGTGTCACAACATTGATTGTAACATTACTCTGTTTTTTGTCTAAACACAACCCCTCATGTAACATGTTTTATGATTAAATATCTTAGCGAAAAAATGTTGTGACACTCAAAGTAACCTGTGTTGAGTAAAAAATGGAGTAATGTTACAAAATGTTGTGACACTCAAAGTAACAACCTAGATCATCAACCAAAATTAATAAGAACAATCTATATCAAAACAACATCGAACATAGAAATAATAAATAGAAATTATTCAATCCACCTTCCACAGAAGAAAGATTAATATTCTAAATTGTGTAACCAATATTGTAACATCGGTAGCAACATCAACAATCTCCCTCATTCGATCTTTCTACTACAACACACCTAAAATACAAATACATCAGGTTTTGTGCATGATAGAGCTCATAATCATATCAGCTGCACTACTAAGTGTCAAACCATTTTGTAGCTATCAAGAATCGAATAAATATAATCAAACAATTTCATTTGTTTGAGAAACTTCAATCTGCAGAAAAACTTGTCAGAGCATAATGTAAAACATATTAGAGCATATAACATATCAGAGCATATGTATATTACATTGAAACTCATCAAAGCAAGATGTAAGAACATCTCAGAGTAAGGGACAATGATACAAATACACTATGTATCAATCCTTAAGCCTGCAGACAAAGTAGAACATATATTACTTGAACATATTTCCACCAATCATCAAGGAAATAGAGTAGAGCAGTCAGGAAGAAGGTTAACAGATCATTCTGAACAATCTACACAAATTACTCTTTTCCAAAACCCAACGTAAGATTATCAAAGCAATGAAAACAAGGATATCAGAGCAAAGATACAACATCTTAACCTAAAAGCAGAATATGATCATCAGAGTAAACAAATCATCAATACTGAAACATAAACAGAGTATCAGAGAAAGTCATAATACTCACAAATAAATAGAATATCAGAGCATCAACTCTAATATTCATCAACAAGCAAATCCTACCAACTATTGTTCAATAATTACATAACCAAATAAACAGAGTTTAGTAAATAACTTGCAAAAAAAAAAAAAAAAAACAGAAATAAGATCATATGAATAAAGAAGGAAAACAAAGAGAGTAGGAGGTGATATAGCTGAAATATATCAGGTGCAGCATCATCAAGTCCTGCACATGCTCCCCCTCAACTTGTTCTTAACTCCCCCTGTCTTCATGATCTTAAAAACAAACCCCCCCATTCAACCATCATGGGAGATCACCATAGATTTCCTCCATGATATCATCAATGTCTGCTTCTTCATCATCATCACCTTGGTCAACAACTTGTTCAACCTATTCAGCCGGAGGATCTGGCTCATTCTCTTCATGCACATCTCCTGGAACAACCTCAGGAACTTCTTCAGCAGCAGGAACATCAGTAGCAACTTCAGGAGCATCAGGTGCTACTCCCCTTGGTGGAGCAGAAAACAACCTCTCCCAAAAGCTTTTCATGACATTCAGCTCAGCAATCTATTTATGCAAATTCTCAATTTGTTGAAGTATAAAGTCCATGTGAATAGTAACAGACTGAACTGGAGAATTTCTCAAGTCAGTGTCACCATCATTGTTGCCAGCATTTGGTGCAACATCCGGATTTTGAACAACAGGCTCAACAACCTCAGGCTCAGCTTCATCTCCCTCTGCATTAGGCCTCCTGTATGGTAAGTCCCTCAGCCGACTTCTCACTTTTCTCAACCTCTTTCAAACTCTTTTCTGATTCAGATGAATCAGACACAGCAATTGGCATTGAGGCTTGACCCAAATTAGAAGTCGTACCGCTCTTTGTCTCAGAGTAGTCCACCCTGGGCTTGTAGTTGTTCGACCTTCTCCTTGGATTCAAAGGGCTTCTCTTCCTCTTTGGCTTCTTGGAGGAAGGACCAACAACTGCAATGTCAGCCTTAGCCTTCTCAACGGGCTCCCCCATGGAAGTATCTTCCACCTCAACATCAGCTTGAGCATCGGGTTGCGCGGGCTCAACATTTTTCAGCAGTCGATTTTGGATTTTCGGCCCCAACAACGAAGTCATCTGGGAAAACACCACTTGGAGGGTTCGAGGATGAGACATTCAAGAATGGTAGAATGTTCACCGAGAATTCTCCAAACATGATTGTCGCGGGAGTTTTAGAGCGTTAAAGCGAAATGATAGCCTCACTCAGATTCAACGGATGTTCGGTTTCAGGGAAAGCAACCAAAATTGGTTCTAGGTTCAATGCATTCTGGAGTGTTCAACGGATTCAGCAATAGGTGTGGCATTTGGCGAATCGATCGAAGTCGCCATTGATGCAAGAAGGTAAAGCGGGTTCGCGATTTTAGGGTTTTTAGAGGAAGGTTTTGAAGGCGCGTTTGGTGTAGTGTTCTGATTTCCAGCCATTGTGCTATATATATCAAAAAGAGTTAGTGACAAATAGAATTAAAAATTCAATTCCAACTAATACTTTATGATAAAACCAGTAATACCTCAGCTTCTTCAAACTTTTGTATGCAAAACTCAAAATAAGTTTTACGTATACAAACCAACACCCATTAGATCCTTAAATAGAATTTGAAATCAGCGCAAGTCATGATCCCACAAAGTGAATGTTCTAGAAATGGAGATCATGGGGTGCAATGTGATGAAACCATCACTCCCACTACTTCCAATACCCAAAACACACGTTCTGCCCATTTTTACAAAACACATAAAGCTCGAAAATAAAATTTAAAACAATATACAATCTGACATTAAACAAAGTGTGGTCAATTTTTGTATTAAATAATCAATTTAATCAAAAGTCACATTTAAACAATCATCCAAGTAAAATCCAGTCAAATCAAGTCAATGTTGCAATCAAGAATGACACACACACACTTCAACATTCATTTTGCCTGTTTTACACAGCCAATGTTGCACTTTTAATCTTTTTCTTTTCTTTTAATATACTGAACTCATATTGATCCACCTTTTGAAAAGAGAACATCATAGTAGTGAACTCTGTGCCCCATAGTTACTCAGTGGACTATGAGCAAATTAATGTTTTATCAATCACCTTTTGAAAAGAAGACATCGTAGTAGCGAACTCCGTGCTCCATAGTTACTCAGTGAGAGATTACATCTAATGCGTGTATGTGATCTTTTCTTTTTGTGCATTTAAGAATGTGTCTCCAGATAGAATCACAATGACTTAACTTAATAATAATTCAACTCAAAATCATATTCAAACCATGAGAATCGATTAAATCAACCAAGTGCTACAAAAATCAAACCAGATGTTGCTTCAAATGTTGTAACATTTGTTGCAACATCCACCCTACAGAACTCAGATAGTACACAAACCAAGAGATTTCCTCAGAAAAGAAAACCTCTCATGATCAAGGGCTTTAGTAAAAATATCAGCAAGTTGATTATCAGTGGGAACATACTCTAACTTCACAATTTCCTTTTCTACAAGGTCTCTTATGAAATGATGTCTTATACTTATGTGCTTGGTAAGAGAATGTTGTACTGGATTTTTAGAAATGTTAATATCACTAGTATTATCACAAAACACAGTCAGAATATCATTCTCAAGTCCATAGTCATCAAACATCTTTTTCAACCACAAAAGTTGAGTAAAAAAACTACCAGCAGCAATGTACTCAGACTCTACAGTAGATTGTGAAACACAATTTTGTTTCTTATTATGCCAGGAAATTAAATTGTTACCCATGTAAAAGCAACCGCCACTTGTGCTTTTCCTATCATCAATGTCCCCAGCCCAATCAGTATCACTATACCCAGTCAGTACACTACTTGTGTCCTCTGTATACCATATACCAAGATCTGTTGTTCCAGCAACATATCTGATAATCCTCTTCACAACATTCATGTGAGATTCCTTAGGATTAGCTTGGTACCTAGCACAAACACAAACACTATACATAATGTCAGGTCTACTAGAGGTAAGATAAAGAAAACTACCTATCATGGATCTGTACAGTGTGTGATCAACATCTTGACCAGCACTGTCTTTGTTCAACTTCTGAATTGATCCCATAGGTGTTTTCATATGCTTCGAATTCTCAAGACCAAATCTCTTAACCAGGTTCTTTGCATATTTGCTTTGGCAAATGAAGATTCCATCATCTTTTTGCTTGATCTGCAGACATAAAAAGTAGTTCGAGTCTCCAACCATGCTCACCTCAAATGTAGATGACATTGCCTTAACAAATTCATTCAGTATCTTGTCTGATGTTGCTCCAAATACTATGTCATCAACATATATTTGTGCAATCATCAACCCTTCATTAACCTGTTTAATGAATAAAGTCCTGTCTGCTTCTCCTCTAACAAAACCAAACTGCAAAAGAAAGTCAGTCAATCTGCCATACCAAGCTCTAGGAGCTTGTTTCAAGCCATACAATGCTTTCTTAAGCTTATAAACATGATCAGGATAGTGAGGATCTTCAAATCCTAAGGGTTGTTCAACATAAGACTCTTCATTCAAGATACTATTAAAAAATGCAGCCTTTAAATCCATTTGATGCAATTTGATATTGATAAAACATGCAATAGCTAATAACAATCTAATAGATTCAATCCTAGCTACAGGTGCAAATGTTTCATCAAAATCAATACCCTCAACTTGAGTGTATCCTTGGGCAACCAATCTAGCCTTATTCCTTACTATATTTCCAGACTCATTGGTTTTGTTTTTAAAGATCCACTTGGTTCCAATGACATTAGTATTACCAGGTCTTGGAACTAGTGTCCAAACATCATTCCTTTCAAACTAATTAAGTTCTTCATGCATAACATTTATCCAATTTTCATCATTTAAAGCTTCTTTAACATTTTTAGGCTCAATTACAGAATGATAACATTCAGAATTAACCATGTTGTATATAGAAGACATACAAACAGATCTTACCACATCTTTTGAGCTTTCCCTTCTTCTGGTTTGTACTCCAACAGAAGAATCACCAATGATTTGGTTTGAAGGATGTCTTTGTTAGTGTTAGTGTCCTAGAGACAATCTATTGTAAGGACATAATACTCGATGATATTCATTTTTATTTAATATTATAGTTAACTTAATATTAATATATGGCAATACACTTGTTTGAATATTATGTTTGATTGTTTGCATTTATTCATACACGTGTTCCCATGAGTCATTGTTATCATTGAGGTTGTGAGAACTCAGATGACTTAAGTATGATTCTTAAATAGCCCCGATCAAGGATCATCAAGAATAGGATATTGATGATACAATGGAGATTGGTGTGCGATCTGCATCATACTCTTAGAGAGTGTAGTAAGATCTCACTTACTACGAGATACCAGGTATCTCATGATGGATGCACAAATACCTTAGAGGGTATTGGTATACCCATCCGAGAAACCGTTTGATGTATTTCCACTATATGTGTCTACGGGTGTCTCAGTTAGTGGGAGCGATGCGATACTCCTTTGACTTGAGGTCAATACGCACGACATGTGTGGGATGATGAACTTTGACCATGACCGACGCTTGCACCCTTCCATGGGTAGATATGGCATGGATTAGGTTCATCACAAAGTGCATGTGCGTGGTAGTTGAGCCAAGAGTAGGATTCATTACTCGAAGTGGATTTAGAGAGAATACTCATCTTCTCGTCATAATTGGATCAGTCATCAGCCGATGCACGTCAACTTAGACTTTGTGGCTAAGTGTGACATAAGTGATCAATTAGTGATTAGAGATAAATTGATTAAGTTATTTGAATAGACACTTCATGATGTTCAAGACTTAATCGAGTATTCGCGATTGAAAGGAGGAAATCGTAATAGCCCATGTTTCAGTTTCAGGTAGTTGCACATTTCCTCTCAACGTACCTCATATATTGAGAATGTCTGATTTATTGTCTAGGGTTCAATTAAGACCGTTAGTTTGACTAATCGCTCGATATATGAGGGCCTATGGGTCACACAACAAGTAACGGTTGTTTACTAATTATAGTTGGTTGATTAAATGTTAAATTAGATTACATATTTAATTTATGGAGAAGTAATTAATTATAGATTAATTTAAAATTAATTATTATTAATATTTAATTAAATTGGATTTAATTAAATGAGAATTCCCAATAATAATATTTGGAATATTATTGTAGGATTTAATATATATGAAAACAAATCGTAGAGATTTGTCTTATATGAAATTTAAATCCGTAGAGATTTATATGTGGGAAATAAATCTAAGAGATTTATTTAAATAAAGATTAGGGATTTTATTTCCTAATTAGGTTAGCTTGAGACTTAAGCTAATCCTCTCCTATATATATGAGCTCTTTGGAATTCATAATACGTGAGTTCACATTTCTCCATAAAATCTCTAAGTTAGAATTTTTCTAGCAAATTCATCTTGGGGATTCAACGCTGGCAGATCTGTGCGAGTTAGTAAATGACTGTTACGTGGATACCATAGTTGAGGAATCCGTGTACGAATTACTGTAAGAATCCTGTTTATATTTACTCGTATTTAATTATGTAATTAATTGTTCGTTTTTGGTGAACTGTTTATTTTCGCTGCGCATATATTACGTGTTTACGTGCCTCTAAATTCCAACAGTGGTATCAGAACTTCAAGCTCTTTTATATAATTGCTTTTTGGTTTTTAAATTAAAATTAAAGAAGATTTTTTTTTAAAACCATGAGGCACGGTTCTTTGGAATTACCGGACCCCTTTGTATTTGTTTGATTTTCTGGGTATTATCCACATTCATCTTCAACCCAAATTAGGGTTAACCCCATTAGGGTTTTTGTACAACTCATAGCCCCACGGCAGGGCGGCATCCTTGGCATTCTTCCGGCGGCAACCTTTGGCGGTGTGCCTCGCGAATAGTCTTGAGGCCAGCCCGGCATGGCTCGTCTCATTCTGTTGTGATGTGACATCTTCCATCACGATGCACCTCTCCCATCGCGATTCGCTGCTTCCCGTCGTGATTCACCGCCCTCTCTGCCGTCGCCTCCACTCGACGTCAGATCTATTCACTAAGTGCGCTGGACTCCATCGGAACGGCTGCATATACCATCTCCGGTTGTCTTTATGGCGGTCGCCACCGAATCAGCGACTTCGATGGCGGCCGCTGCTTTGCTTGTCTTCTCCAATCAGACTGGTTTGAACCAGTTCGACGAAATAATAACAGCTCATAGCGCCCCTTCGACGATCGCGATCGCGAGTCACCCGCACACTGGTGTTGGGGTTATACTGAAAAGTATGCTTTTACTTTGTATAACCACACTGAATTTCTATCTTATTTACTGAAATAAATTATTTATCACTGATGCTTTAAATATCATCGAATGTTACATATATTTACTGCATAACAGTTCAATAAATAATATGTGTTACATTATAGTTAATTTAGTGATACTAGATCACAGAAGATTAAATTAACAGTCCCCTGTAACTAAAAGTACACATTCACGACCTAGATGGAAATGAACAAACCATCGCGAAAGGTTGAAGTGTAAGGCTCATATTGACTTGTCTTGACCAAGAGATTGCACTAGTACATCATGATGCACTGAACAGGACCTACAGGAGGATAAATTCTTCAGCACTTAATATAGAAGAATTAGACCCCAGTGGTTCATTATTTCTTAATCTCCGTCCCTTAAATAGGATCGTGTGCAATTAATTGCCATTGCTTTGACTTATGATGGGAAGAGGATCATTGACATTCAATACCTTGTATCTTGGGCAATGATATTGGTTACACGACGATTGCTAAGATTTAATCCGGTGAAACGTGTGCAAGTACGTCTTGTTTGATTTGTCCCCTTGGGAGGCTCATAAGTTTTATCATACCAAATCTTGCAAGTGGAATTAATTTCCGGTATGGATAATAATGTTGAGTAGTTTCTTAACCAAGAAAAAAGATGTTAATTAATATGAAGCTATTTCAGTGGCCTAAATTAATTAATGGACTGGATAATCTTAAACACGGGAAATAATAATTGGGAGCCATATTAATAGTAATATGGGTTAAGATGGATAGTGCAATATTAATTATGTAGTGGGATTAATTGATATTTATGGGCTTGAATAATATTGTGGCTCAATATTGAAAGTTCAAAGTCCATTGGAAGGTCCAATCTTAATTATACTAAAGGCCCCCAAGTAGCCCAAACATAAAGTCCAATAACTGAAAAAGGTGTTTAAAATAAAATAAATTATTGTTGCCTAATTTTTTTATTTTTCGAAAATTATAAATAAAAGAGGGAGAAAAATTTTCTTTGAATTTTGTTATGGAATGAGGATAAGTATTCTTGGAATACAAGATTATCTCATTAAATTCAAGAAATCTCCCACTTGGCTATTCATAATGGAATTTTTGAAAATTCCATAACATAAGGAGGGGAAGATTTTATTTGGGAGATATATTGGGAAATAGAATATATTGGATATATTCAAGATTATTTCTTGGAGAAGAAGCAAGGAAATTTTCCAATCTCCCCTTAAACCCTAGAAATTTCGCCCCCCTTAGTATTATAAATAGGGGTTGAATTTTTCATCCCCAATGCAATTCCATGTGTTGGAAAAATTAGAAATCCACAAAGGTGGTGCAACATAATTTTATTTTTCTGTTTTGTTAATTGTTCGCGAGTGTCCTACCACCGGATTGTCGAGCAAGGACTTGGGAATACTTGGGAAGGCTTTTTGGTGTGTTTGTGTGAACGAGATCCATCTTCTCAACGGTTGTCACTCCAAGAGGGTAGTTCACGTAAACTCCTAGCTATTCTGCATGCGTAGGATTTATGTGACGAACTTGTATGCATGATTTGTTGTTGAATTATTATTTGAATTAATATAGGATTAATTCATCTTAGTAATAATTGTTAGAATTAAATTAGTATTTAAATATTCATCCCGAATAGATCCGGACAATTAATTCCCCAACAACTGGTATTAGAGCCGCGGTTTCGGGTTCTGAATTTTAAATTGTAATTTAATTCGTTATTCATTGAATTTGGAATTGGATAGTAGAATCTCTAGATCTTTTTTGCAGGTATCCAATTGTCATGATATTTGATGAATGTTTATTTATGCATGCATATAAATTGTGGTTTTTTTTAATTTGATTCGTTCGAATTCATTTTGCCTAGTGAGAAAATCCACGAGTAGATTATGATTTGTTTGATTCGTTCAATGTAATAGACTAGTCTAGATCTAGGTTTATTTATTTTTGTAAATAAATTGTAATCAGATCAGAAACGGAGGCGGAGACGAAGAATTAAAGGATGGATCCGGAACCGAGCGTAGGCGGCGTGCATCGCGCGAAACATGCTAAGAGTGGCACGCGCGCAATGCGGACGCACGCAGGCGCGCACAAGCGTGGGGCGAGGCTGACTGGCCGACTATGCGCGGGATCAGGCCGACCCGCGCTGGCACAGGCGGGATCGCACGAAGGCGAGTGCGCGCTGATGCGCGCGTAGGCGCGTGATGTGCAATGGGTGCAGGCGGGACTCGGCTTGGGCGGGCACGCGAGCGCTCACGCGGGTGCGCGCTGGTACTCGGCGTACCTGTCGAGATCTGCCGAGGTGAACCGAGCGCTGTTGGGTGACGTGCTCCGGGCGCTTATGCGCGCGTGCACGGGCACAGGTCGACACGGCCGAGGGAGTGCAAGACGTGTACTCCGACCCGCGAGCTGGTCGATGACGTGGTTTGACGTGGAGATTTTTTTGAGACGGTCGAGTAGGAGCTTCTCAAGACGAACGATGAAGGCAATAAGGACGATTTCTCAAGATCAAGACATGACAAAATTAACCGTGACAATTGGATATATGTGCCCAATATGTTTAATTTTTGTTTTGATATTTGCTTTATTTTTCGTGCGTATTTAATTGTGTTTTTGAATATGCGATGCATGAGAAATTATTTTGGAAAAATCTCACTTTTGAAAATTACTAAGTAGGTTTTAAATAATTAATTAACAATTTTTTTCCGGATAATAAAATTGAATTAATTTTGACCTCCATGATTTATTTATTTGTGAATTCTTTTGGAGAAATTCCCCCCACGGGACTACCAAAAGATAGTTTTCACATGAATAAATTCCAAATGGATGATTGTGGATTATTATTAGTGGCGACGATGACCCTCCCCATGAGGCTCATTCAAAGTGAAATAATAATTCTGTATTTAATCATGGTTATTACTTAGGTATAAAATTGATATGCATATACTTCCCCGAAGTCCCTGTCAATTTTATATTGGTCAAGTGGGAGCCAACTATTAATCTGGATATTAAAGGTTTGTAACTGTTTCTTGTCTATAACCTGCTTGAATGTGTTTAAATAATGACCCACCGCATGTGGCTTATTTAAACTGTTTTGAGATGTTGGCTGATGCATGTTCATATTTTTTTGAGATTTTAATATGAAACATGTGATCGAATTTAGTGATAATTTTGTGCTCATACAAATCGTTATTTATTTCAGTTCAGCATGTCGCAACCTTTTAGTCCACTGTTCAATAACTGAAAGACAATTTACTTACTGGTGAAAATTTCGTCGATTGGAATCGAAAACTTATTATTATCCTTACTGCACAACATCATAACTGGGTTCTTACTGTCCCAAAACCCGAAAAGCCAACTAATGAGTCCACAAAAGAGGATAAGAAAGATTATGCTGACTGAGAGCGGTCAAATGAGATGGCTAAGTGCACTATGCTAGCTTCTATGTCAGACGTGTTGCAACATCAACATCAACATTTTGAAACCGCTTCAGCCATCATGAAGAGTCTTTAAGCGATGTTCCAACATCAGAATCGTGTGGCTCGCCAGATCACCATGAGAGACTTGCTCCATGAAAATGGTGGAGGGAACGCCCGTAAGGGAACACGTTCTCCAGATGATGGCTCACCTAAATAAGCTTGAGGTACTTGGCGCTCAATATGATATCGAGACCCAGATCGTTTTCATACTCCATTCTCTGCCTAAAAGTTTTGAACAATTCAGGCTGAACTATCAGATGAACAAACAAGAGTTCACGTTGCCTGATCTGTTACAAGCTTTGGTCTCGGCAGAGGCGATATTGGGCAAAAGAGCCGAGCCTTGGTGGCAAATGGTCCCTCTTCTTCTTCTAGGCCATGAGGAGGTAAGAATAAGGGGAGGGTAAAAGGCCAAAAAAAAGTGAACTCAAGCGTTGCCAATGGCAAGGAGAAGGTGAAGGGAGATGGAGGAGTAAGGAAACCAGGCAAGGAGAAGTGTTTTAACTGCGGTGAGAAAGGACACTGGAGGCCAGCCTGTTCTAAACCCAAAAGGAATGGAAAGAAAGGTAATTATCATGCACTAGTTGTTGAAACTTGTTTGGCTGCGTATGCTTCCCATTCGTGGGTAGTGGATACGGGATCCACTGATCATGTTTGTTTCACTTTACAGGGATTCAAGCGGACCCGACAACTTAGTGGGAGTGAGATCCTCATCACACTGGGCGATGCTACGAGAGTGGCAGCTGAAGCAGTGGGAGAAGTGCAGTTGTCTTTTAAATACAAAGTTTTAATTTTGTGAGATGTTCTTTACGTTCCTAGTTTTAGAAAGAATTTAATTTCAGTTTCTAAACTTTTTCTTGATGGATATTCGGTTACTTTTTAATAAAGTTGTTACAATTACTCTAAATAATGAGTTTATCTGTCATGGAACGTTGTCGAATAATCTCTACACAATTAACTGTGCACACCACTCACGAAATGCATCCTATAACACATCGACTATTTCGCTAAAAAAAAAACGTTCATCAGACATGAATGAAACACTTCTATGGCATCTAAGACTAGGTCATATTAATCCAAAGAGGATCCAAAGGTTGGTCCAATATGGTTCGTTGGAGTCTCTCCAGGTTGAACCAATTCCAACCTGCGAATCGTGTTTGGAGGGTAAAATGACCAAGAAGACATTTGGAGCTAAGGGGAATAGAGCCAAAGAAGTGTTAGAAATCGTTCACACCGATGTATGTGGTCCATTGTCAATCAAAGCAAGAGGAGGCTATGAGTATTTCGTTACTTTTATCGATGATTACTCAAGATACGGATACATTTACCTTATGAAGCATAAATCAGAGACCGTTGAAAAATTCAAAGAATTTAAGGCTCAAGCATAGAATCATATGGAAAAATGTATCAAGTCTCTACAATCTGATCGTGGAGGCGAATACCTCCGCGATGAATTCTTGAACTACTTATCGGATGAAGGGATTGTATCCCAGTTAACTGCACCCGGAACCCCTCAACAAAACGGAGTTGCAGAACGAAGAAACAGGACTCTTTTAGAAATGGTCAGGTCAATGATGAGTTATGCGGATCTACCCAAATTGTTTTGGGGTCACGCCTCGAAAACAACGGCTTACATTCTAAACTTGGTGCCATCCAAATCGGTTCCCAAAACCCCTAAAGAATTGTGGACCGGGTGCAAGCCCAGTCTAGGACACATGAGAATCTAGGGGTTTTCGGCATACGTGTTGGATAAGGAAGCCGGTAAATTGGATCCAAGATCAGAATTAAGGCTGTTTATAGGATACCCCGAAGGAACAAAAGGGTGCATGTTCTATGGTCTCAAAGATCAAAAAGTGGTAATTAGTACACACTTTAGATTTTTGGAAGAAGACCATATGAACGACAAGAAGCCCAAAAGTGAGATTACCTTGAATGAGCTAAAGGGGCTTACCTCAATGCCAACTGTACAAGTCGATATACCAAACGACACACTTAGACAACTGGAACCTCATCACAGTGGGAGGGTTATCTGACAGCCCAAGAGATTCATGGGGATAGGAGAGTCTTCAGACTTGATCCCTGGCGAAAATGAATCAGACCCATGGACTTACAAAGAGGCAATCCATGACAAGGATGAGGATTCTTGGCAAACGGCAATGAAAGCCGAAATGGGTTCAATGGATCAAAACAAGGTGTGGGAGCTAGTCGAACCACTTAATGGGGTCAAACCCATTGGATGCAAGTGGGTATACAAGAGGAAAAGAGGATCGGGTGGAAAGGTAGAAACCTTCAAAGCTAGACTTGTGGCAAAAGGTTACACTCAGAAAGAAGGGATCGACTATGAGGAAACCTTTTCGCCTGTAGCCATGCTAAAGTCCATCCGCATTCTCTTGTCGATAGCTGCGCATCTCGATTTTGAGATCTGGCAAATGGATGTCAAGACAGCTTTCCTCAATGGAAGTCTTGAAGAAGAAATCTATATGCAACAACCCGAAGGCTTCATTGAAAAAGGCCAAGAACATCTTGTTTGCAAGCTCAAAAAGTCCATCTACGGACTGAAGCAAGCATCGCGTGCTTGGAACCAATGTTTTGATCAAGTTATAAAGTCTTACGGGTTCGATCAAAATGAGTTCGAAAGTTGTGTGTATAAAAAGCGTGTCGGAACTGCATTGTTATTCTTAGTACTATACGTAGACGATATTCTGCTCATCGGAGACGATGTAAAGATTTTGTCAGACGTAAGGGCATGGCTGTCAAAACTGATTGCTATGAAGGACTTAGGGGAAGCCGGACACATCCTTGGGATCAAGATCACTCGAGATCACAAGAAAAGGATGATAGGCTTATAACAAGCCTCATACATAGATACTGTCTTGAAGCGATTCAGCATGCAAGATTCCAAGGAAGGCTTCGTACGACTGTTGGAAGCCTCATGTATGTTATGCTGTGCACGAGGCCAAATATCTGCTTTGCCATTGACATGGTAGCAAGATATCAGAGATCCAGGGAAAGAACATTGGACTGCAGTTAAAAACATTCTGAAGTATCTGAAAAGAACTCGTGATAGAATGTTGGTTTATCAGTCAGACAGTCTGATTCCCATCGGATACACGGACTTGGATTTCCAATCAAACTTAGATTCTAGAAAATCTACCTCGGGTAGTGTGTTTTGCATGGGGGAGGAGCCATGACATGGAGAAGCTTTAAGCAGAAATGCATCGCAGACTATACCATGGAAGCCGAATACGTAGCTGCTTGCGAGGCAGAGAAGGAAGCGGTTTGGCTCAAAAACTTCCTAGTGGACTTGGACGTAGTTCCGAATTTGCCCAGCACCATCACGGTCTACTGTGATAATGCCGGAGCAGTTGCAAATTCAAGGGAACCGAGAGCCCACAAGACCAGCAAACACATTGAAAGGAAATACCGTCTTATACGAGAAATCGTTAAGAGAGAAGATATAAAGGTGGAAAAATCATGTCAGAAGATAACCTAGAAGATCCATTCACAAAGGGTCTGCCTCAGAATACATTCGAGAGACATGTGGAAGGAATGAGTGTCAAGACCGTTGCCAATCTGCTTTGAGTATAAGTAGGAGATATTATTAGGTTCGTGTAGGTGTAATGTAAATTATACACGAGACATGATGTAGTATACTTAAAAGCAGACTTTGAGTATAAGTGGGAGATCGTTGGGGTTATACTGAGTATGCTTTTACTTTGTATAACCACACTGAATTTCTGTCTTATTTACTGAAATAAATTATTTATCACCGATGCTTTAAATATCATCGAATGTTACATATATTTACTGCATAACTGGTCAATAAATAGTACGTGTTACATTGTAGTTAATTTAGTGATACCAGATCACAGAAGGTTAAATTAACAGTCCCCTGTAACTAAAAGTACACATTCACGACCTAAATGGAAATGAACAAACCATGGCGAAAGGTTGAAGTGTAAGGCTCAGATTGACTTGTCTTGACTAAGAGATTGCACTAGTGCATCATGATGCACTGAACAGGACCTACAGGAGAATAAATTCTTCAGCACTGAATATAGAAGAATTAGACCTCAGTGGTTCATTATTTCTTAATCTTCGTCCCTTAAATAGGATCATGTGCAATCAATAGCCATTGCTTTGACTTATGATGGGAAGATGATCATTGAGATTCAATACCTTATATCTTGGGCAATGATATTGGTTACACGACGATTGCTAAGATTTAATCCGGTGAAACGTGTGCAAATACGTCTTGTTTGATTTATCCCCTTGGGAGGCTCATAAGTTTTATCATACCAAATCTTGCAAGTGGGATCAATTTCCGGTATGGATATTAATGTTGAGTCGTTCCTTAACCAAGGAAAATATTTTAATTAATATGAAGTTATTTCAGTGGCCTAAATTAATTAATGGACTGGATAATCTTAAACACGGGAAATAATAACCGGGAGCCATATTAACAGTAATATGGGTTAAGATGGATAGTGCAATATTAATTATGTAGTGGGATTAATTAGTATTTATGGGCTTGAATAATATTGTGGCTCAATATTGAAAATTCAAAGTCCATTGGAAGGTCCAATCTTAATTCTCCTAAAGGCCCCCCAAGTAGCCCAAACATAAAGTCCAATAACTGAAAAAGGTGTTTAAAATAAAATAAATTATTGTTGCTTAATTTTTTAATTTTTCGAAAATTATGAATAAAAGAGGGAGAAAGATTTTCTTTGAATTTTGTTAAGGAATGAGGATAAGTATTCTTGGAATACAAGATTATCTCATTAAATTCAAGAAATCTCCCACTTGGCTATTCATAATGGAATTTTCGAAAATTCCATAACATAAGGAGGGGAAAATTTTATTTGGGAGATATATTGGGAAATAGAATATATTGGATATATTCAAGATTGTTTCTTGGAGAAGAAGCAAGAAAATTTCCCAATCTCCCCTAAAACCTTAGAAATTTGGCCCCCCTTAGTATTATAAATCGGGGATGAACTTTTCATCCCCAATGCAATTCCATGTGTTGGAAAAATTAGAAATCCATAAAGGTGGTGCAACATAATTTTATCTTTCTCTTTTGTTAATTGTTCGTGTGAACGGGATCCATCTTCTCAACTGTTGTCACTCCAACAGGTTAGTTCACGTAAACTCCTAGCTATTCCGTATGCGTAGGATTTATGTGACGAACTTGTATGCATGATTTGTTATTGAATTATTATTTAAATTAATATAGGATTAATTCATGTTAGTAATAATTGTTAGAATTAAATTTGTATTTAAATATTCATCCCGAATAGATCCGGGCAATTAATTCCCCAACAGCTGGGCGTGACGACGGCGACTCGGGTCAGCTCGATTGCCGTCGCCGTGAGCCATGGTTCTTTCATTTTCGTCCAGTTTGCTTCAAACAGAAATCTGGAAAAAAAAATTTGTTTGGTTTTTGATTGGGTTCGATTGCACAGTGAATTAATTGGATTAATTTGTGATGAAATTGATAAGAATTTCTGAAATTTGGTTGATTTGGGTGTTTGGATTGTCGGATTGGATTCGATTCGGTATGGGTGATGATGTAGGAGGGTTGTTCTGCAAATTTGATTTGAAACAGGCCCTCCCGTGCAATTTTAGAAATTGCACCTGAGCCCCCGAAATAAAACAAATATTTTTTAATGACTTTGGAATTTTAATTAAATTTAAATTTCTAAATTAAAATTGGTTGGACCAATAAACAATTAATTGGATTAATTGTATTTTAATAATCTTAAAACTGAAACTTTAAATTGGACTTAAAGCTCGTTTTCAAAAGGATTTATTAAAACCCACTGTTAACTTGTTTAATGGTTTTAAATTAGTTAACTCGTTTTACAGTCCGCGTTATAACTGTTTGGGTAGGCGGCGCCCAATATTTGTCGGACCGTGTTAAATGCTTGGGTAGACGGCGCCCAAATATTTGTAAGTCCGCATATGTCATGTTTGGGTAGGCGGCGCCTGTAATTGCTCAAATATGACTTTGACATCATGACGGATCTCGATTAAGCAATTAATACCCCGCCTTTGAAAACGTTCCTCACTAAAATATAGTTTTCTCATTAATTTGATAAGATGTCTTCCATCAAAATTAAAAGTAAACCAGAGATTTCATTCCAATGAGTACTTAAAGACCCTCGTCTTTTGCTCAGATCTACATCTAACGGGACTTTTATAGGGACATGTAATGTCGCTGCTTGATGGTTGTAAACCAACTTAACTTTGTTTCGCTAGCCCTCGCGGGGAATAAAGGGTAAGTGACATCAGTCGAACTAGGTTCGACAAACTAGGAATTGCAGTTTTGCAATTGGTTTGGAGACCTACCAGTTATGCTATTGTAATGATTAGCCCTCGTTGAGATTATGATAGTAGGAATGTGCATCCTAGTCCATTATAATTTATATTAGATATAAATTCGCATTCTTCCGATGAGGTCGTTGAATATGTGAAAATAATGGAGACAAAATAAACACAAAAGAAAGGCCATGTTTATTTTGATTGTTGAATATTGATCATAGGAATTATGTTTTAATTTCCATTTTATTTTATTTCTCTTAGTTAGTTGAAATGTATAACTGTTATTGAGATGTGTTTTTGAAACAAACTAAATTGGCTAGGTCAAATTTTCTGGACTTTGGTGCTGAGGCAAGGAAAGATTGAGTACCTGTTGGACACGTATATCCTGGTTACCCTTAAAGCTGGTTCCCTAAGGCAGCACGTTTGACGTAGCAGCTCATAAGAAGCATCAAGAGGATGCTTTCCAGGCTCAGTGTGTGATGTTGCTCGGCATGACTCCCGTTATACATAGGCAACATGAGAAAATGGGTCCCGTCTAAATGCTCAAGCATCTGAAGGATCTCTTTTATTCTGAATCTCGTTCTGAGATTTATGAAATGATAAGAAATCTGTTCAAATACCGGTTAGCTAAAGAAGAGAAGATTTCACCTCATGTACTTAAGATGATAGGCCTAATTGATAAACTTGGTAATTTAGGCTTTGAGCTAAAAGACCAACGTTTTCATTTATGTTATCCTCTAGTTGCTCCCGAATCATATTCTAGCTTCATTGTGAACTATAATATGAATTAGACGGATGCGAACATGCCTAAACTTCACAATGTGCTCAAGACTTTTGAATTCACTATCGCCAAGATGGTGTTCAAAAGAAAGAGCGGGTAAACAAGGATGTGTACCTCTACTATAAGTAGAAGAGGACACTGGAAGAAGGACTATAAGGTTCTGGTTGCTAAAAGGAAGGCACTAGGTGCTTCTAGCACTAGAACATCTATGTTTGTTATTAAGATAAATATATTCATTAATAGCGCTAACTGCTTGGTATTAGATACCGGATGTGGCTCTCACATTTGTATCAATGTGAAGGGGCTCATGCATCTTAGAGCAGTTAGGGCGGGTGAAGTCATCTTACACGTGGAAATGAAGCAAGAGTTGCTAACTGAACGTGTGGGGACTTATGTGTTAGACTTGCCCTTTGGTCTTGGATTAGAACTTAATGATTGTCATCTAGTTCTTTCTATTACTCGCAACATGCATTTGTTGCATTATGAATATGATGTTCTTAATATACAAAATAAAAGATTCAAACTTAGTAATCATGAAAACCTGACTTACTTATGGCATTGTAGAACTTGATCATGTTAACGAGAGAAGAATTACAAGGTTAAGAAAGTTAGACTACTTAACCCCATTCGACTGTGAGTCTTATGGTGATTGTGAATCTTATCTCATGGGCTAGATGATCAACATACCCTTTTCTGGGAAAGGGGTGCTTGCCAAAGAAGTTCTAGAGTTGATCTACAACGATGTTTGTGGACCATTGTCCACTCTAGCTAGGGGTCACTTAGGATACTTCATCACTTTTACTGATTATTTCTCAAGATACGGATATGTGTATCTTATGAAACACAAATTCGAATCTTCTGAGAAATTCAAAGAGTTTAAGGCTGAAGTAGAGAAGTAACTTGGCAAGAGTATCAAGACTCTTCAATTAGATCGAGGAGGTGAATACCTTAGCGATGAATTCATTGATTACTTAAAGTTACATGGAATACAGTCACAATGGACTCCTCCCGGAGCACCTCAAATGAATGATGTGTCCGAGAGGAGAAATTGAACCCTGTTAGACATGGTAAGGTCCATGATGAGCTTTTTCTCTCTTCTGACATTCTTATGGGGATACACGTTACACCCTCAATTTACATTCTGAATAGGATTCCATCTAAATCGGTTGAGCATACACCATATGAACTACGGTGTGGCAAGAAGCCAACTTTTACACGTATCAAACATAGGGTTGCCCCGTGATTGTGAAAAGGATGCTTACCGACAAGTTGGAATCCAAAGGTGAAAAGGGTTACTTTGTAGGATATCCTAAGGAAACTAAAGGATATTACTTTTATCTACCTGAGAAATAATCAGTGATTGTTTCTAGGCAGACCAAGTTCCTCAAAGAAGACTATGTCTTTAAGGAACAAGGTCGTAAGCTGATAGAACTTGAAGAAATTCAAGAACCACAAATTAACAAAGAGACTGTTATCTTGTCAAAGCAACATGACAAGGAATCAGTGGGAGCATTCAGCCAGTGGGAGCGTAATTAGAGTATGCTTGCCAGTGCAAGAACCTCCAAGTGGGCTGAATGAGAACAACATAGTTCAAACTCCCGCCTAAGAGAAATCTAAAAGTGTAGCTCTTGAGGACTCTCCGGACATTGATGAAATTGATGCACCACAAAATTTTCACGATCAGAATGTACAGCTTGCACAACCACAACTCCGTCAATTAGGAATCGTAATTCGCCCATTAGATATGGTTACCTCTTGGAGGAACTTATTAATGTGGACATACCGGATAAGGACGATCCTAATACTTATTCTGAAGCAATATCAGATATTGATTCAGGGAAGTGGCATGAAGCCATGAAATCCGAGATGGACTCGATGTACATCAATCAAGTCTGGGACTTGGTTGAGTTGCCTAAAGAGGTTGGACCCATAGTTTGCAAACGAGTCTTCAAGTAAAAGACCAATGCAAATGGCAAAGTACAAACCTACGTAGCTAGGTTGGTGGCGAAGGGTAATAGTCAATGCGAAGGCACTGACTATGATGAGACCTTCTCACCAGTTGCAAAGATCAAGTCCACTCGAATTTTACTTGCGATAGCAGCACACTGTGATTATGAGATTTGGCAGATGGATGTCAAAACAACTTTCCTCAATGGAAACATTGATAAGGAAGTGTTTATGACTCAACCGGAACATTTTATATCTAAGCCGAATTCTAATCTAGTATGCAAGCTAAAGAGATCCATCTATGGATTGAAAAAAGCTTCTAGGAGTTGGAATATCCGATTTGATGAAGTTATAAAGTCTTTTTGACTTCATTAGAAATCCGGAAGATCCTTGCGTTTATTGTAAATGCAACGGGAAGAATATTGTTTTCATAATCATGTATGTTAATGACATGTTGATTTTGGGAAACAATATCCCGTTAATGCAGTCCGTTGAAGATTGATTGTCAATGACCTTCATGATGAAGGATCTTTGTGAAGCCTGCTACATCTTAGGGATCAAGATCCACAGGGATAGTGCTAGTGTTAGTGTCCTAGAGTCAATCCTTTGTAAGGACATAATACTCAGATAATATTCAGTATTGGTTTAATATTATTATTTGTTTAATATTAAATGTATGGCGTTACACTCATTAGAATATTATGTTTGATTGTTTGCATTTATTCTTATATGTTTTCCCTTGAATCACTGTTGTCATTGAGTGTGTGTGAACTCAAATGACTTAAGCATGATTCTTAAATAGCCCCAATCGAGGATCATCAAGAAAGGGATATTGATGATGCAATGGAGATTGGTGTGCGATTTGCATCATACTCTTAGAGAGTGTAGTAAGATCTCACTTACTACGAGATACTAGGTATCTCATGATGGATGCACAAATACCTTAGAGGGTATTGGTATACCCATCCGAGAAACCGTTTGATGTAGTTCCACTATATGTGTCTACGGGTGTCTCGGTTAGTGGGAGTGATGCGATACTCCTTTGACTTGAGGTCAATACGCACGACATGTGTGGAGTGATGAACTTTGACCATGACCGACACTTGCACCTGTCTATGCGTAGATATGGCTTGGATTGGGTTCATCACGAAGTGCGTTTGCGTGATAGTTGAGCCAAGAAAAGGATTCATTCCTCAAAGTGGATTTAGAGAGAATACTCATCTTCTCATCATAATTGGATCTAAGTCATTGGCCAATGCACATCAACTTAGACTTTGTGACTAAGTGTGACACTAATGACAATTAGTGATTTGAGATAAACTGATTAAGTTATTTGAATAGACACTTCATCATGTTCAAGACTAATCGAGTATTCGTGAATGAAAGAAGGAAATCGCAATTGCCCACGTTTCAGTTACAGGTAGTTGCATGTTTCTCGCAACGTACCTTATATATTGAGAATGTCTGATTTATTGACTAGGGTTCAATTAAGACCGTTAGTTTGACTAATCGCTTGGTATATGAGGGCCTATGAGTCACACAACAAGTAGTTCCCTTTTACGGATTATAGTTGGTTGATTAAATGTTAAATTGAATTTAATATTTAATTTATGGAGAAGTAAATAATAATAGATTAATATAGAATTAACTATTATTAATGTTTAATTAAATTGGATTTAATTAAATAAGAACTCCCAATAATTATATTTGGAATATAATTGTAGGATTTAATGTATATGGAAACAAATCGTAGAGATTTTCATATAAGACATTTGAATCCGCAGAGATTTATATTTAGGGAATTAAATTAAAAGGAATTAATTTAATTCAAGATTAGTGTTTTTATTTCCCTAATTGGGCTAGCTTAAGATTTAAGATTTTATTTCCCTTATATATACAAGCTCTTGGGAATTCACAAACAACGTTATTTCATATTTCCTCCATAAGATCTAGAGTTTGGATTTTCCTAGCTAACTTGTCTCGGGATTCAACGCTGGCAAATCCGTGCAAGTCTGTAATTGGGGATTACGTGGATACCGTAGTAGAGAAATCTGCACTCGAGTTACTGTAAGATTTCTCGTTATGATTATTGTAATCTGTATGCAATTAATTGTTCGTTGTTGGTGAAGTTTAATTTCCACTGCGCATGTGATTACGTGTTTTACGTGCCTCTATATTCCAACAGTGGTATCAGAGCTTCAGGCTCTTTGTGTTTAATTGCATAATTAAAACGGTTTTTGAATAAATTAATTTTTTTTATTCTAGTGGGGCATGGTATAAATCGCACCCCTTAGTTTTTCCCTTTTTTGTTTTCGGTCGTCTTCCTCATAAGCACGAAAACCCCAAAATTAATTTAGGGTTTCCTCTAGGAGGAAATTACTGCCACCACCGATCGGACCTCTTGTCGCGATGTCACACCGCATCGCTCGAGCCGACGCTAGGTGTCGTGGCCTCACGATGCGTGTGGGGACTCACAGATCGATTAGCCCGCTGCTTCTCGTTGTTGTCTTCACTATATTGCCTCTGTTCCATCTCTTTTCCCGGCGGTGCGCCCTTGACTTGAGTCGAGGCGGCGCACCACCAGAATCGAGACAAATCGAAGGCGACACGCCACCGATTCGATCGTCTTCGTCTTCCTCGTGACTCTGGTTTTTGAAACTGGTTTTGTCTCTCTGGTCCACAGCACCGCGCGTGACTCATCGTCTTTGATGCGTGACCCCAAGCGCGGTGACGAGTTGCCCGCGTGCTAAGGCGGCAGAGGTGACTCGCATCGGCCTCTGGTTTTGGCTCTCTGACAATCGCCGCCGCGCCGTCTCTGTTTTACGGTTCTCGTTAAGCCGAATCTGGGATGACTTTTCTAGGTTTTAGTTGCTTATTTCACATGATGTTTGAGCTCATTTATGCGATTTTGGTATCGATTATACGGAATCGGCGATTAAGGGAATCGTCGATTCCAAAATTTTTTGCATTCTTGATTTTGTTCGTTTTGGGTTACATCCTTGCACTGATTTCGTTTCAATTGGATTGAGTGATGAAATTCTGACAAAATTGACTAATTGAATCGGTTAATTGGATTATCCTTGATGAAATTGCAGTTGAGATTGTTGGTATCGGTTGTCTTGATTGATGGATGGTTTTGGGCAGTGATGAGGGAGGGGCCGTGTTAAATTTAGATTTCCAACGGACCCCTCTGTTCAAAATTATGATAATTGCACTTGAGTCCTTACGAATTAAATAAAACTAAAATGGTTTTTATAAATTAATTGGATTAATTTAAAACTTGAAATAAAATTGGATTTTATTTAAAAGATTAATTGGATTAATTATTTTAATAATTGTAAATTAAAATTTGAAATTGGATTTTTATATTTAATTTAAGAGGATTATTAAAATCCCACTGTTAGCTTGTTTATTATTTAAATTCGTTAACGCTTTTACGTCCGCATTATAACTGTTTGGGTAGGCAGCACCCAATATTTGTCGGACCGTATTAATTGTTTGGGATATAAGTGTTAGTCCGTATAATGTCATGTTTGGGTAGGCGGCGCCCAATAGATGCTCAAATGTGATATAAATTAACATGTTCGCCCAATGAGTATTTAAGGCCCAAGTCTTTTACTCGGATCTACATCTAACGGGACTATTATAGGGACACGTTGTGTCACCGCTTGATGGTTGTAAATCAACATGATTTTGTTTCACCAGCCCAAGCAGGGAAACGAGAGTCAAGGGACATCCGATTGAACTAGGTTCAATCAACTAGGAGTTGCAATTGGTTTGGAGACCTACCAGTTCTGCTATTATAGTAATCAACCCAAGCAGATATTATAATAATAGGAATGTGGATCCTAGTCCATTATGAATTATATTAGATATAAATTCGTATTCTTCCGATGAGGTCGTTGAATATGTGAAAATAATGGAGACAAAATAAATTTGAAAGGCCATGTTTATTTTGATTGCTGGATATTGATCATAGGAATTATGTGTTTTAATTCCCGTTTTATTTTATTTCTCTAGGATTGTTGAAATGAATAACTTATCACTGAGAAACGTTATGGAAATGAACAAATTGGCTGGGCCAAATTTTTTCGAATGGCACCGAAACGTGCGTTTGGTGCTTAGGCAAGAAAAGATTAAGTACGTGTTGGACACGCCAATCCCTGCTACCCCGGAGACTGGTACTGAAGAAGCCGAGGCGTTTGACGCCGAAGCTCAGAATGCTTCCCAGGTTCAGTGTGTTATGCTACTCGGGATGACTCCCGAATTGTAAAGGCAGCATGAGAAGATGCTTCCCTTCGAGATGATTAAGCATCTAAAGGATCTCTTTGATTCTGAATCTCGTTCCGAGATTTACGAAGTGATGAGAGATTTGTTTAGGTGCCGACTATCTGAGGGAGGGAAAGTTTCTCCTCATGTATTGAAGATGATTGGGCTAATTGAGAAACTTGGTCGATTGGGCATTGAGCTCAAGACCAATGTTGCTGTTTATGCCATTCTTCAGTCACTTCCCGATTCATATTCGAGTTTCGTAGTAAACTTTAATATGAATAAGACGAAATCGACTATGCTCGAGCTGCATAACATGCTAAAGACCTTTGAGTCTTCCACTGCTAAGGATAAGCCCGTGCTCATGGTGAGTGCCTCTACTTCTTCTGCTCCGAAAGGAAAGAAGAAGCGAAGGGGCAAGGCAAAGAAAGGCTCCAAGCCAAACTTCCTTAAGCCCAAAGGTGGAATTCAAAAGAAGGACAAGGTGGACAAGGATGTATGCCTCTACTGCAAGCAGAAGGGGCATTGGAAGAAGGACTGCAAGGTTCTAGCAGCTGAAAAGAAGGCACAAGGTGCCTCAAATGATACTAACTGCTGGGTATTGGATACCAGTTGTGGCTCACACATTTGCACTAATGCGCAGGGTCTCAAGGATAGCAGAGCAGTTTGGCCGGGTGAAGTCACCCTACACGTTGGGAATGGAGCAAGAGTTGCTGCTGAACGTGTTGGCGTTTATGTTTTAGACTTACCTCTGGTTTTAGACTTGAGCTAAATAATTGTTATTTTGTTCCCTCTATTACTCGCAACATTATTTCTATTCCTATGTTAGACATTGAAGGGTTTTCCTTCCATTTTGCAAATAATAATTGTTATTTTTCACTTAATGGTGATGTTTATGGAAATGCTCCTTTATCGAATGGTTTATATTTGTTGCATTGTGGACATGATATTCTTAATATACAAAACAAACGACTCAAACTTAGTAATCATGAAAACCTGACTTACTTGTGGCATTGTAGGCTTGGTCATGCAAATGAGAATAGGATTTCAAGGTTAAGAAATTTAGACTACTTAACCCCATTCGACTTTGAGTCTTATGGAAATTGTGAATCCTGTCTCAAGGGCAAGATGACCAACATACACTTTTCTGGGAAAGGGATTCGTGCCAAAGAAGTTCTAGAGTTGATCCACAATGATGTATGTGGACCATTGCCCACTCTAGCTAGGGGTCACTTCTCCTACTTCATCACTTTTACTGACGATTTCTCAAGATATGGATACGTGTATCTTATGAAACACAAATCCAAATCTTTTGAGAAATTCAAGGAGTTCAAAGCTGAAGTAGAGAAGCAACTTGGTAAGAGTATAAAGACTCTTCGATCGGATCGAGGAGGTGAATACCTTAGCCACGAGTTCATTGATTACTTGAAGTTACATGGAATCCAATCTCAATGGACTCCTCCCGGAACACCGCAGATGAACGGAGTATCCGAGTGGAGAAATCGATCCTTGTTAGACATGGTAAGGTCCATGATGAGCTTTGCTTCTCTCCCTACAATCTTATGGGGATACGCGTTACAAACCTCAATTTACATTCTGAATAGGATTCCATCCAAATCAGTTGAGCATACGTCATATGAACTATGGTATGGCAAGAAGCCAATTTTTTCACATATCAAAATGTGGGGTTGCCCCGCAATTGTGAAAAAGATGCTCTCTGATAAGTTGGAATCCAAAGGTGAAAAGGGTTACCTTGTGGGATATCCTAAGGAAACGAGGGGATATTACTTCTATCTACCTGAGAAACAAACGATAATTGTTTCTAGGCAGGCCAGGTTCCTCGAGGAAGACTATGTCTTTAGGGAACAAAGCCGTAAGATGATAGAACTTGAAGAAATTCAAGAACCACAGGATGACCAAGAGACTGATATCTTGTCAAAGAAATGTGACAAGGAATCAATGGGAGCATTTAACACCTCTCATGGTGGAAGTTTATCACTTAGTGATCCTCTTTCAGCCAGTGGGAGCGTAATTGGAGTTGCATTGCCTTCGCAACAAACTCCAAGTGGGCTGAATGAGAACAACATAGTTCAAAACTCCCGCCCTAGAGGCATCTGAAAGTGTCGCTCTTGAGGACTCTCCGGACATTGATGAAATCAATGCACCACAAAATTTTCACGATCAGAATGTACAGCCCTGCACAACCACAGCTCCGTAAGTCCACTAGGATTCGTAATCCGCCCACTAAATATTATGGTTTTCTCGTAGAGGAACATGATGATGTGGAGATCCCGGATAAAGACGATCCTAGAACTTATACTGAGGCAACATTAGATGTTGACTCAGAGAAGTGGCATGAAGCCATGAAATCCGAGATGGACTCGATGTACACAAATCAAGTCTGAGACTTGGTTGAATTACCGAAAGGGGTAAAACCCATAGGGTGCAAATGGGTCTACAAGCGTAAGACCGATGCAAACGACAAGGTACAAACCTACAAGGCTAGGTTGGTAGCAAAAGGTTATAGTCAACGCGAAGGTATTGACTATGATGAGACTTTCTCACCTGTTGCCAAGATCAAGTCCATTCGAATTTTACTCGCTGTAGCTGCACACTTATATTATGAAATTTGGCAGATGGATGTCAAAACAGCCTTCCTCAATGGTAACATTGATAAGGAGATGTTTATGACTCAACCGGAAGGTTTTGTATCTAAGCCAAAATCTAACCTAGTGTGTAAGCTTAAACGGTCAATTTATGGACTAAAGCAAGCTTCTAGGAGTTGGAATATTCATTTTGATGAAGATGTCAAATCATTTGACTACATCAGAAATTCAGAAGATCCATACGTTTATCGTAAACGCAGTGGGAGAAATATTGTCTTCATAGTTGTGTATGTCGATGACATATTGATTATGGGAAACAATATCCCTCTCATGCAGTCGGTAAAAGATTGGCTATCAAGGACCTTCATGATGAAGGACCTTGGTGAGGCATGCTACATCTTAGGGATCAAGATCCATAGGGATAGATCCAAGAAGATGTTGGGACTGTCACAGTCAACCTACATAGATAAAGTGTTAAAGCGATTTGCGATGGAGAACTCTAAGAGAGGTTCTCTACCGGCATGTCATGTGATAAAGCTGTCTAAGAAGGATTGTCCTTCCACAGAAGCTAATATCCGGCGCATGAAGGATATACCATATGCATCAGCAATTGGCTCCATCATGTACGCGATGACTTGCACAAGGCCAGATGTGGCCTTCGCTGTTAGCACCACTGGTAGATACCAGCAGAATCTGGGTGAACCTCACTGGATTGCTGTCAAGAACATTCTTAAGTACCTTCGACGTACTAAAGACTATTTCCTGGTCTACGGAGGACAGTCAGAGCTGTTGCAACTGGCTATGCTGATGCAAGTTTCCAATCCAATTGTGATGATTACAAATCACAGTCGGGTTGTGTTTTCGTTCTCAATGGTGGAGCGGTTAGTTGGAATAGTTCTAAGCAAGAGACTACCGCAGACTCAACAATCGAAGTTGAGTACATTGCTGCGGCAGAAGTTTCCAAAGAAGCTGTCTGGATAAAACAGTTCTTAAATGAACTAGGGGTAGTTCCGAGTGCCAGTAGCACAATAAAGTTGTATTGTGACAATATTGGTGCGGTTGCGCAAGCTAAGGAACCGAGATCCAATAACAGAAACAAGCATGTACCGAGGCGTTATCACTTGATAAGAGAGATAATCGCTAGAGAAGAGATATAATTAGAACGTGTCCCCACGGAGGATAACCTGGCTGATCCATTCACCAAGGCTTTGAGTGTTCATGTACACACTAGACATTTTGATGGTCTAGGGGTTAGAAATGTAGGTGATTGGCTCTAGTTCAAGTGGGAGATTGTTAGTGTTAGTGTTCTACAGACAATCCTTTGTAAGGACATCATACTCAGATAATATTCAGTATTGGTTTAATATTATTATATGTTTAATATTAAATGTATGGCGGTACACTCATTAGAATATTATGTTTGATTGTTTGCATTTATTCTTATATGTGTTCCCTTGAATCACTGCTGTCATTGAGTGTGTGAGAACTCAGATGAATTAAGCACGATCCTTAAATAGCCCCAATCGAGGATCATCAAGAAAGGAATATTGATGATGCAATGGAGATTGGTGTGCGATCTGCATCATACTCTTAGAGAGTGTAGTAAGATCTCACTTACTACGAGATACTAGGTATCTCACGATGGATGCACAAATACCTTAGAGGGTATTGGTATACCCATCTGAGAAACCGTTTGATGTAGTTCCCCTATATGTGTCTACGTGTGTCTCGGTTAGTGGGAGCGATGCGATACTCCTTTGACTTGAGGTCAATACGCACGACATGTGTGGAGTGATGAACTTTGACCATGACCGATGCTTGCACCCGTCTATGGGTAGATATAGCTTGGATTGGGTTCATCACGAAGTGCGTGTGCGTGGTAGTTGAGCCAAGAAAAGGATTCATTCCTCAAAGTGGATTTAGAGAGAATACTCATCTTCTCATCATAATTCGATCTAAGTCATTGGCCAATGCACGTCAACTTAGATTCTGTGACTAAGTGTGACACTAATGTTCAATTAGTGATTTAAGATAAACTGATTAAGTTATTTGAATAGACACTTCATCATGTTCAAGACTAATCGAGTATTCGTGAATGAAAGGAGGAAATCGCAATTGCCCACGTTTCAGTTACAGGTAGTTGCATGTTTCTCGCAACGTACCTCATATATTGAGAATGTCTGATTTATTGACTAGGGTTCAATTAAGACCATTAGTTTGACTAATTGCTCGGTATATGAGGGCCTATGGGTCAGACAACAAGTAGTTCCCTTTTACGGATTATAGTTGGTTGATTAAATGTTAAATTGGATTTAATATTTAATTTATGGAGAAGTAATTAATAATAGATTAATTTAGAATTAATTGTTATTAATGTTTAATTAAATTGGATTTAATTAAATAAGAACTCCCAATAATTACATTTGGAATATAATTGTAGGATTTAATGTATATGGAAATAAATCGTAGAGATTTTCATATAAGGCATTTGTTGGTCCCGATGCTAACGAGTCTCACACGTGTATGGGGGGGATACACGTGTTCAGTGATTTTAAAACTTTTCTTTCAGTGAGGTCATATGGGTCAGGTTGTCCTGATGATTTGGCCCTGAGAAGCACAGATTGCCCTGAGTCAAAGTCTACTGAGACAATGATCCTGAGCTGCTTTCAGAAGCTTCAGATTAACCCAACTGAGCCTGAGTTTATCAGAGATCCTGAGCCGCTTGGATCATATAATTATCTTACTGAACCCTCAGTAGAGTTAGTTCAGTTTGGTAACTATCTGTTCTAGCTACTCAAGTGTGCAGAATGGTTGGCCCTAAGTTTATACTCGTTTTTAGCTTTGCTGAAAATCTCCCTTTTAATGAAACAGTGATTATGGCTGTGATCAGTTTATGCAAGTTCAGTGGATTGATTCCAACTGAATATCAGTGAATAATGCTTTCAGTGAAAAACATGCAACAGATAATAATGCAGTACAGAAAGCAAAACAACACAACAATTATAGTGGTTCAGAGACTCAAGCTCCTACGTCCACTCTTTCTGACCTTCAGAGAAATTCCTTAACTACTTCCTAAAGCTTTCTGGCTAACTCACTGTAGCTTACTCACTTTTCTACTTTTGAGTTTTCTGGCTGACTCACTGCAGCTTACTAACTCAAACACACACAAGTGTTCAACTACCACAAGTAGCTTACTAACTTCTTCTCTAGAGTTTTCTGGCTAACTCACTGTAGCTAACTAACTCTTTACAACTCCAACTCACCAACAAAACACACACAAACTACCTTACAAAGGGTTTGGGTTTCTGGTTGGTTTCCAACTAGGATGAGATATTCTTTACAATAAGAACAATGCAAAGGCTAGGATATCTCTACTAAGCTTTGGATATATCTTATCAATCTAGGCTTAGTGAATGAGCTTTCTTCAATGTGAAACACTTGGGAAATTCTAGGTTTTTCGAGTGCTTCAATTTGCAATAATACGAATGAGCTCTTGAGTTGCTTTCAAATTTCCCGTGACCACTCAATGTAAAGGGTCACTAGTATTTATAGGCAACTTCACAAAGGCCACTCTTGAAAAACTATCCGTTGGGGGAGATAACTTCATGAGTTTCCTCTTATGGTGTTTGATGAACGGCTATATTTAGGGTTTGAATACTCCCTTGCATGTTTTAGGAAATATGCATTCATGTAGCCAATCACCACTTTTTTTTCGATGCGAACATAATACTACTTGACATGCTTGAGTCCCATCACTTTTCGATGTCGATAAAAATCTGATGTTGTCTTCCTCTGATTGGTTCTTGTCTTCAGTAAATGTAGACAAACATAACGGCTCTTTTTGGTCAATCTCTCTGAGTGAGATAACCTTAAACAACACTTAGACTTAGTTCCTTTTGTCTGCATATGAATGTCTGGGGCAATATCTATTTTCTGAATATTCACGTTTTTCTCAATTTTGTAGTCTTCAGATAGATATTATTCAGTGCCTCGGAACATTCAGGTTATACTGAGTATTCAGTATTTTACTGCGTCTTCAGTAACTACTGGGTCTTCAGTATCTTCTGTGTCTTCAGAATCTTCTGAGTCTTCAGTGTCTTCTGAGTCTTCAGTGTCTTCAGTGACATACTAAGTCTCCAGTGTCTTGATGACATCTTGAGTCTTGATGACATCTTGAGTCTTGATGACATCTTGAGTCTTGATGTCATCTTGAGTCTTGATGACATCTTGAGTCTTGATGACATCTTGAGTCTCGGTGACATCTTGAGTCTTGATCTCATCTTGAGTCTTGATGACATCTTGAGTCTTTAGTGACGTACTGAGTCTTCAGTGTCATACTTAGTCTTCATTGTCTTCAGAAACTTACAGAGTCTTCAGTTTCTTTAGAAACTTACTGAGTCTTCGATTTCTTGAAACTTTCTTGAGTCTTGGTTTCTTGAAAAACTTTCTTGAGTTTTTCGAGAATCTAACTTGATCTATATCTGCTGACTATACATAGTGCGGATATCTTCTGAACTACTCTATCTTTGAATCGACTCGATCTATCAAGATTATCCTGAACATGTCATACTCAGGGGTTCTGAGATCTAATCAAAACTTCTTTATTAAATTCATCTCCCAACAATTTCCCCCTTTTTGATGATGCCAAAATCATCTTGTTACAAAAACCTAACCTATACCCAGGTTTCAGTTTTTCTATTACAATCCAAAATGACAATTTTCCAACAATTTCAAAACATAAGGCATATCAAACATAAAACACATGTAAAAATATAATGAGATATTATCTTTGGGCATAAAGATAATTTTTCATTGATGTAAGATCAGAGTTACAAATTACAATGAAAATCAAAAACAAAAAAGACAGAAGAACAAAAACTTCAGTCTTCATCAACTTCATTCTCTGGCACTTCCAGGTTGAACATCCCATAGTATCTCTTCTTCAGTTCATCCCTTGCTTTGATGATGTCAGGGTTGTTTCCTGTTAGGCCTAGCTGGATGGTATACTGAGCAATCTCCTGAGAATTAGCTGTCTCATTCACATAGCCATTCTCAAGTCTTGGAGCTTGGGTAAGTGTATGGACCAGGGGCAACTATCTGAGTATTTCCTTCATCTGCCAAGTTGATCCAACTTTGCAGGTACTTAGGATAGAAGGTCAGTAAGTACTCAATGAAGGCTTCATTCATATCCGAGCTGCTCCCCCTCCATTCTCTCAGAATCTCATAATAGAACCAGAAGGTTCTCTTGATCTCCTCCCACGCATCATTGAATTGAATAGGCATCCATTTGTCAATGTGCGGCCATTTCTGAGTTTTCTCTGTACCCCTCCTCTTGCTCAAAAACTTCTTGAAACCACTTCTTCTTTTCTGCTCTTCTTCTTTCTTTTTCCTGATCACAGGAACACCTGATACAGAAGCAACAATTTTCTTCTCTTTTTCAACTTGAAGGGTTTTTAGAGCTTTCTTGGTATTGAAGACTTCTTTTTCAGCTTCTTCCTCAGATTCTTCAAATTCAATAATCAATTTCCTCTGAGTAGATTTAGAAGCTTTAGCTCTTTTCTTCTTCTCTTGCTCTATAAATGCCACAACCTTTTTCTTATCAGGTCTGACTTGCTCTTCACCGGCTTGGCTTGTCTCAACCATCCTTCTACCACTCAGTTTCTCAGAAAGTACTTCCTGAATAGTCTGCTCAGATGCTTGAGTGTAGATAGGTTCTTCAGCTTCTTTGAACTTGAGCTTCTCAGTGGCTTCCACTTCTTTTAAGGCATCAGCAATTATTTTTTCTTCAGTTTCTTTCTGAGCCTTTCTCTTCAAGGTTTGTACCAACAACTCACTAAGTTTGCCACCAGGCCTTTCCCCCTTTTTTGCACCATACCTTCGAAGAAGTTGAGAAAGTGCAGTATCCATATGATATTGACTTTCTTTGTGTATTTCAAAGGTCCCGCCCAAATATTCCTTCAGGTGTTTTGTTATTTATTGCCAATGATTACTGAGATTCAATTAAACAATAAATGTGTTGCATGAGTCAATACTTCTTCAGACTAATTTCCTCCATCAGTCTTACTGAGTTTTGACCTTGATAAAATGTCAGTATAATACTGAGTACTGAAAAGAGGTCAGATAATACTGAGTACATAATAGGTTCAGTATAATACTGAGTACTGATCTTCAGGATAACTGAGTTTCCCAAGACTCAGTGTTCAGTACTTTCAATTTTATCCTGAGTTTCTCAGTAAAAACCTGAGAAAACTTCATGCATCTGAAAACCTTCAATTTTTCAGATTTACTTTATTCACCTGGATCCAACATACCTAATTCAACCGATAGTTCCGAAATCTTGATTCAACCAAAGGTTTAGTCAAGATATCGACTCTCTGCTTATCGGTATGAATTTTCTCCATTCTGATGTCTTTCTTCTCAACATGATCTCTGATGAAGTGATGTCTGATATCAACATGCTTACATCCGGTGTGCAATACGGATTTTGTGTAATAGCAATTGCACTATTATTATCACAAAATATTGGTACTTCATTGGCTATAATCTTATAATCCTCAATTGTTGTGCAGGCGAAAGAATGCATGCTGATTGACTTCCTGTGACCCATGTATTCAAATTTTCGGTAGTCTTGGTTGCTCTCGAGGTTTGTTTCTTTGAAAACCATGATATCGGTTTACTTCCAAGAAATTGACAAGTTCTGTGTGGTAGACTTCTGTCAATTCTACATCCTCCATAATCGACATCTCGAATAACCCGGTTAATTCAAAGTTATCATCACCGGATACCATAATCCTCTATTCACGATTGCCTTTAAGATATTTCAGAATCTTTTTGGCGGCCTCCATGTGTCTAAATTTAGGATTAGCTTGGTATCTTGCACATATCCCAACAAAGAAATGTTATATCGAGGCCTACTTGTTTGAGATATAGCGATGATCCAATGTTCCCTCTATAATCGGTGTGATTTCTTGATTTGCCTTCGAGATCGAGATCCATCTTGTAGTTAGTATTCATAGGAATTCTAAGCGCATTGCAATCTGTACACCATACTTTGCAATCAGATCTCTGGTGTATTTTGCTTGATTGATGAAAATTCCTTCCTTAGTTTGTTTCACCTGAAGTCCAAGAAAGAAATTCATCTCCCCCAACATTGACATCTCAAACTTTCCTTTCATCAGGGTAGAAAACTTTTCACACAACTGATGATTTGGAGATCCAAATATGATGTCATCTACATAAATCTGAACAAGTAAGATGTCTTTCCCATCTTCTATCCTGAACAAAGTCCTATCAACAGTTCCTTTGATAAAACCATGGTCAGTAAGAAACTGAGAAAGGGTATCATACCATGCTCGGGGTGCTTGCTTAAGACCATACAAGGCTTTCCTAAGCCTGTAAACTTGGTCATTCTCTCTGAAACTAGGAGGTTGTTCCACATAAACCTCTTCCTTAAGCACACCATTCAGAAATGCACTTTTCATATCCATCTGATAGACTGTGAATTTCATGTAGGCTGCATATGCAAGAAACAATCTGATGGCTTCTAGTCTTGCAACAGGTGCAAAGGTTTCATCATAATCCAAGCCTTCTTATTGGGAATAACCTTGTGCAACTAGCCTTTCCTTGTTTCTCACAATGTTGTTGTTTTCATCACTCTTATTCTTGAACACCCACTTAGTTCCAATCATATTGTGCCTCTTAGGTCTATCCACTAGCTCCCAAACATCGTTCCTTGAGAACTGATTCAGCTCTTCTTGCATAGCAGTAATCCAAAATGTATCTTGTAGAACTTCTTCAATCTCAGTAGGTTCCTTTTCAGATAGGAAGCAACAGAACAAAGCACTTTCTCCATGGAACTTTCTTGTTTTGACACCATCTGATAGATCACCCACAATCTGACTTTTAGGATGACTATCCAACCATTTTCTCCTGGATGTTCCCCCTTCAGTAATATTCTCAACATCATAAATGTTATGTTCAGGTAGTTCATTAAATTCAGGGAACAACTGAAAAGGAGAAAGAGAATCATCTTCCTCAGGGGAAATTCCATTCAGAACATTGTCAGAGACATTTGTTCCCCTTTGGTTGATAGATTCAGAGTTTGCCTCAGCTGTGACCACATCTTCATCGGCATTACATACCTGAGTCTGAACTGGTGTATGTTTAGATTGGTCAGCTTCAGTGTGTTGGCTTTCCTTCAGTGGAGAATTTCCATCCTGAGTCTCACCATCCTGAGTTTTTCCATCCTGAACTTCTTTGTCTGAGTCTGATTCACTCCATTCATAGAAAGTGTCTGACTTCTTCTTTTCAGGTTTAGAGGATGTTTTATCATTCTTTTTCAGACTAAGTCTGGTGATTCTCTTGATCAGTTCTCCTGAGTCATGTTCCCGCATTTTCTTCCGAACACGTAGATTCATCAAAAACAACATGAGGTGTTTCTTCCACAATAAGAGTCCTACAGTTGTAAACTCAGAAGGCTTTACTGACTTCAGAATATCCTAAGAATATCCCTTCATCAACTTTGCTATCAAAAGTTTTCAACTGATCTTTACCATTATTGTGTATGAAACACTTGCAACCAAACACACGAAAGAAAGAAATAAGAGGCTTCCTTTCATTCCACAGCTCATATGGAGTTTTTCCTTGGTTCTTGGTCAAGATGGATCTGCATTCGAGAGTAGCATGCAAATATTGATAACCGACCCAAAATCTTTTAGGAATATCGACCAAAGAATCATTATCCTTGCAGTTTCTTTCAGAGTCCTATTTATTCTTTTAGCAACACCATTCTGTTGAGGGGTCCTTGCAGCTGATGTTTCATGAGCTATTCCATTTGCTGCACAATAATCAGATATGATATGATTGATAAACTCAGTTCCTTTATCTGATTTGATTTTGACCACTCTCAGATTCTTTTTAGTACTGAGCCTTTTCAGTAGTTCAGGCAGTTTTGTCTGAGTCTCTTTCTTACTGAGTAAGAATATGACCCATGTGTATCTAGAGTAGTCATCAACTACCACAAGTGTGTATTTTTTGCCATTAGTGCTCACAGGTGTTACTGGACCAAAGAGATCCATATGTAACAGTTTGTAGTATATTCTATCGATAAAACATCTACTTTGCTTTTGAAAGATGATCTGATTTGTTTTCCTTTCTGACAAGCATCACATACACGATCTTTACTAAACACTTCATTGGGTAACCCCCTCACAAGTGCTAATCTTGCAAGTTTGTTCAGGGTTTTGAAGTTTAAGTGATTCATTCTTTTTGTGCCACAACCAAATGGTATCAGTGGAACTTTTTGCAACCAAACATGTATTGAACTCCAATCAGCAAGATACACATTTCCTTTTCTAGTACCAGTCAGTAAAATTTTCTGTGAAGTATTTTCTTTCACATAACATAAGTTCCTTGAGAACTCAACACTGAATCCTTTGTCACAGAATTGACTGATAGAAAGCAAGTTATGCTTTAGACCAGACACATATGAAACACCATGGATATGAACAGAGTCAAATTCAAGAGTTCCATATCCTTCAGTTTGTCCTTTGAAATTGTCTCCAAATGTGATCTGAGAGCCTTTTTGCTCAACATAGTTAGTGATTAGTTGCTTATATCCTGTCATATGTCTTGAACATCCACTATCCAGATACCATACAGCAGGAGCCAATTCATTTCCACTCATCGATCTATATGTTGTATTCATTCATTTCGAAGGTGCCCTTTTCTTTTACGAAAAAAAATAGATCGGTTCTTAGGTACCCATTTGGTGTAGGGTCCTACCAAAGTTAACAGTACCTTTTGGAACCCAAATCTGCCTAACAACTCTAATTACTTTAGAGTGGCTGATTTGTATCCCATAAACATCCACATACACATTCACCACCCTAGGTGCCTTGGCAAGATCCTCGTGTATCGATGCGGCCTTAGCATGAACATGAGCCTTAGAGTTCTTCTTGGGTTCGGGCCTTTTGTTCAAGTGCTTTTAGCTTTTGTGCAACCGGTCTCGATCTCTGTGACTTGGGTTCGAGAAACCTTTACCCTTAGGCAAGTGCCTCAGATGAAATTGGGGTCTTTCAAGAATCGAGGACTTGATCTTTTTCGGTTGAGAATATCTCTGCTGAAAGTGTTTCTCTCTTGAAAATTCCTCGATGGTTCAAATCTGCATCTCTTTAGGTTGGTATTCTTAGCATGAGGCTTTGAAGTCTTGGCCTAAAGATTTCCTCTTTTGAGTGGTCGAGTTTTTCTAGCCTTTTCCCGAGGTCTGGGCTTTCTTCCTGAACCTTGATTTTTTAAAACCATAGGTCATTTACCCTTGTCTAAAACTCGCGGCGGTTCTTGATGAAGATTAGATGCCACCGGTTTAACAAAAAGCGTCTTGGTGCTACTAGAAGCGGATTCGAAGACCTTGTGAGGTTCCCCTGAATGTATCCCAATCCGGCTTTTTTTATAGTTCTTGGTCTTTGATAACTCAATTTCATCTATCACTTTAGATCTGAGAATTCAATAGAGCTAACTTTCTCTGCTTTTATCCTCACATTTCATTAGAGTTTCATGCTTCTCAAAGAGGTCATTGAACTCAGTTATGATAAGCTGAATCTCCTCAGTGGATTTCTCTAATTTTCCATTCAGGATCTCTATCACCTTCTCTTTTTCTGAGAGTTGTACTTTCAGAACATCTAGTTCATCAGTAGTTCCCATCAATTGAGAAGTGATCTCAGCATTTTTAGAATCTTTCCACTTCAGATTCTCAGCAGTCAGTTCCTTGTTCTACTCTTGAGTTTCAGTGGGCAGTTCTTGTAACACAAAATAGTCCTTCATAAGATTCTCAAATGAATCCATCAGGTCAAAGTTACTGTTTACAGTTGAACTTGAGAACTCATGTGCTTGTGTAGGAGCAACAACAGATATAGAAGAATTTACCTCCTCTACAGCCATAAGACAGATAATATCACTGTCACTATCTGAGAAAATCTCATCTGAAGAACTGGAACCTTCTTCAGAATGTTCTTCTTCCTCAGCAATCATAGCTTTCTTGCTGGAGAACTTCTTGTCTCTCTTGGCTTGTCTTTCCTTTCTTTCTTTAGCACTCAGCTCAGGATAGTCATATTGAAAGTGACCTTTCTTCTGACAGTTGTAGCATCTGTTGGCATCATCATCCTGATCACTTTCCTCCTTGGTCTTGGAGTCCTTTTTGGATGAGGATCCTTCAGCTTTCTGGTCCCTTCTTTTCTCAGTGTATCTGTCCTCAGCTTTTGAGTCACTCTTGTACCTGTGATTCCTGTAATATTTCTTATATTTCCCATATCTGCTATTGAGACTTTCAAACCTCTCTGTCATCTCAGTACTAGCTTATCCTCCTGCTCATCCTGATTTTTGGCAAGTGAGTTCTCAGACTCTCTAGACTTCTGAGATTTCTCTTTGGCTTTGAAAGCCACATTCTTGCTAGATGAAGAATCATCTTTCTTTGTCGATTTCTTATCTTTCTTGTCAATCACAAACTCATAAGCTTTTCGGTTCGGAGAAAACTTGTTGATATGGCATGGAATCAATATTTTTGGTGTTTTCAATCACCACAGCATGTATATACCATTTCTTAGATAGTCCTCTAAGAATTTTCAGTGCCACTTCTCTCTGTGGGTATCTTTTCCCAAGAGCATTCAGATCATTCATGATGCTAGTGAATCTGACCTCAAGTTTGTCAATGGATTCACTATCTTCCATTTCAAAGCTATCAAACTTTCCAATAGCAACGAAAAGTTTGTTTTCCTTAATATGATATGTGCCTTGACACATAACAACAAGTGTGTCCCATATTTCTTTTGCTTTTTCACAGTGAGAAATCATCCCCATAACACCATCATCAATAGTGCTATACAAAGTATCTTTAGCAATGTAGTCAAGATTGACTAACTTTCTCTCATCAGGAGTAAGTTGATCATCAGACTTTGGAAATTCATCTCTGGGATCATTCCTCTCAGTATCAGTGATTCTGGGATTCACAACAGTAAATTTGAATGGTCCTTCAGAAACCACTCTCCACATTCTTTCATGTTTTGAATACAGATGAGCCTGCATTCTTAATCTCCATAGATCATGTCTCTCAACAGAGAACATAGGAAGTTTCTTAGAAGGCATGATGACTGAGCCTTGTAAGATATCAGCAAACAGATCTATTCAGTAGACCACCAAAGTCTTTCAGCAAATTAGACTATGGCTACCAAAGCAAGTGGTCAAATTGAACCACTGCTCTGATACCACTTGTTGGTCCCGGTGCTAAGGAGTCTCACACGTGTATGGGGGGGGAATACACGTGTTCAGTGATTTTAAAACTTTTCTTTGACTGAGGTCAGATGGGTCAGGTTGTCCTGATGATTTGGCCCTGAGAAGCACAGATTGCCCTAAGTCAAAGTCTCATCGAGAGAATGATCCCGAAATCGCTTTGAGAAGCTTCATTACAGCCCAACCGAGCTGAGTTTATCGGGAGATCCCGAGCCGCTTGGATCAGATAATTATCTTACTGAACCCTCAGTAGAGTTAGTTCAGTTTGGTAACAATCTGTTCTAGCTACGCAAGTGTGCGGAATGGTTGGCCCTAAGTTTATACTCGTTTTTAGCTTTGCTGAAAATTTTCCTTTTAATGAAACAAATGATTAAAAAATTTGTGATCGGTTTATTCAAGTTCAATGGATTGGTTCCAACCAATATCGATGAATAATGCTTTCGGATGAAAAACATAACAAATAATAATGCAGTACAAAAAGCAAAACAACACAACAATTATAGTGGTTCAGAGACTCAAGCTCCTATGTCCACTCTCTCTGACCTTCAGAGAAATTCCTTAACCACTTCCTAAAGATTTCTGGCTAACTCACTGTAGCTTACTCACTTTTCTACTTTAAGTTTTTTCGGGCGACTCACTCACAGCTACTTACTAACTCAAACACACACAAGTGTTCAGACTACCACAAGTAGCTTACTAACTTCTTCTCTAGAGTTTTCTGGCTAACTCATTGTAGCTTACTAAGTCTTTACAACTCCAACTCACCAACAAAACACACACAAACTACCTTACAAAGGGTTTGGGTTTCTGGTTGGTTTCCAATTAGGATGAGATATCCTTTACAATAAGAACAATGCAAAGGCTAGGATATCTCTACTAAGCTTTGGATATATCTTATAAATCTAGGCTAAGTGGATGAGCTCTCTTCAATGTGAAACACTTGGGAAATTCTAGGTATTTCGAGTGCTTCAATTTGCAATAATACGAATGAGCTCTTGAGTTGCTTTCAAATTTCCCGTGACCTCTCAATGTAAAGGGTCACTAGTATTTATAGGCAACTTCACCAAGGTCACTCTTGAAAAACTATCCGTTGGAGGAGATAACTTCATGAGTTTCCTCTTATGGTGTTTGATGAACGACTATATTTAGGATTTAAATACTCCCTTGCATGTTTTAGGAAATATGCATTCATGTAGCCAATCACCACTTTTTGCAGTCTGGAACATAGTACTACTGACATGCTTCAGAGTCCTGTTGCTTTCAGTGTCAGTAAAGTACAATGTTGTCTTCATTTGATTGGTTCTTGTCTTCAGTAAATGTAGACAAACATAACGACTCTTTTTGGTCAATCTCTCTGAGTGAGATAACCTTAAACAACACTTAGACTTAGTTCCTTTTGTCTGCATATGAATGTCTGGGGTAATATCTATTTTTCTGAATATACGCATTTTTCTCAGTTTTGTAGTCTTCAGATATATATTATTTAGTGCCTCGAAACATTCAGGTTATACTCAGTATTCAGTATTTTACCGCATCTTCAGTAACTGCTGGGTCTTCAGTATCTTCCGTGTCTTCAGAATCTTACGAGTCTTGATGTCTTCCGAGTCTTGATGTCTTGATGACATCTTTTGAGTCTTGATGTCTTGATGACATCTTGAGTCTTGATGACATCTTGAGTATTCGATGTCATATTGAGTCTTGATGACATCTTGAGTCTTGATGACATCTTGAGTCTTGATGTCATCTTGAGTCTTGATGACATCTTGAGTCTTGATGACATACTTAGTCTTTAGTGTCATCTTTAGTCTTTAGTCTTGATCTTCTGAGTCTTGATTTCTTGAAACTTCTGAGTCTTGATTTCTTGAGAAACTTCTTGAGTCTTGATTTCTTTAGAAACTTACTGAGTCTTCAGTTTCTTCAAAAATTTACTGAGTCTTTAGTTTCTTCAGAAACTTACTGAGTCTTCAGAATCTAACCTGATCTATATCTGCTGACTATACATGGTGCATATATCTTCCTGAACACTCTTTACTGAATCCTGACTCAGTCTATCAAGATTATCCTGAACATGTCATACTCAGGGGTTTTGGGATCTAATCAAAACTTCTTTATTAAATTCATCTCCCAACAGCATTTGAATCCGTACAGATTTATATTTAGGGAATTAAATTAAAAGAAATTAATTTAATTTAAGATTAGGGTTTTTATTTCCCTAATTGGGCTAGCTTAAGATTTAAGTTGGGCCTCCCTATATATACAAGCTCTTGGGAATTCACAAACAACGTTACTTCATATTTTCTCCATAAGATCTAGAGTTTGGATTTTCCTTGCAAATCCGTCTCGGGATTCAACGCTGGCAAATCCGTGCAAGTCTGTAATTGGGGATTACATGGATACCGTAGTAGAGAAATCTGCACTCGAGTTACTGTAAGATTTCTCATTATGATTATTGTAATCTGTATGCAATTAATTGTTTGTTGTTGGTGAACTTTAATTTCCACTGCGCATGTGATTACGTGTTTTACGTGCCTCTATATTCCAACAGATAGATCCAAGAGGATGTTGAGGCTGTCATAGTCCACCTATATAGACAAGGCGTTGAAGTGTTTTGCGATGGAGAACTCTAGGAGAGGATCTCTATCGGCAAATCATGGGATAAAGCTATCAAAGAAGGATTTTTCTTCTGTTGAAGCTGATATCAAGCACATGAAAGATGTCCCATATACATATGCAATTGGGTCAATCATGTACGTCATGACTTGCACGGCCAAACGTGGCCTGCGCTATCAACATCATTGGTAGATACCAACAGAATCCGGGCTAGTCTCACTAAATTGCTGTCAAGACCATTCTGAAGTATCTTAGACAAACTAAAGAATGTTTCATTGTCTATAGTGGACAGTCAGAACTAGTAGTGACTGGTTAAGCTGACACAAGTTTCCAATCCGACTGTGATGATTACAAATCAAAATCAGGTTACGTTTCACTCTCAATAATGAGGCGGTCAGTTGGAATAGTTCCAAGCAAAACGACCATAGATTCAACAACCGAAGTTGAGTACATTGTTGTATCAGAAGCCTCAAGGAGGCTATCTGGATTTTATAGTTCTTAAGAGAACTAGGGGTAGTTCCGAGTGCTAGTTGTCTAATAAAGTTTTATTGAGACAACGCTGGTGTAATTGCGCAAGCAAAGGAACCGAGATCAACAAGTAAAACGAGCATTTACCTAAACTTATCATTTGATCCAGGAGATCATAACGATAGGAGAAATAGAATTAAAATGTATTCCCACATGTTTAATTTGGAAGATTATTTCACCAAAACACTGAGTGTTCATGTACACACTAAATATTTGATGGTCTATGGGTTAGACATGTAGGTGATTGACTCTAGTCCAAGTGGGAGATTGTTAGTGTTAGTGTCCTAGAGACAATCTATTGTAAGGACATAATACTCGATGCCTTGATTTATTATTACAGTTCACTTAATATTAATATATGGCAATACACTTGTTTGAATATTATGTTTGATTGTTTGCATTTATTCATACAAGTGTTCCCATGAGTCATTACTATCATTGAGGTTGTTAGAACTCAGATGACTTAAGCATGATTCTTAAATAGCCCCGATCAAGGATCATCAAGAATGGGATATTGATGACACAATGGAGATTGTTGTGCAATCTGCATCATACTCTTAGAGAGTGTAGTAAGATCTCACTTACTACGAGATACCAGGTATCTCATGATGGATGCACAAATACCTTAAAGGGTATTGGTATACCCATCCGAGAAACCGTTTGATGTATTTTCACTATATGTGTCTACGGGTGTCTCGGTTAGTGGGAGCGATGCGATACTCCTTTAACATGAGGTCAATACGCACGACATGTGTGGGATGATGAACAGTGACCATGACCGACGCTTGCACCCTTCCATGGGTAGATATGGCTTGGTTTGGGTTCATCACAAAGTGCATGTGCGTCGTAGTTGAGCCAAGAATAGGATTCATTCCTCGAAGTGGATTTACAGAGAATATTCATCTTCTCGTCATAATTGGCCGATGCACGAAGACTTAATCGAGTATTCGTGAATGAAAGGAGGAAATCGTAATAGCCCATGTTCCAGTTACAGGTAGTTGCACATTTCCTCGCAACGTACCTCATATATTGAGAATGTCTGATTTATTGTCTAAGGTTCAATTAAGACCGTTAGTTTGACTAATCACTCGATATATGAGGGCCTATGGGTCACACAACAAGTAACAGTTGTTTACTAATTATAGTTGATTTATTAAATCTCAAATTAGATTTAATATTTAATTTATGGAGAAGTAATTAATAATAGATTAATTTAGAATTAATTATTATTAATATTTAATTAAATTAGATTTAATTAAATGAGAATTACCAATAATAATATTTGGAATATTATTGTAGGATTTAATATATATGGAAACAAATCGTAGAGATTTGTCATATATGAAATTTAAATCCGTAGAGATTTATATGTGGGAAATAAATCTAAGAGATTTATTTAAATAAAGATTAGGGATTTTATTTCCTAATTAGGTTAGCTTGAGACTTAAGCTAATCCTCTCATATATATATGAGCTCTTGGGAATTCATAATACGTGAGTTCATATTTCTCCATAAAATTTCTAAGTTAGAATTTTCCTAGCAAATTCATCTCGGGGATTCAACGCTGGATGATCTGTGCGAGTTAGTAAACAACTGTTACGTGGATACCATAGTTGAGGAATCCGTGTACGAATTACTGTAAGAATTATGTTTACGTTTACTCATATTTAATTATGCAATTAATTGTTTGTTGTTGGTGAACTGTTTATTTCTGCTGCGCATGTATTACGTGTTTACGTGCCTCTAAATTCCAACAGGCTTTTCATGATTCTGGAAGCAAGTACCTTGTCATGAGTGTATCGAGTATTGCTTTCTAAACTTTCTATTTTTGGATTTTCAGAGAATGTTTTCCTAGATGTCGTGGCATTAGGTGTAACATCCTTTGTATTTCTAGAATTTCCAGTTCCAGCAGAAATCTCAATATGCTTAGACACATCTTCTTCAGTACTTTTTCCTGCTATGTTAGTGTTGGGAGATGAATTTAATAAAGAAGTTTTGATTAGATCCCAAAACCCCTGAGTATGACATGTTCAGGATAATCTTGATAGACTGAGTCGGGTTTCAGTATAGAGTGTTCAGGAAGTTATCTGCACCATGTATAGTCAGCAGATATAATTCAGGTTAGATTCTGAAGACACTGGAGACTCGATGAAGTTATTTGAGGCAATCAAGACTCGATGAAGTAAATCAAGACATCAAGACTCAAGATGTCATCAAGACATCAAGACTCAAGATGTCATCAAGACATCAAGACTCAAGATGTCATCAAGACGCCAAGACTCAAGATGTCATCAAGACATCAAGACTCGGTATGTCATCAAGACATCAAGACTCAATAAGTTATCAAGACATCAAGACTCAAGATGCCATCAAGACATCAAGACTCAAGATGTCATCAAGACACGAACATATCAAGACCCAAAGAGTTATCAAGACTTCGAGAAGATATCAATACTCAAGATAACCTTGAATGTTCGAGAGGCAATCAATAATATCTATCTCAAGACTACAAAACGAGAAAAAATGCAAACATTCAAAAAAATAGATATTGCCCAAAACATTCATATGCAGACAAAAGGAACCAAGTCTAAGTGTTGTTTAAGGTTATCTCATTCAGAGAGATTGACCAAAAAGAGCCGTTATGTTTGTCTACATTTACTGAAGACAAGAACCAATCGAGAGGAAGACAACATCATTGTACTTTCTTCGACCTTTGAAAAGACGGACCACAATCAATCATGTCGGTAGTACTATGTTCCGCATCGCAAAAATTGGTGATTGGCTACATGACTGCATATTTCCTAAAACATGCAAGAGAGTATTCAAACCTTAAAAATAACCTTTCATCAAACACCATAAGAGGAAACTCATGAAGCTATCTCCTCCAACGGATAGTTTTTCAAGAGTGACCTTGTTGAAGTTGCCTATAAATACTAGTGACCCTTTATACTGAGAGGTTATGGGAAATTTCAAAGCAACTCAAGAGCTCATTCGTATTATTGCAAATTGAAGCACTCGAAAAACCTAGAATTTCCCAAGTGTTTCACATTGGAGAGAGCTCATTCACTAAGCCTAGATTGATAAGAAATATCCAAAGCTTAGTAGAGATATCCTAGCCTTTACATTGTTCTTATTGTAAAGGATATCTCATCCTAGTTGGAAACCAACCCAAAACCCAAACCCTTTGTAAGGTAGTTTGTGTGTGTTTTGTTGGTGAGTTGGAGTTGTAAAGAGTTAGTAAGCTACGAGTGAGTTAGCGAGAAAAACTCTAGAGAAAAAAGTTAGTAAGCTACTTGTGGTAGTCGAGCACTTGTGTGTGTTTGAGTTAGTAAGTGCAGTGAGTCGACCTTTAAAACTCAAGGTAGAAAAGTGAGTAAGCTACAGTGAGTTAGCCAGAAAGCTTTAGGAAGTGGTTAAGGAATTTCTCTGAAGGTCGAGAGAGAGTGGAGGTAGGAGCTTGAGTCTACGAACCACTATAATTCTTTGTGTTGTTTTGCTTTTTTTGATCTTTGCATTATTATCATTGCATGTTTTCCACCGAAAGCATAATTCATCGATATTCGGTTGGAACCAATCCACTGAACTTGCATTAAATTGATCACAACCTTAATTACTGTTTTATTGAAGGGAAGATTTTCAGCAAAGCTAAAACGAGTATAAACTTAGGGCCAACCATTCCGCATACTTGAGTAGCTATTACATATAGTTACCAAACTGAACTAACTCTACTGAGGGTTCAGTAAGATAATTATCTGATCCAAGCACCGCAGGATCTCTGATAAAACTTCGAGGCTCGTTTGGCTAATCTGAAGCTTCAAAAGCGGCTCGGGATCATTGTCTCGATGAGACTTTGACTCAGGGCAATTTGTGCTTCTCAGGGCAAAATCATCAGGATAACCTGACCCACCTGACCTCAGTTAAAGAAAAGTTTTAAAAATCACTGAACACGTGTATTCCCCCCCCATACACATGTGAGACTCGTTAGCACCGGGACCAACAGTTAGTTGGATCATCAAAAACAACATTCATAGATTCTTGAACAGTGTAACCTAAGGTTGAAAATTCTATAGGCTTTACTATTGCTAGAATAGCTTAAGAAAAAACCTTTGTCACTTTTAAAGTAAAACTTTTGAAGTTGATCTCTATAATTCAAAATGTAACACACACAACCAAACACATGAAAATATTTCAGATTTGATTTCTTGTTGTTCAGAATCTCATAAGCAGTTTTTGAACTTTGTGGCCTCATAGAAACTCTGTTAATAATATGGCATGGAGTGTTTAGTGCTTCAGCCCAAAACCTTTTAGAAAGATGTTTAGCTTGCAAAATTACCCTAGTCATTTCTTGAAGAGTTCTATTCCTCTTTTCAGCTATTCCATTTTGTTGTGGAGTTTTAGGAGAAGAAAACTCATGCATTATACCCTTCTTTTCACAGAAATTAGAAAATAAGCTATTTTCAAATTCCCTACCATGATCTGACCTAATGTTACTCACTTTCAAGTTGTACACAGTTTTAAACTTTTTATACAAAACCTTAAAAGCAACAAAAGTTTCAGATTTTTCTTTCAAAAACTCAATCCAGGTATATTTAGGGAAATCATCTACCACAACCAATGAATTCTTTAAAAAATTTCACAGGTTTAAAGCTTTTAGAAGTAGTTTCATAACCAAGACCAGAAGTTTCAGATTTACCAACCATCAAAGCATCTTTCAACATTTCTGTTCCTTTGACATATTTCTTAAAACACAAAGTTGAACTTTTCAATTCTTCATTTAGTTTAGAAATTTCCAAATCCTTTCTTGTTAAGACAACTTCAAGTTTGGTTTGTGAGTCTCTCAAGTCATCATTTTCCTTAGTCATAGACTTTAGAATCTGATTTTGAGATTCCCATTTATTAAACAAATCTTTACAACCTGATCCACATGATTCACTATTCACAGCAGATGTTCCTTTATCATCAATTAAACCATTAAAACAGTTAACAATTTTATCAGAACATACTTCATCTAATGTTACTCCAGATGTGGTAACATCTGTTTCAACATCAGAATCAGAATAGTCTAGATCATCATCTAAGGAATCATCATAATCTATTCTAGAATAGAATGCACGTTCTTCATTTTGTTCTTCATGCTCTTCATCAGATTCATCACTTAAAGTAGCATTGAAGTTCAATTTCAGTTTAAGCAAGGTATTAGCACATTCATTCGCATAATGACCATACCCATGACATGCATTACATTGAACAGACTTTCTATACTTAGGGTCAACTTTGTCATACCTGCCTTTGATTCCATTACCAATTTGCCTTGATTGGAACGCATTACCTTTCTTTTCAAAGGTTTGTGGAGAGTTGTTGATCTGAATCTTTGATTGAATGTTGCCTTTGAACTTGCTATTCCTCTTTTTCATAAGAGCTTTGAATTGTCTTGTCATAAAAGCAATGTACTCCTCGGGGTTGGAACATATGTCAGCAACATCATCCTCTGAATCAGCTTCAGTCACAATAGGCACTTGCTCAGCATTTGAAGATGTTTCACCTTTGAACACCACCACTTTCTTTGTGTCATCTTTGTCATCCTTCTCAGTTGTATTCATCTCATACGCACGTAAGATGCTGATCAGTTCATTTTGACTTAGTGTATTTGTATCCATTGCCTCTTCAATTTCAAAAATCTTTGCATCGAAGCGCTTAGGTACAATATGCAAAATCTTATGAACCAATCTCACATTGGAAATGGGATCTCCAAGAGATTGAGCTTCATTTGCAATTTCAGTGACCCGTTCATTATAAGAATAAATTGTTTCATCCTCCTTCCTCTTCACGTTCTCGAACTTTGTCCCAAGCATTCGAAGTCTGGACCTTCGAACACTATCAGAACCTTCATTGTGCTCTTGCAATCTATCCCAAGCTTCCTTTGCAGAAACACATGTTGATATGATCTTGAACATGGTCATATCAACTGATGTGAATATTGAATTCAAAGCTTTAGAATTGTAGCTAGCAGTTGTACTTTCATCATTAGTCCAATCCAGTTCGCATTTGACTGTAACTTCTCCTTCTTCATCTGCAACATTTTTAGGAGGTGTCCATCCTGAAAGTATAGTTCTCCGGGCACGTTCATCAATTGACTTGGTTTCCAATACGCATAGTTTATACCATCAAGAATTGGTGGTCTCAAACTTTGTGGAGTACGTGGATATTCCATCGCCATAACAAAAAAACAACACACTTGACACAGGATCTAACTTAGTAAAATCAAGTTTTGGCTCTGGTGCCAGCTGAAAGTGTGTTATGCCGGGTTGTGTTTAGTAAAAACAGAGTAATGTTACACTGAATGTGAGACCACCAATTCTTGATGGTACAAACTATGCGTATTGGAAACCAAAGATGAGGATGTACATCAAGTCAATTGATGAACATGCTTGGAGAAGTATACTTTCAGGATGGACACCACCTAAGAATGCTGCAGATGAAGAAGGAGAAGTTACAGTCAAACGCGAACTGGATTGGACTAATGATGAAAGTACAATTGCTAGCTATAATTCTAAAGCTTTGAATGCAATATTCACATCAGTTGATATGACTATGTTGGTCCCGGTGCAAACGAGTCTTACACGTGTATGGGGGGAATACACCTGTTCAGTGATTTTTAAAACTTTTCTTCACTGAGGTCAGATGGGTCAGGTTGTCCTGATGATTTGGCCCCGAGAAGCACTGACGCCTCGAGTCAAAGTCTACCCGAGACAAATGATCTGAAATTGCTTTCGAAACCTCGGATAATCCCAACCGAGCCTCGAAGTTTTTCGAGATCTTGAGTTGCTTGAATAGCTACTCAGATGTGCGGAATGGTTGGCCCTAAGTTTATACTCGTTTTATGCTTTGCTGAAAACCTTCCTTTTAATGGAATAATGATTAAGGCTGTGATTCAGTTAGATGCAACTTCAGTGGATTGATTCCAACTGAATATCAGTGAAAATATGCTTTCAGTTAAAGATATGCAATGATAATCAATGCGAATGTAAAGCAAATAACACAAAGAAGTTATAGTGGTTCGAGACTCAAGCTCCTACGTCCACTCTCTCTGACCTTCAGAGAAATTCCTTAACCACTTCCTAAGGTTTTCTGACTACCTCAATGTAGTTTACTAACCTTTCTATTTTGACTTTTCTGACTACCTCTGTAGTTTACTTACTCAAAACACACACAAGCTTTTTTACTATCTGTAGGTCCCGAACGGGTTTTGTGAGGGTGGAAGTCTAGAGGGAGGGTGAATAGACTTCCAAAACTTTTCGTCTTGGATCGGTGTGAACTGCAGACACCCGATCGAGTGCTAGTGTATCGGTTTAGATCGATGTTCAATCTTCTTGAGTGCCCGAGGGCGGTCGGTTTGATATCTGTCGATTTAAGTGAATGATCACGAAGCTTGTTTTTACCCGTGTAAAAAACCGGTTTTATCAATCGATTCTTAAGTCGGGCCAACAACCGGTTGACCGATGTTTCAATCGATCGGATCGGTTGCTTGGTGCGATCGAGCTTAACTTTAGAATATGTATGCGCTTTAAACTTCGGTTGAATGACTTGTGTAAAGCGATAAGAAAGCAAGTAAATGCACACAAGACTTTTTATAGTGGTTCGATTTAAACCCGTCCCCATGTCCACTCTTCCCTTAACACAGGGAACCTTAACCTACTTTAACTTTGTGGGACTTATATCCTTTTCAGATGGCCGAGATGTTTACCGAGTTCCCACTCTTACAAACTTAACCTGTGGGACTTATATGCTTTTCAGGATGGCCGAGATGTTTACCGAGTTCCCACTCAAGCTTATCCTCTGGGACTTATATCCTTTTCGGATAGCAAAGATGTTTATCGAGTTCCCACTCTACAACGTAACCAATGGACTTATATCCTACAAAGAGGATAAATGAGATGTTTAATGAGTTCTCACTCTACTGAGACTTGACCTAACTTGTGTTTGGGTAAAGAATGATTGAGGGTTCCAACCGAAATCTATCCTCGGTGCTTTAGGTAGCCAAAATGCTAGTGGATAGGATTTCTTGCTAAGAACTATGGGATGAACACTCTAAGAATAATCTTCGGATGTAGTGTTCTTTTTGAGTGGAGATTTGTCGTAGCTTTTAGCTTCTTTTTTCGATGTCTCCGTGTTTGTTCTTGCGTTTTCACTTGTTGGTCCTTTTCTTCAAAATGAAGATCGATCCCATTTTATAGACCTCGAAATCAAAGAGTCGTTGGAGAGCAATTTGAATTTCGGCCATATTAGGTAGGTCATGGGATATGATTGTGACGTCTTCATTTTTTTAGCGTGGCCGTAGGCATGATTAAGCGCCATTTTTGTCTGCAGCAGTCAGATCCCATATTGTCGGCTCTTTTTTTGTGCACGTCATTTTCTCCTTAGCTTCACGAGCGGACTTTAGAAATTTGCCCATTAGGCGATTGATATTCCTTTTGAAGAGGATTCGCCTTTATCTCGTGTATCTTTTTTATTGTCACCAGTGTGAGTGACTTGATCAAATAACCGATCGATCTACCATGTTGAGTCTTCAGTTGCACATTATCTTAGCTTCAATATGCAGACTCTGCTGAAAGTAGGTCTTCAGGTCTTTTGATCTTCAGGTGTTTACGAGCCTCGGTGTATATAAATCGTCTTGAGTCTTCGTTTTGATCTTTGAGTCTTGAGTTTATCCGAGTCTTCGTGTTCATCCGACTCTTCATGTTATCCGAGTCTTGATGTCTTCTTGTCTTCACCGATCTTCTGACTTCTTGTCTCCTGATTTGCGCTTAGTCTTCTGATCATCTGACCTTCTCTGGGTCATCTGATACTTCGACCTGACCTATACATATTGAGTTCCCCCTCAATATGTGACATATCTTTTACATCAACTATCTATACATTTCAGCTGGTCATCTTATTCTGATTCTAAGTCATCAGTCTGACTGGTCCTATTACAACCTGTTTTGGAACTTCCATCAAAACTAAATTACATATTTCCCAACAATTTCCCCCTTTTTGATGGAACCAAAACACTTAACCAAACTTGATCAAAAAAACAGATACCATGAATGGAAATGTAGATAATGCAAATAGTACATACCTCAGAAGACAATGAGATGATTGTCTTAGAATCAGTGGGATGGAAAGTTTTATTCAGATAGGTGTGTGCATTGTAGAATATGTGAAAAGCGTACCTATCATCTGATTCCAAGTTGTCTTCTTCAGGTGTACTTGAACATTTGCAGTTCTTTGGGGATGCCAAACATCCTGTACATCCTTTGCATTAGCTTGTCCAGCTCTTCTTTTCTATGGATTCCTCCCTTTTCAGCTAGTCCATAGTAGATGTTCTTGAATTTAACGGGATCTAGCTTGTTGTTTGGACGCAAAGGTGGAAGGAGTAGTTCAAAGGGTGGAGCTTCTGGTATCAGTGACATGATCTTGTCGTCTGTCATCACTGTCTGGTAGAAGTCTGGATACTTTGTTTCTAACCAGTTCCGAAATTCATCATCATTTTCAGTCTGATCTTGATGAATTGGAATCTTCTCCAGGATGTGGATGTCACATAACCATTTTCCTCTGATCTGATCCCATTCTGGAAGCAAATCTTGTCGTGCACAGAGGATGCCTTTAACAGGTGCTGGAAGGGCATTTTTCTCCCAAGAAATCTCCTCTGCTGCAGCTTCGGTCTTCCTCTTCCTTCGGATGTAGGCAATGTTCAGCCCCTTTGCCTCTGCTAACTTTTGCTTCTTGATTGCGGCCTCTCTTATTCTCTGTCTTGTTTGCTCTTGAACTTGTTCAGGAGTCATCTGGCTTTTGGTGGAGAATATCTGGCCTTGTCTCTGATCTTCCGCAGTTGCTTTCATCATCTTGCTTTTGCCTTTCTTCCTCCTCAGAGTCTGCTCAGGTTCATCTTGTTCATCTTCTTCAGCTAATTTCTTAGCGAGTTCAAGGCTCTTGGCCTGATCATCAGCTTCCATTCTTTTCTGAACGGATGAAGAGAAGTCTTCAATTTTGTCGACTCTAACAGTAATCTCTAAAAGAGCACTTTTCTGCTCAACGATCTCTTTACTGTGTTGCTCCATAGTTTCTTTTATTTCAGCAACGAGATCGGTAGATGGAGTGGCTGGCAAGTTAGATACAGTGGTTTTTGGTAGAGATGAAAATTTTACCAACTATGTCTGAGTCTATTTTTCTTCCTTCTCTTTGTTCTCTTTTTCTTGAGTCTGTTTTTTCAGATTCTCTTTTCCTTCGGACTCTTTTCGGACTCTTTTCCTTCCCCTTTTTTGGTTGCATCAAAGAGGTTGGACATCTTGTGGTTCGAGTTGTTAATTGCCGTGAGATCTCCTCTCTAAGTTCCTCGACAACAAGAGGAGTGATCTGGACGGTGGCAGAAGGTGCAGGTGTGTAGAAGCGTCTGAGAGCAGTTTTGATTTCCTGTCTTGCCTTTTCTGTAGAAGCTAGAAAATGTTTCAAACCCATATCCAAGTGATTGTTGGTTTTATCCAAGGATGCCCAGACACTCTCCAAAAGTACACGTAATCCGATTGAGCATCTCTATCTCGAACCGAGAGTTTGTCGATCGAGCTTGAGCTTCTCGGAAGAGGGTATACTAGTTGCATTACTTGACAAGGATGGCATTGTGCATCCCAACAGTGTGACTTTGTTCCTTGTCAACTAGTTTCGCTTGCTCATCTTCAAACCGCTTCATCAGATCTGCTGTGAGCGCTGCGAATTTGTCTTCAAATGCAGCCTGGATCCCATCCTGAATCTTCTTAGAGTGATGATCTAGGGTATCAGAGCTCATTTTAGCAGTCTGTTAAGATGTTGAGGCCTTGCCAAATTGGGTCTCATCTGCAGGACCCATTCTTGGTTCATCGGCAGCTCCCTCATGATCTGTAGGAGGTTGAACGGTTTCCCCGCTTATCGGCAATTTCGAACCTTTTCGTGAATCAAATGCCATTGGATATCGCTGCTCGATGCCAATTCAACAACATTTTCAATCCCAGCATTATGTAGACATTTCATCTCTAAGTCTACAAAGAAGTCTGATCCCAGAGTTGTCATTAGAATCAGAAGTTCTTCAATGCTCTTCAGTCTGATATCCCTCCAGAACACTATCTCTTCTATCTGTTGCTGGATGCCAGGATGTTGATCCAATTCAGGGCATAGATCCAGCAGATACTCTTTGATATGTTGCTTCATTATTCTTACGATGGGGCTCTCTGGAGCAGGTGAAGCAAGTATTGTTCTGGTGTTGAAGGGATTATGAGAGATGGACACATGTTCGTCGAATCTCTCAGGTTCTTGAGACTGGATTGGGGATTGGGATGTTTGTTGTTAAGGTTCGTTTTCAACGTGTAGAGGGTGTTCAGTTTCCTGAATGGGTTCATTGATTGGTGGTGTGGGAGATTTTGTTCTGAGAGGTGAGGGTGAGGGAGAGAAGGTTTTGTGGGAAGAGGGTGGAGGTGATGATTTATGAGGAGAGGGTGATGGTGATTTGGAAGTGGGCTTTGGCGATCTTGCTTTCTGGAAGATCTTGGTTAGAGGCAGAGAATCAGATGGTGATTCTTCCTCAGATTGCACCACTTCTGTCCTTCTGACAGATTTCTCTCCTTCTGCTGCGATCATCTGTTCTTCCCGTACTTCTCTGATAGTTGGCTCAGAGCGGACTGCTATCTCTTCATCTGATCTTTCTTGCATCAGATCCTCTGTTCTGCTGGCTTGCTTGGCAGAACTTGGAGCAGTTTTCAGAGGAGATGAGACTCTCTTCTGACGTTTCCACTGAGCGTCTGGTTTCTTGGCCAGATCTTTCCTCTTCATCCTCTTCTCTTGAATGACCTTTTCCTGCACTTCAGATGATGCAGTTGCCTTATCTTTTCCTTTCTTTTCTCCCTTGGGTTTGGGCACATAAGGAGTCGGATCCTCATCAGCTTGTCCGGGTAGGGACTCATCTTTACCCAATATGGCCTTGTGCTTTGCTTGATAAATCTTCGCTCCATTCTTGTTCCATTCATAATTCTGTGGCAGCTTATCCAACAGAATGATAGAGATTTTGTTTATGAATGAGCACTTCGAAGATAAGCACACTTCATTGCTCTGGGTCAGTTCGAACTTCCCGGAGTCTTTTCTCAGTCTTGCTTTGACCATACCCAACCAATCGATGTCTGAAGCCTTCTTGATTATTGCAGCCATTACACTTATCTTGTATGAAGTGACCACATCAAGGCTGTAAGTCGAGCACATGATCACCTTCTGAACGATCTCAAGAAGAAGGCGATACTTTCTTTTCAGATAGGAGGCTTTGACGTTCGTCGTGTTCTCCTTATTTGCTGGTCTCAACAGCTTGGCTTCAAGAAACTCCTTTTCTCCTACAGCAGTCATGTAGGTCTCTGGATTGATGCTTCCTCGAGTTAGTCTGAATATCCTCTGTAGATCGTCATTCGTCACTCGAACTTTCATTCCGCCAATGGAAGAAATCATGTCAGCATCATTGTCTTCATCCCTCTGCAGATTGTAAAGATACTCCAGGGCTTCATGGGTGTGAACGATGTTCTGATGAGTAGAGCAATATCGTTCCAGTCCACACGATCTTAAGCACTCCAGAATTTCCAGCGATTCCGGATCTGTGGTGATGTTGAAGACGACGTACTTTTCATCAATGATGTCTTTCTTCATTGATGCAAAGTTGCAGTACTTTTTCCCTTGTCCCGGTCTTGAAACAAGATGTGCCATTTCTGTAAGATATGCAGATTGATGTTTAGTTTGAGTAAGATATTTCAATAAATTCATCCAAACTAGCAAAATTCAGCATCAATTTAGCAAATAAGCGTTTAGATCCAATAAATTACATAAATACAACTTGAAAACCTAGGTATCATAGAGAAATCTAGATCATGCAATTAATTTAAAACAAGAAATTACCAGTAATTGATTCGAAAGATTTTGAAATCGGAAGTGTAGAATCAAATGATTTCGAAGGTAATTCTTAGAGAATTTTAAACGAAATATGATCTTTTCAGAATTTTGAGAAGACGAAGTAGTGGAAAGCGGTTTTCTGAGAAAAAATTGGATTTTGTAGAATACGAGGGAAAACCTTTTTGCACAACTTTCCAAAGTACTCAAGTATCCGTGTTTTGAAATCAATGGCTGAGATTAGTCGGCCAGAAAGTATTTTGATCGCACGGTTGAGAAAAACAGTCTTCTCGTTTTCCAGACTCGAAAAATCGCAATAAAACATTTTGAAAACATTTTCAGGTCCGCATTAAAAGCTTTGCAGAGCATGCGTCATGAATAGTGTAAAATAAATCAATTAATTAAATAACGCATATAAAGATATTCAGAAAGAGATAAATAAGGGAGAGTATATGACTGATTGATATTGTAATCAATCAGTTACCACGGTGATCTGATCTGGTACTTTGTTGACTTATCTGATGTTTGCCTCATGCATTTCTCAACAATATCTCGCTTATCTGATCAGATTCTTTGCTTGAAACGCTTCGCCACTTATCTGATCCTCTTTTCTGGAAAACTTCATCCTTCAGTTTTCTTCTATAATCTCGCATTAACTGAAGTCAACTCCTGCCAAAACTTTTACTTCGGGGAGTCCAAAAGTCGCCTCGATTCCCAAATCGGCGCGATTTGACATTCCATAATAATGGCATAGATACGCTATGATTTAATCACACCGTTAACTCATCCAACCATTAGCCGCGTGTTCCTAACGCGTTGTCGATGCAAATTTCTCTTAAGATTTTCTGAGACGATGAAATTTGCATTTATACCCATAATTTCCTTCTATAAATAGCCTGGGGTGATAGGCGAACAACACAATCATAAACCATTTCATCTTCTTTAGCATATCCTTCATGCTTTTCCGATGAGTTCCTTATCTCCGATGAAACTTTCGATGGGAACCTTTAGCCCTTTTCTAATGAAATCAGCTTCTCAGATCAACCCTGTGTGTTCCTTCACACTGCTTTCTTCGTCATCTAAGATTTCACATACGATCAATGCTAAGCTTCTTTACCACCATGGAGGCGGATCTGCTAAGGCAAATGAGAAGGCACTTCTCCTAACCGTATGCACCTTGTGCGCCTATCGAGATGACAGTATTAGCATCAACAGACTCAGTCTGAAACAAAACATGAGTTTGGTGTACAAAAAAGTGTATCAAACTCAATATTTGCATGAGACACTCATGGCCATATGGTCTTTGTGACCAAACCTGTGTCACTGTGTCCCATTTAACAGCTGGAGAGCCCATTGATTTTAGGTCTAAGGGCTCCTAGCTTAAAGATCCTTCAAGGCTCGCTCTCGCTTCTCACTCCAAGATTCTAAGAGTGGCTTTCAGGATTCTAGAAGCTTCTCTGCTGCCCCCTGGGTCGGAGAGTCTGAGAGCATCAACTCTTAAAATCTCTCTCTCTCCTTCCCTGCCTAGGGTTGTCTTAGGGTTGATGGTTTATGTATCGACCTCCGGGTCTTCTTGTACTTGTAATACCACTTGAAGATAGATGTAGCATTTGTAGCTTTTGATATCACTTGTAACTTGTAAAAATGACCTCCGGGTCTTTATCAATGAAAAACTCTGTTATTCCATTGCTGTGTTGTTTTCTTCTGACTTATGTGATCTGTAGCTTTAAACTTGACTTGTTTGTTAGTTGTAGCTTCAATCGACTTATAAAGTAATCTTTACAATCTGATCAGTTCCCCCTTAATCTGATATATCTTGAACTGATCTGCCCTTTGTCTGAACTTCAAATCGGCTCCTCGTCTGGTCGTCTGATCAGTTGAGATTCCTAACTCAATTGATTCCACTTATCCTTGGTTAGTCTTTTAACCAACTGAATCTGGAGATCAATCCTTCAACCATATCTGGTGCATTTTCTCCAAGATCCAGAAGCCCTAGCTCGTTGCATAACTCTCTGAATCTGATCCCAGCTAGTGGCTTGGTTAAGATATCAGCTTTCTGCTTGTCAGTATAGATCTTTTCTATCCTGATATTCTTCTTTTCAACATGATCTCTGATAAAATGGTGTCTGACATCCACATGCTTGCATCTTGTATGTAGAACAAGATTCCGAGTGATTGCAATAGCACTATTACTGTCACAGAATATAGGTACGTTCTTAGCTATGATGTTGTAATCCCTCAGCTGCTGACTTAGCCAGAGCAGTTGGGAACAACAGCTTCCTGCAGCCATATATTCTGCTTCAGCAGTAGATGTCGCAACTGATGTCTACTTCTTCGAAAACCAAGATATCAGTTTATTTCTAGAAACTGACATGAACCTGAGGTTGACTTCCTGTCGATTCTGCAACCTCCGTAATCTAAATCAGAATACCCACTAAGCTCTAGATTGTCATCTGATGGGTAAAATAAACCAAGGTTTACAGTCCCCTTCAGATATTTGAGAATCCGCTTAGTCGCTTCTAGGTGGCTTTGCATTGATTTGCTTGAAATCGCACATACACCCCACTTTAAAAAAATAATGTCTCGGTTGGCGGGCAAAAGTATAGTAGAGATCCAATTAGAGCTCTATACTCCTTCCGATTCATTTTCTCGACCATCTTCGCCCGATCCATCTTGAATCCGGTCATCATTGGAATTCGCTTCCTTGCGATCTTTGAACTCCGAACTTTGCCATAGATTCCTTGTGTATTACCGGCGAGATGAATATTCCTTCTGTACTTTGCTTGACTTGCAATCCCAGAAAGTAATTCATCTGACCCATCATGGACATCTCGAATTTCCCTTGCATCAACTTGCTGAACTTCTCACATAGCTTCTTGTTGGGAGATCCGAAGATGATGTCGCCCACGTAGATCCGAACCATCGTAATATCTTCTCCATCTTCTATTCTCAATAAGGTTACGTCCATTGCTCCTTTAGTGAACCCGCCGTCTGTCGAACTGAGAGAGTGTATCATACCAAGCTCGAGGAGCTTGTTTCAGGCCTTAAAGAGCTTTCCTTAAACGGTACACTTGGTTGCCTTTTTCAAAGCCTGGAGGTTGTTTGACATAAACTTCCTCTACTAGTACCCCATTTAAGAATGCACTTTTTACATCCATCCGATACACAAATGAACCCTCTCAGGGAAGCATATGCCGAAAAATGAATTAATGGCTTCTAGGCGAGCGACTGGTGCAAAGGTCTCATCATAATCAATTCCTTCTGATTGTGAATACCCCTTAGCAACAAGTATTGCCTTATTCCTGGTTATGACATTTTGTCATCTCTCTTGTTCTTGAATACCCACTTTGTGCCAATTACGTCTTGATGAGTTGGTCTGTCCACCAATTCCCAAACTTGATTTCTCTCAAACTGTTCCAGCTCCTCCTGCATGGCTAGAATCCACTTTTATGTCTTGTAGAGCTTCCTCATCAGTAGTTGGTTCCTTCATAGACGATAACAACAAAGATATATGGCACTTTCACCAATCTGATGTCTAGTTTTGACTCTATCAGATGGGTCTCCGATAATCAGATCAGTTGGATGACTGGTAATCCAGGACCTTCTGTTCTGATGTGCGTCTGTTTGGAGAACGTCATCCATATCTGATAATTCATTACTAGTGATTGGGAGTGGTGCGGAATTATGATCCACTTGATAAGAACATGTCTCAGCTGATGTTGGACTCATCATGTGCTGAAGTCTGTTCATAGGAACTTCGAAGTTCCCCCGAACCGATGGTTCGGGCTTGATACCGCCTCACCGTAATAGCTTTTCTTCAATCGACAGTTGTGCGTACCTTTTGGTCTGATTGACCTGTTGAATCAGTAAGATCAAGTTCTGGGATGTGCACTGTTACGTGTTCAGGTTCTTTATCCTTGATGCTTAGCTGATTCATTTTCTCGCATGTCGTAAACGGTTGATCCGCACGGCTTGTTCCGAGGCAACTTTTCTCTTTGTTCGAGGGATGTCTCATCAAAGACCACATGGGGTGTTTCTTCCACAACTAAAGTTCGTTTATTGTAAACTCGAAAAGCTTGCCGGATGAGGAATATCCTAAGAATATGCCCTCATCTGACTTGGCCTCAAAAGTCTTCAACTGACTTTTCCCATTGTTGTGAATGAAACACTTGCACCCAAAAACATGGAAGTATGAAACACGAGGTTTTCTGTCTTTCCACAGTTCATAAGGTGTTTTGAAGTGAGTCTTAGTCAGAGAACATCTGTTCTGAGTATGGCATGCTGTGTTTATTGCTTCTGCCCAGAAACGGCTTGGTGTGGCATGTTCAGCTAACATAGTGCGAGCAGCTTCCTTGAGAGTTCTGTTTCTCCGTTCTGCTACTCCATTTTGTTGTGGCGTTCTTGCAGCTGACGTTTCATGTTGTATACCAAACTCAGTGCAAAAATTAGTAATAAAGGAATTCAGGAACTCTGTACCTTTATCTGATTTGATCTTTACTATGCTGACACCCTTCTCATTTTGTAGCTTTTTGAGCAGTTCGGGTATCTTAGTCGTTGTCTCGTTCTTCTTGTATAAGAATACAACCCAAGTAAACTTGGAATAATCATCCACGATTACAAGAGTATATTTCCGTCCACTGAGACTGACTGGTGTAACTGGTCCGAATAGATCCATATGGAGCAGTTGCAATACTCTACTGGATGCTGGTCCAGGTATTCCCTTGAATGAGGCTTTAACTTGTTTTCCCTTCTGACATGCGGCACATGTCTGATCTTTGGAGAATATCTCATTCGGAAGTCCCTCAACCAAAGACATCCTAGCGATCTTGTTAAGAGTCTTGAAGTTCAGATGACTCAATCTTTTGTGCCAGAGCCAACTGCTACTTTTAGAACTCTTAACAATTAAGCATGAATTCTTCGGGCAACTGTTCCAATCTGCTATGTAGATCGTACCTTTCCTTGAACCAGTTAGCATGATTTGTTGAGTGGCTCGATTCCTTATCGTACACTTGTCGCTCGAGAACTCAACGCTGAATCCGTTATCGTAGAATTGTGATACTGATAGTAGATTGTGCTTCAATCCTTCGACATACGAGACTCCAGTTACTTGTACATCATCATTCTCTAAGGTTCTGAATCCCTTGGTAAAACCAAAGTTATCATCACCGAAGAGTACACGTGGGCCTTCTTGTTCTTTGTAAGATCTAAGGAGATGTTTACTTCCAGTCATGTGCCTTGAGCATCCACTATCGATGTACCAGATAGTTGCTTGTGCACCTCCTTTGTTGGACAGTCCCACGCGAACCTACAATCAAATCAGGCTTTAGGTACCCCTTTGGAATTGGGTCCTGGGGGGTTAGTGGTGGATTTAAGGATCCACACAAACAGAGCACTTCTATGAAAATCTGAAAGATTATAAGGTCTGATTTGTCTCCCATACATATCAACATAATAATATGTCTCTTTATATGCTTTCTGATTAGTATGATTATTAGTGTGAGCCTTAGATGACTTAGAAGACTTGGGATTTTTCTTTATATTTTGTCTTCTTTTAATCCAGTGTGGCTCAGGTGCAGTAGCCCTAGATCTCTGATTATAAGGGTAGGTACGACTGCTACCATCAAAAGATTCATATCTTTTTGGTATAGATGGTCTTTACAGTTTACCTATAGCTTGCTTATTAGGCAGCTGACCTTGATTGGGTTTCAGATTAGATTTCCTTCTTATGGGTTGTCTCTTCTGATACCTAATCTGTTGATCAGGTTGAGGTCTCTTCAGAAGAACTGGGTTCTTCTGTTGATTCCTCGGCTGATGCTTTATCAGTTGGGGTCTATTTCTGTTCCCTTTCTGATTAGGCACCTGCCTTACTTGCTCAGCAGGTTTTTTTCCCTTATTAGATACAAGTTTAGCTTTTAGTGTATCTTTGTCAGAGACTCGTTTGATTACACCCTTTTGAAGTGAATCAAACAGGGCTTTTGAGGATGTAGAAGGGTTCTCATACCCAATTCCCTTCTTGTTAGTCGGCGTTCGAAAATAGGTGTTCATTTCTTGAACGGTTTTAGATGACTTCATGAAAACCTCTATTTTCTTCCGCAGACTATCCTCAGTAGATTTAAGACTCTCATGTAGTCGGAATAGCTCATCAAATTTAGCTTGAAGGATTTTGAAATCATCAGCTTGTTGTTTGTTGATTGCTAGTCGATCTTTGATCTGTTTCTCCCGATCGAAAGATTTAACCTTGAGCGTTAAGTTCCTCGCCATCCTTCCGAAAGCGCTTTAGAAAGAGATTTCGGTAGAGTTTTACTTGAGCGTTCTCTTTAACGAGCTGATTATTTCTGATCCTTAGCTTATCATTTTCAGCTTCCACTATTGTATAAGTGTCTACTGCTTCAGAGAGATCATCAAGCAATTGCTCAGAGTAGAGCTGCAAGTCAATCTCTCCAAAGAAAAGCTAATAATAGCAGGTGTGGAAATTGAAAAGGCAAAAGGTTTGGAGGTTACCTCAGATTGGTCCTCCTTGGCCATCAGGACGACTTCATCGTCATCTGAAGAGAATATCAGATCTTCATGCTCGTGGAAGTCAACAAAGATCCGCTTATCGCATGTAAGTCTTCTCTGAGATGAGTACCTAGAGTCCTCGGAAGGCGATATGAATCATCAATTCCGGATGTGTCCGACTACGGTGGCTTTCCTATCTCTCGAGCGTTGCTCTCTTTTGTTCCGTTTCTCCTCTTTCTCTCGGGAGTCGGTCGTAGGCGTCCGTCTTTGTAGTGACTGGTTTCTCGCAGATTGAAGCATGATCCTCGATCTCTGGAACTTCCTCTCCAGTGAGTCACTCCGTCTCAGGGATCTGTCGGGACTTCCCTTTCGATAATGTCGAACTTCTTCTGTCGAATCTGTTATCTCTTCTCTCATCTGGCGAATCATCTCTTTTCTTTTCTTCTCTCGTGATCTCTTCGATCATCGATCTGTTCTTTCTCGTGATCTCTCGGTTGGCCTCTGTTTATTTGATAGTCATTTGAGAATCTCGATACTTACCAAGCCGAGTATTTGTTCTTTCAAGTTTCTTGGTAAGCGAGCGATCTGTTACCTTGACTTATGATGTTTCCAACAGGTTCAGTGGCCTGCGATCTACTGCTGGTTGCTTTAAACGTAACTGATTTAGACGTTGAGGCTTCAGCAGGCGTCTCATCTTCATCTGCTTGTCCTCTTTCAATTAAGTCAAACTCGTGAGCTTTAAGGCTTAAGAACAAGCTACTCGGCTTCATCTTTGAAATGTCTTGGCAATCCTTGATTACCGTGACTTTCATGTCCCATTTCTTGGTGAGAGATCTTAAGATCTTGTAGTTGATATCTTTGTCTGACATCTCTCTACCAAGTTCTCGTAGCTTATTGACTGACATGGTGATCCTCCCATCGAGCTCGTTGATGGTCTCGTTGGGAAACATCTTTAACTTTTCGAACTTCACCAGTTCAGCTTGTAGGTGGCTGTCTTTGATCTAATCATTTCCTTTGCATATCTCAGCAAGAGTATCCCACATTGCTTTTGCGGTTTTGAGATACTTTATCTTCTCTTTGGTGACTTTATCCATTGTCTTCATGATTATATGCCTGGCAATTGTATTTAGAGTAAACAGCTTTCTTTCCTCTGCATCCATCGTAGGCGGGGGCTTTTTGCACAAGACTTCCCGTGGCAAAGTCTGGATCTCCTCCGATTGCTGGGTTGTCGTGGTATATGATGATGGGTCCTCGTTCAATGACTTCCATCATTCTGCCGTTTATCGATCCTAGATGGTTGCACATATATATAGCCCAATCTGCATACTCATCAATTGAAAATTTAGGTAAATCATGATACATACCAGAGGTATTATCCATGCTGAGTGATTTTGAAGACGAATGAGTTTTAAAAATATTTTTTCAAGATCAGTTCAAATGACCACAAAGATTCTTCCTCAAGAATCGATGATACTCAAAGCCGCTGGTCTCAGAGAACCACCGCCTGATACCACTTGTAGGTCCCGAACGGTTTTTGTGAGGGTGGAAGTCTAGAGGGAGGGGGTGAATAGACTTCCAAAACTTTTTCGTCTTGGATCGTGTGTGAACTGCAGACACCCGATCAGAGTGCTAGTGTATCGGTTTAGATCGATGTTCAATCTTCTTGAAAGTGCCCGAGGGCGATCGGTTTAATATCTGTCGATTTAATCGAATGGTGCGGAAGCTTGTTTTTACCCGTGTGAAAAACCAGGTTTTATCAATCGATTCTTAAGTCGGGCCAAACCACTACGATGTGTCAATCAATCGAGATCGATTGCTTGTTGCGTGCATCGAGCTTAACTTTAGAATATGTATGCAGTTTAAACTCAGTTGAGTGACTTGTGTAAAGCGATAAGAAAGCAAGTAAATGCACACAAGACTTTTTATAGTGGTTCAGACGAAACCCGTCCTACGTCCACTCTTCCCTTAACACAGGGGAACCTTAACCTACTTTAACCTGTGGGACTTATATCCTTTTTAGGATGGCCGAGATGTTTACCGAGTTCCCACTCTTACAAACTTAACCTGCAGGACTTATATCCTTTTCAGGATGGCCGAGATGTTTATCGAGTTCCCACTCAAAAGCAACCTACGCGACTTATATCCTTTTCGGGATAGCCGAGATGTTTATCGAGTTCCCACTCTACAACATAACCGGTAGGGACTTATATCCTACAAAGAGGATAAATGAGATGTTTAATGAGTTCTCACTCTACTGGACTTGACCTAACTTGCGTTTGGGTAAAGAATGATTGAGGGTTCCAACTGGAAATCTATCCTGGTGCTTTAGGTAGCCAAAATGCTAGTGGATAGGATTTCTTGCTAAGAACTATGGGATGAACACTCTAAGAATAATCTTCAAATGTAGTGTTCTTTTTTGAGTAGAGATTTGTCGTAGCTTTTAGCTTTTTTTTGATGTCTCTCCGTGTTTGTTCTTGCGTTTTCACTTGTTGGTCCTTTTCTTCAAAATGAAGATCGATCCCATTTTATAGACCTCGAAATCAAAGAGCCGTTGGAGAGCAATTTGAATTTCGGCTATATTAGGTAGGTCAGAGGATATGATTGTGACGTCTTTGCAATTTTTTGGCGTGGCCGTAGGCATGATTAGTGCCATTTTTGTCTCCGCAGCGTCGATCCCGTATTGTCGCCTCTTTTTTGTGCACGTGTCACTTTCTCCTTAACCATGAGGCGGCACTTTTTAGAAATTTTCCCGTTAGGCGATTGATATTCCTTTTGAAGAGGATTAAATCTTATCCGGTGTATCTTTTTATTGTCACCGGTGTGTGTGTGACTTGATCAAATAACCGGATCGATCTACCATGTTGAGTCTTCATTGCACATTATCTTAGCTTCAATATCTGCGATCTGCTGAAAGTAGGTCTTCGTCTTTTTGATCTTGGTGTCTCTGAGCCTCGGTGTATCCAACGTCTTTGAGTCTTGAGTTTGATCTTTGAGTCTTGAGTTTATCTCGAGTCTTCGAGTTCATCCGAGTCTTCATGTTATCCCGAGTCTTCGATGTCTTCTTGTCTTCACCGATCTTCCGACTTCTTGTCTTCGATTTGCGCTTAGTCTTCTCGATCATCAGACCTTCTCTGGGTCATCTGATACTTCGACCTGACCTATACATATTGAGTTCCCCCTCAATATGAGGCCTATCTTTTACATCAGTTATCTATACATTTCAGCTGGTCATCTTATTCTGATTCTAAGTCATCAGTCAGCTAACAGGTCTGACTGGTCCTATTACAACCTGTTTTGGAACTTCCATCAAAACTAAATTACATATTTCCCAACAATTTCCCCCTTTTTGATGGAACCAAAACACTTAACCAAACTTGATCAGAAAAACAGATACCATGAATGGAAATGTAGATAATGCAAATAGTACATACCTCAGAAGACAATGAGATGATTGTCTTAGAATCAGTGGGATGGAAAGTTTTATTCAGATAGGTGTGTGCATTGTAGAATATGTGAAAAGCGTACCTATCATCTGATTCCAAGTTGTCTTCTTCAGGTGTACTTGAACATTTACAGTTCTTTGGGGATGCCAAACATCCTGTACATCCTTTGCATTAGCTTGTCCAGCTCTTCTTTTCTATGGATTCCTCCGGGATCTAGCTTGTTGTCTGGACGCAAAGGTGGAAGGAGTAGTTCAAAGGGTGGAGCTTCTGGTATCAGTGACCTGATCTTGCCTTCTGTCATCACTGTCTGGTATAAGTCTGGATACTTTGTTTCTAACCAGTTCCGAAATTCATCATCATTTTCAGTCTGATCTTGATGAATTGGATTCTTCTCCAGGATGTGGACGTCACATAACCATTCTCCTCTGATCTGATCCCATTCAGGAAGCAAATCTTATCGTGCACAGAGGATGCCTTTAACAGGTGCTGGAAGGGCATTTTTCTCCCAAGCAATCTCCTCTGCTTCAGCTTCGGTCTTCCTCTTCCTTCGAATGTAGGCAATGTTCAGCCCCTTTGCCTCTGCTAACTTCTGCTTCTTGATTGCGGCCTTTCTTATTCTCTGTCTTGTTTGCTCTTGAACTTGTTCAGGAGTCATCTGGCTTTTGGTGGAGAATATCTGGCCTTGTCTCTGATCTTCCGCAGTTGCTTTCATCATCTTGCTTTTGCCTTTCTTCCTCCTCAGAGTCTGCTCAGGTTCATCTTGTTCATCTTCTTCAGCTAATTTCTTAGCGAGTTCAAGGCTCTTGGCCTGATCATCAACTTCCATTCTTTTCTGAACGGATGAAGAGAAGTCTTCCATTCTGTTTTTGGAACTTCCATCAAAACTAAATTACATATTTCCCAACACTATCCAAGATAGTTTACTCACTTCTTCTCTAGAGTTTTCTGACTACCTCAATGTAGTTTACTAACTCTTTACTACTCCAACTCACCAACAATCACACTCAAACTACCTTACAAAGGGTTTGGGGTTTCTTGGTTGGTTTCCAACTAGGATGAGATATCCTTTACAATTAAGTACAATGCAAAGGCTAGGATATCTCTACTAAGCTTTGGATATATCTTATCAAAACTAGGCTTAGTGAATGAGCTCTCTTCAATGTAAAGCATTTGGGAAATTCTTGGGTTTTCGAGTGCTTCAACTTGCAATAATAAGTTTGAGCTCTTGAGTTGCTTACAAATTTCCCGTAACCTTCAATGTAGAGGGTCACAAGTATTTATAGGCAGTCACCAAGGTCACTCTTGAAAAACTATTCGTTGGAAGAGATAGCTTCATGAGTTTCCTCTTATGGTGTGTGATGAACGACTATTTTTAGGGTTTGAAACTCCCTATCATGTTTTAGGCAATATGCTTTTCATGCAGCCACTCACCACTTTTTTTTGATCGGAAGATAAGACTACTTGATGCTTGTGACAATAACTTCGATTTCGATCGAAAAAAGTCTGTTGTTGTCTTCTTCTGGTTGGCTCTTGTCTTCAGTAAATGTAGACAACATAACGGCTCTTTTTGGTCAATATCTCTGAGTGATATAACCTTAACAACACTTAGTTTTAGTTCCTCTTGTCTGCATGTGAATGTCTTGGGCAATATCTATTTTTCTGAGTAATCGCGCGTTTTCTCGATGATTTGTATCCTTCGAGATAGATATTATTCAGTGCCTCGGAACATTCAGGTTATACTGAGCATTCAAGACATTCTTGAGTTTTCGATAATTCTTGTGTCTTCGATATCCTTTGTCTTCGATCTTACGAGTCTTGAGTCTTGAGTCTTGATGTTTTTCGAGTCTTGAGTATTGATGTCTTCGAGTCTTTAGTGTCTTCTGAGTCTTTAGAGATATCTTGACCGATATCTTTTAGTCTTCATACTTAGTCTTGATTTCTCGATTTCATCTTGACTCTTGATTTCTCGATCTCATCTTGAGTCTTGATTTCTCGATCTCATCTTTGAGTCTTGATTTCTCGATCTCATCTTTTGAGTCTTGATTTCATCTTGAAACTTAGAAACTCTTCAAAATCTTTAGAATCTATCCTGATCTATATCTGCTGACTATACACGGTGCAGATAACATCCTGAACACTCTAAAACTGAATCCTGACTCATCTATCAAAATTATCCTGATCATGTCATACTCAGGGGTTTTGGGATCTAATCAAAATCTCTGTTTATTAAATTCATCTCCCAACAATTTCCCCCTTTTTGATGATGCCAAAACCATCTTGTTACAGAAATACTTAACCTATACTCAGGTTTCAGTTTTTCCTATTACAATACAAGAATGACAAATCTTCCAACAAATTCTTAATAATTCTCCCAACAATTTCACTACACAACATAAGGAATATAAAATATAAAGACATGTAAAAAGATAATGAGATATTATCTTTGAGCATAAAAGATAAAGTTCCATTGATTGTATGATAGCAATTACAGATTACAATGAACTTATCAAAAGTAAAGACAAAAACAAAAGAATTACAAGAGTCTTCAGTCTTGGTCTTCAGTCTTCTTTGATCTTCAGCTCTAGCTCTTCACTCCTCTTCAACCTCATCCACAGGCACTTCAAGGTTGAACATCCCATAATACCTCTTCTTCAATGCATCTCTTTCCTTGATGATATCTGGGTTGTTACCTGTCAGGCCTAACTGGATGGCATATTGAGCAATTTCCTGAGATATGGCTGTTTCATTTACCAAGCCATTCTCTAGCCTAGGAGCAGGGTATGTGTATGGACCAGGGGCAGTGATCTGAACATTTCATTCATCTGCAAGATTAATCCAGCTCTGTAAGTACTTAGGATAGAAGGTCAGCAGATAATCAATGAAGGCTTTATTAGAATCTGAGATTTCCCCTCTCCATTCTCTCAGCACTTCATAGTAAAACCAGAAGGTTCTTTTTATCTCTTCCCAAGCATCATTGAATTGGATTGGCATCCACTTATCAATGTGCAGCCACTTCTGAGTTTTAGCTGTCCCTCTCCTTTTGCTCAGGAACTTTCTGAAACCGCTTCTGCGCTTCTGCTCTTCTTCCTTCTTTTTCCTTATCAAAGAAACTCCTGAAACTGAAGCAGCAATTTTCTTGGCTTGTTCGACCTGAAGTGATCTCAGAGCTCTCCTAGTATTGAAGACTTCTTTCTGTGGTTCCTCTTCAGACTCTTCTAACTCCATTATCAGCTTTCTCTGAGTTGGATTAGAAGCCTTAGCTCTCTTCCTCTCAGGTTCAACAAATGCCACAGCCTTCCTCTTGATAGGTTGTTCAGCGCCGGCTTGGCTTGTCTCTACCCTTCTTCTAGCACTCAGTTTTTCAGTAATGACTTCTTGCATTGTTTCCTCAGAAACATGAGTGTAGACAGGCTTCTCCACTTTCTTGGATTTGAGCTTCTGAGTAGCTTCAACTTCTTTCAAGGCTTCACCAATATTCTTCTTTTCAGCCTCTTTATCTGCCTTTCTCTCCAAGGTGTGTGCCAATAATACCCTCAGGTCAGCTCCGGGCCTTTCCCCCTTCTTGGCACCATACCTTGGAAGAAGTTGGGATAGTGCAGTGTCCATATGGTATTGTTCTTTGCTGACACTTCGCACCTCTCCAGCCAACTAGTCTTGCTCTTCTTCCAGCCTCCTCAAGTGGTTCTTAGCCACAGAGAATTCAGACATTGGTGCAAACTGGTTGGAGAGCACATCTTTAAGCATATCTGTCATCTTGGTCATGAGCATGGAGCCCATTTCCTCAACAACATTTTTGATCAGTTGATCATTCTTCTCCACCAGCTTGGCTTCTAGAAATGAAGTCCTCTCCTGATACATCTACTTCAGCTCTGTACTCAGCTCAGTTTTGACTTCATCTATCTTCCCTTCCATGGCAGTCATCTTGTCATTCAGAGAAGTCTGAAGCTGCATCAGGTCTGAAGTAGAACTCAGACTTTCCATCTTCTGGGACTGGTTGGCCAATGTTTCTTCAATCTGAGCCACTTTGTCCACGATTGGCACAACCTTGTCCAGTTTGTCCATAATGGGAGTGAGATCAATCTCTGGAGCATAGAGAATTTGTTGCTTGTTCTGAGCTAGTTGCTCTGCCTGAGCCTCAGTCTCTATCTGAGCTTCAGTATCCACCTGAGCTTCGGTTTCCACCTGAGCATCGGTTTCCACCTGAGCCTCAGTCTGCATATCAGACATTACAGGGTTAAAGATAGAAACTTCAGTAGCCTTGGCATAATGTTTAGTAGTGCCAAAAGTTACCTGAAGAGTACTAACTTCAGTCTGAGGATGTGTGACATCAGACTCTCCAGCATCAGTACTTTCCTTCTCCAATTGAGATTGCTTCTCAGCATTCCCTTGTTGGTCCCCATCTTGATTTTTATCTTTGGAGCTCGGGGCACCAACATCAGATTATGTCCTTTCAGCAAGCTTCTTCCTGACTAGCTCATCAAAATCTGACACTTTCATCCTGAGCTTGGTCTTTCTGAACCCGGAGAACTCAGTTAATACTGTTGTCTCCTCATTCCACCAGTCTTCACCTCTGAATGAAGCAATATTGAGCATCTCAGGTAGAGTCTGGTTGAGAATGTAGACTGTTGTCCTCAGTCTGAAAAAGAGATACGAAGGTCAGGATATGAGCTTAGCTCAGGGTACCTGTCCAGTATGAACCGTTCCCCCTTGCTTCGCCACTCAGTCTCTTCTACTTCGCCCTTCTTCAGCTTCGGGCTCTCAGGTTCAGTAGGAAGCTCTTCAGGTGCTGAGGGATCAAGGAATGGATCACTCAGGAGCTCATCAAGATTCAGAAGCTCCTGAGGCTCAGCTTGATATGAGGATTGAGCAGGCATCTCCTCAGTTGGAATCTGAGCTTGCTCTGAGGTTTGAGCAGACAACTCCTCAGTAGGAACCTGAGCTTGTTCTGAGGTCTAAGGTCCTTTGAAGATTTCTTGAGAAAATTTATCTGAGCTCAGTGATGTCTCAAGAACCTCAGAGAAAACTTGCTCCTCAGTTTGCTCTTCTGCCGTAGATATAACCTGAGCCAATACTTGTAATGGCGATTTCTGAGCTTTTTGGCCCTCAGGTTGCACCTCCTCAGGCTCGCTCACCTCCTCCTCAGTGGAAATTAACATTCTTTTGTGCTTGGGAGCAAGGGTTTTCTTCTTCATTGCTTCTCCCTTCTCCCTCTTCACCTCCATCAAAGCCTTCCCCCTAGCTTGATGGGCTTCTTCAGTAGCTCCTTCAGCAGCAGCAGTTTCCAACTTTCTTCTCTTTCTTACCCTTCAAAGTCTTTCTTGTAGTTGTAGGCTTGAACATGACTTTAGACTTCGGGAAGGGTGAGGAGTTGGCAAAAATGTCCACCTCTTCACGGCACATCTCCAAAATAAAAGCTATTTTGGTTGCATGAAGAATTTTGCCTTTAATTACCACCAATCCATCCTCCTTCTTGATCTGCTTCGCCTGGTCACTCACCACTCTGATCAAATATCTCAACCAATTGAAATCTGTGGTGGGTGAGTCTTCTATAGCAGCCATTAATCTAAGCTTCAGCATGCTGATCTGCTCAAAACTTCCGGATCGACTCATTATGCACTTACTAACAATATCCAGCAATACTCTGTATTTCGGCTTCAAATGTCGTTTATTCAAAGTAGCCTCAAACTTAATAGGATGCTCTGTTATCCTATCAAGGTATTCCTATTCCCTACCCAACATATACGTCGTAGGGTCCTCTCCTCTATTACACAACTCAAATACATCATTCAAATTTTTGGGGATTATATACAACTCCCGTACAAAATCTACGTATTTAGAGCTATGTTCTAGATGGGAAACAGTAATCTGGGACTCGATACAATCCTCGTCATCTAATTTCAAGTTCGAAATAAACTCTATTACCTCCTTAGAGTATTCAGCTTCTGGTTGGCTTGCAACAAGATTTGTGAGTTTCGCGATTCGTATCATATGCAGCGCCTCTTCTTCGTGGGTTGCATTTGATGAACTTTTAAGCGACACCACATATTCGTACCAGGGCGTGTTGGAAATGGCGAGTTTATCATATATGGAGAAGGTCATATTGAGGATTTTTGAGTGTAGGGTATGCGAATGATGAAGAATTCTGGGCAAAAGGGTTTTTGAGTTGCAGAGAATTTTTGGGAGATGAAGGTTTATAAAATGGGGCTTGAATGAATTTCAAATGAATATATAGAGTGGGTTCGTGGGAAATTGTATCGTTTGATTAAAATCAACGGTTGAGATTGATCACCGACTAATCGGGTATGTGAAAGGACGATCTCACGAAAAATACGCCGCCATTTTAACCTTATTGGTGATTAATTGAATCAGAGCAATTAATGACTATTGACCTTCTTCGGCATTTCAAAGGTCCCGCCCAAAACATTCCCTTCAGGTGTTTTGATATTTATTGCCAATGATTTTCGAGATTCAGTTAAGCAATAAATGAGTTGCATGCGTCATTACTTCTTCAGACTAATTTCCATCTATCAGTCTTACTGAGTATTGACCTTGATAAAATGTCAGTATAATACTGAGTACTGAACGGGTTCAGTATGATACTGAGTACTGATCTTCAGTATAACTGAGTTTCCCAAGACTCAAAGTTCAGTATTTCCAATTTTATCCTGAGTTTCTCAGTAGAAACCTGAGAAAACTTCATGCATCTGAAAACCTTCACTTTTTCAGATTTGCTCTATACACCTGGATCCAACATCCCTAATTCAACTGATAGTTCCTGAAATCTTGATTCAGCCAAAGGTTTAGTCAAGATATCAGCTCTCTGTTTATCAGTATTAATCTTCTCCATCCTGATGTCCTTCTTCTCAACATGATCTCAGATGAAGTGACGTCTGATATCCACATGCTTACATCTGGTGTGCAATACCGGATTTTGTGTAATAGCAATAACACTATTATTAACACAAAATATTGGTACTTCATTGGCTACAATCTTATAATCCCTTAATTGTTGTCTGAGCCAAAGAATCTGTGCACAACGGCTTCCTGCAGCCATGTATTCAGCTTCAGTAGTACTTGTTGCTACTGAGGTATGTTTCTTTGAAAACCAGGATATCAGCTTACTTCCAAGAAATTGACAAGTTCCTGTAGTGGACTTCCTGTCAATTCTACACCCTCCATAATCAGCATCTGAATAACCAGTTAATTCAAGGTTATCATCAGCTGAATACCATAATCCTCTATTCACTGTGCCCTTAAGATATTTCAGTATCTTTTTGGCAGCCTCCATGTGACTAGCCTTAGGATTAGCTTGGTATCTTGCACATATCCCAACAGCAAATGTTATATCCGGCCTACTTGCTGTGAGATAGAGCAATGATCCAATAATCCCTCTTTAATCAGTGTGACTTACTGATTTACCTTCAGGATCAGGATCCATCTTGTAGTTAGTATTCATGGGAATTCTAACTGCATTGCAATTCTGTACACCATACTTTGCAATCAGATCTCTGGTGTACTTTGCTTGGTTGATGAAGATTCCTTCCTTTGATTGTTTCACTTGAAGTCAAAGAAAGAAATTCATCTCCCCCATCATAGACATCTCAAACTTTCCTTTCACCAGTGTAGAAAACTTTTCACACAACTGATGATCTGGAGATCCAAATATGATGTCATCTACATAAATCTGAACAAGTAAGATATTTTCCCCGTCTTCTATCCTGAACAAAGTCCTATCAACAGTTCCTTTGATAAATCCATGGTCAGTAAGAAACTGAGAAAGGGTATCATACCATGCTCTGGGTGCTTGCTTAAGACCATACAAGGCTTTTCTGAGCCTGTAAACTTGGTCATTCTGTCTGAAACCAGGAGGTTGTTCCACATAAACCTCTTCTTTAAGCACACCGTTCAGAAATGCACTTTTCACATCCATTTGATAGACTGTGAACTTCATGTGGGCAGCATATGCAAGAAACAATCTGATGGCTTCTAGTCTTGCAACTGGTGCAAAGGTTTCATCATAATCCAAGCCTTCTTCTTGGGAATAACCTTGTGCAACTAACCTTGCCTTGTTTCTTACAATGTTGTTGTTCTCATCTCTTTTAATCTTGAACACCCACTTGGTTCCAATCACATTGTGCCTTTCAGGCCTATCCACTAGCTCCCATACTTCATTCCTTGAGAATTGATTCAGCTCTTCTTGCATAGCAGTAATCCAATAAGAATCTTATAGAGCTTCTTCAATCTCAGTAAGCTCTTTCTCTGATAGGAAGCAGCAGAATAATGCACTTTCACCATGGAACCTTCTTGTTTTGACACCATCAGTTATATCACCCACAATCTGACTTGTAGGATGACTATCTAACCAACTTCTTCTAGATGTTCCCCCTTCAATAGTATCCTCAACATTTGAAATGTTAGGCTCAGGCATTTCATTAAATTCGGGGAACAACAGAAAAGGAGAAAGGGAATCATCTTCCTCAGGGGAAATTCCATTCAGAACATTGTCAGAGACATTTGTTCCCCTTTGGTTGATAGATTCAGAGATTGCCTCAGCTGTGACCACATCTTCATTGGCATCACATACCTAAGTCTAAACTGGTGTCTGTTCAGATTGGTCAGCTTTGGTGTGTTGGCTTTCCTTCAGTGGAGAATTTCCATCCTGAGTCTCACCATCCTGAGTATTTCCACCCTGAACTTCGTTGTCTGAGTCTGAATCACTCCATTCATAGAAAGTGACTGACTTCTTCATTTCAGGTTCAGAGGATGTTTTGTCATTCTTTTTCAGGCTTAGTCTGGTGATTCTCTTGGTCAGTTCTCCTGCATCATGTTCTTGTTTCTTCTGAACACAAGTAGATTCATCAAAAACAACATGAGGTGTTTCTTCCACAATAAGAGTCCTACAGTTGTAAACTCTGAAGGCTTTACTAACTTCAGAATATCCTAAGAATATTCCTTCATCAGCTTTACTATCAAAAGTTTTCAACTGATCTTTACCATTATTGTGTATGAAACACTTGCAACCAAACACACGAAAGAAAGAAACAAGAGGCTTCCTTTCATTCCAAAGCTCATATGGTGTTCTGCCTTGACTCTTGGTCAGCATGGATTTGTTTTGAGAATAGCATGCAGTGTTGACAGCTTCAGCCCAAAATCTTTTAGGAATATCAGCTTCAGCTATCATTGTCATTACAACTTCTTTCAGAGTCCTGTTTCTTCTCTCAGCAACACCATTTTGTTGTGGGGTCCTTGCAGCTGATGTTTCATGAGTAATTCCATTTGCTGCACAGTAATCAGATATAATATGGTTGATAAATTCAGTTCCTTTATCTGATCAGATTTTGACCACACTCAGATTCTTTTCAATACTGAGCCTTTTCAGTAATTCAGGCAGTTTTATCTGAGTCTCTTTCTTACTGAGTTAGAATATGACCCATGTATATCTTGAGTAGTCATCAACTACCACGAGTGTATATTTCATGCCATTTGTGCTCACTGGTGTTACTGGACCAAAAAGATCCATATGCAACAATTGAAGTATTCTTTCAGTAAAAACATCTACTTTGCTTTTAAATGATGCTCTAATTTGTTTTCCTTTTTGACACGCATCACAAATATGTTCTTTACTGAACACTTCATTTGGTAACCCCCTCACAAGTGCTAATCTTGCAAGTTTATTCAGGGTTTTGAAATTCAGGTGATTCAACCTTTTGTGCCACAACCAACTGGTATCTGTGGAACTTTTTGCAACCAAACATGTATCTTTAGGAGTTGAATTCCAATCAGCAAGATACACATTTCCTTTTCTAGTACCAGTTAGCAGAATTTTCTGTGAGGTATCATCTTTCACATAACATAAGTTCTTTGAGAACTCAACATTAAATCCCTTGTCACAGAATTGGCTTATTCAAAGCAAGTTATGCTTCAAACCAGATACATATGAAACACCATGGATATGAACAGAATCAATTTCAAGGGTTCCATATCCTTCAGTCTGTCCTTTGGAGTTGTCTCCAAATGTGATCTGAGGGCCTCTTTGCTCTACATAGTCACTGAGTATTTGCTTGTATCCTGTCATATATCTTGAACATCCACTGTCAAGATACCATACAGCAGGAGCCAGTTCATCTCCACTCATCAGTGCTATGTGATCTTCATTCAGCTCAGTGCCCTTGTTTTTCTCCTGAAAAATAGATCAATTCTTAGGTACCCATTTGGTGTAGGGTCCTACCAGGTTAGCTGTACCTTTTAGAATCCAAATCTGCCTGACAACTCTAATTACTTTAGAGTGGCTGATCTATCTTCCATAAACATCTAAATACACATTTACCACTCTAGGTGCCTTAGCAAAGATCCTCATGTATGAGTGCTAGCCTTGGCATGAACATGAGCCTTAGAATTTTTCTTGGGTACAGGCCTTTTGTTCCATTGCTTTGGCTTTTGTGCAGCTGGTCTGTATCTCTGTTGACTTGGGTTCAGGAAACCTTTACCCTTAGGCAAGTGGGGTTTTAGGTTACTGTCTTGAATTGGGGTCTTTCAAGTCCCGAGGACTTGGTCTTTTCGATTGAGAATGCCTCTGCTGAGTGTTTCTCTTCCAAAATTCCTCTCACGGGTTCGGTCTGAGATCACTTGAGTTTGTATTCTTAGCCTGAGGCTTTGAAGTACTAGCCTGAAAATTTTCTACTGAGTGGTCACGTTTTCTATCCTTTTCCTGAGGTCTGGGCTTTCTTACCTGAACATTCAGTTTTTCTGGAACAATAGGTCCTTTACCCTTGTCTAAAACTTTGGGCAATTCTTCAGTTCGAAGATTGGATGCCACTTGTTTAACAAAGACTGTCTTAGTGCTACTAGAAGCAGCATTCAAATGACCTTGTGAGGTTCCCCCTGGAATGTATCCCAATCCAAATTTTTATAGTGGCGGTCTCTCGATAACTCAATTTCATCTATTACTTTAGATGCAGAATTCAATAGAGTTAGCTTTCTCTGCGCACTATCCTCACATTTTTGTAGAGTTTCATGCTTCTCAGAGAGGTCATTGAACTTAGTTCTGATAAGCTCAATCTCCTCAATGGATTTCTCTAGTTTTCCATTTAGGGTCTCTATCAACTTCTCTTTCTCTGAGAGTTGTACTTTCAGAACATCTAGTTCATCAGTAGTTCCCATCAATTGAGAAGTGATCTGAGCTTTACTAGAGTCTTTCCACTTTAGATACTCAGCAATCAGTTCTTTTTTCTGCTCTTGAGTTTCATTCAGCAGTTCTTGTAAAACAGCATAGTCCTTCATAAGACTCTCAAAAGAATCCATCAGGTCAAATTGATTGTTTACAGTGGAACTTGACAACTCATGTGCTTGTGTAGGAGCAACAACAATAAGATAGAAGAACTTACCTCTCCTCTGACCATGAGACAGATGTCATCACTGTCACTTTCTGAGCATATCTCATCTGGGAGCTTGAACTTTCTTCAGACTCCTTTTCTTCCTTAGCAATCTCAGCAAGTGTATCCCATATTTCCTTTGTAGTTTCACAATGAGAAATCATCCCCATCACACAATCATCAATAGTGTTATATAGTGTATCTTTGGCAATATAGTCTAGATTAACTAACTTCCTCCCCTCAGGAGTAAGTTGATCATCAGACTTTGGAAATTCAGTCCTGGGATCATTTCTCTCATTTTCAGTAACTCTGGGATTCACAATAGTGAATTGGAATGGCCCTTCAGAGACCACTCTCCACATTCGTTCATGCTTAGAATACAGGTGAGCCTGCATTCTTAATCTCCACAAATCATAGCTCTCTACTGAGAACATTGGAAGTTTCTTAGAAGGCATTATATCTGAGCCTTTTAAGATTTCAGCAAATTAGATCTGTTCAGTAGACCACAAGAATCTTTTAGCAAATTAGACTCTGGCAACCAAAGCAAATGGTCAAGCGAACCACTGCTCTGATACCACTTGATGGTATCAAATCAGAGACAATTTTTTAAAAATAGATCAGTTCAGGTGGTCACTCTGAAATTAGTGAACCTTTTGAACTCCTGCTTTGATACCACTTGTTGGTCCCGGTGCAAACGAGTCTTACATGTGTATGGGGGGGAATACACGTGTTCAATGATTTTTAAAACTTTTCTTCACTGAGGTCAGATGGGTCAGGTTGTCCTGATGATTTGGCCCTGAGAAGCACAGATCGCCCTGAGTCAAAGTCTACCCGAGACAGTGATCCTGAGCTACTTTCAGAAACCTCAGATAATCCCAACTGAGCCTGAGTTTTCAGAGATACTGAGTTGCTTGAATAGCTACTCAGATGTGCGGAATGGTTGGCCCTAAGTTTATACTCGTTTTATGCTTTGCTGAAAACCTTCCTTTTAATGGAATAATGATTAAGGCTGTGATTCAGTTAAATGCAACTTCAGTGGATTGATTCCAACTTAATATCAGTGAAAATATGCTTTCAATTAAAGATATGCAACAGATAATCAATGCAGAACAAAAAGTAAATAACACAGCAAGTTATAGTGGTTCAGAGACTCAAGCTCCTGCGTCCACTCTCTCTGACCTTCAGAGAAATTCCTTAACCACTTCCTAAGGTTTTCTGACTACCTCAATGTAGTTTACTAACCTTTCTATTTTGAGTTTTCTGACTACCTCTGTAGTTTACTTACTCAAAACACACACAAGCTTTCTGACTATCCAAGATAGTTTACTCACTTCTTCTCTAGAGTTTTCTGACTACCTCAATGTAGTTTACTAACTCTTAACAACTCCAACTCACCAACAATCACACTCAAACTACCTTACAAAGGGTTTGGGTTTTCTTGGTTGGTTTCCAACTAGGATGAGATATCCTTTACAATTAAGTACAATGCAAAGGCTTGGATATCTCTACTATGCTTTGGATATATCTTATCAAAACTAGGCTTAGTGAATGAGCTCTCTTCAATGTAAAGCACTTGGGAAATTCTTGGGTTTTCGAGTGCTTCAACTTGCAATAATAAGTTTGAGCTCTTGAGTTTCTTACAAATTTCCCGTAACCTTCAATGTAGAGGGTCACAAGTATTTATAGGCAGTCACCAAGGTCACTCTTGAAAAGCTATCCGTTGGAAGAGATAGCTTCATGAGTTTCCTCTTATGGTGTGTGATGAACGGCTATTTTTAGGGTTTGAAACTCCCTAGCATGTTTTAGGCAATATGCTTTTCATGCAGCCACTCACCACTTTTTGCAGTCTGGAACATAGTACTACTGACATGCTTGATGACTGTCGCTTTTAAAGGTCGATAAAAGTACAGTGTTGTCTTCTTCTGATTGGCTCTTGTCTTCAGTAAATATAGACAAACATTTTGGTCAATATCTCTGAGTGATATAACCTTAAAAACACTTAGTTTTAGTTCCTCTTGTCTGCATGTGAATGTCTTGGGCAATATCTATTTTTCTGAGTAATCGCATTTTTCTCAGTATTGTATCCTTCGAGATAGATATTATTCGATTGCCTCGAGACATTCGGGTTATCTTTGAGCATTCAATTACATTCTTGAGTCTTGATAATTCTTTGTGTCTTCGATATCTTGATTGATCTTGAGTCTCTTACGAGTCTTGATTTCTTACGAGTCTTGAGTCTTGAGTCTTGATGTCTTCGAAGTCTTTAGTGTCTTTTGAGTCTTTAGAGATATCTTGGACCGATATCTTTGAGTCTTCATCTTTGGTCTTGGTTTCTCGATCTCATCTTTGAGTCTTGATTTCTCGATCTCATCTTGAGTCTTGATTTCTTGATTTCATCTTTGAAACTTGAAACTTCAAACTTCTTGAGTCTTGAAATCTTTAGAATCTATCCTGATCTATATCTGCTGACTATACACGGTGCAGATAACATCCTGAACACTCTAAAACTGAATCCTGACTCATCTATCAAAATTATCCTGATCATGTCATACTCAGGGGTTTTTGGGATCTAATCAAAATCTTCGTTTATTAAATTCATCTCCCAACAGACTATGTGCAAGATCATATCAACATGTGTTTCTACAAAAGAAGCTTGAGATAGATTGCAAGAGCACAATGAAGGTTCGGATAGTGTTCGAAGGTCCAAACTTCGAATGCTTGGGACAAAGTTCGAGAACTTGAAGATGAAGGAGGATGAAACAATTTCTTCTTACAATGAACGGGTCAGTGAAATTGCAAATGAAGCTCAATCTCTTGGAGATCCCATTTTTAATGTGAGATTGATTCATAAGATTTTGCGTACTATACCTAAGCGCTTCGATGCAAAGATTTGTGCAATTGAAGAGGCAAGGGATATAGATACACTAAGTCAAAATGAACTGATCAGCATCCTACGTGCGTATGAGATGAATACAACTGAGAAGGATGACAAAGCTGATATAAAGAAAGTGGTGGTGTTCAAAGGTGAAACATCTTCATTTGCTGAGCAAGTGCCTATTGTGACTGAAGCTGATTCAGAGGATGATGTTGCTGACATATGTTCCAACCCCGAGGAGTACATTGCTTTTATGACAAGGCAATTCAAAGCTCTTATGAAAAGAGGAATAGCAAGTTCAAAGTCAACATTCAACCAAAGATTCAGATCAACAACTCTCCACATACCTTTGAAAATAAACGTAATGCGTTCCAACTATGGCAAATTGGTAATGGAATCAAAGAAAGATTTGACAAAGTTGACCCTGAGTATAAAAAGTTTGTTCAATGTAATGCATGTCATGGGTATGGTCATTATGCGAATGAATGTGCTAATACCTTGCTTAAACTGAAATTGAACTTCAATGCTACTTTAAGTGATGAAGGTCCCGAACGGGTTTTGTGAGGGCAGAAGTCTAGAGGGGAGGGGTGAATAGACTTCTGAAAAAGTTTTCGTGCAGATCAGGTGTGATTGCAGATTTCCTGATCAGAGTGCTAGTGAGTCAGTTTGGACTGATGTTCAATCTTACTAAGTGCCTGAGGGCAGAGCAGTTTGATATCTGTCAGTTTAACTGATAGTGCGGAAGCTTGTAAATACCCGAGTGAAAAACCGGTTTTGTCAAATCAGATTCTCAAGTTAGTTTTCAATCGGCTGACTAAGGTGTTAACCTGATCAGATCAGTTGCTTGGTACAGGCTGATGTTAACTCAGAATATGTATGCAATTTTAAGCTCAGTTGTGTGAATAGTGTAAAGCAATAAAAAACTAGTAAATGCACACAAGATTTATAGTGGTTCAGACGAAACCCATCTTACGTCCACTCTTCCCTTAACACAGGGGCAACTTAACCTGCTTAACCTAACTTAACCGAACTTAACCGACTAGACTTAGTTTAATGTGTTAGTCCAACACTTAACAGACGTTTATCGAGTTCACACTCAACCGATCCCAGAAATCAGAAACTAGAATCCCTAGTCTGAAATCTTGCGGTAACAAACTTAACCTAACTTTGAGTTTGGGTAGAGGTTTGTGGTGGTTCCAACTGGAAATCTATCCTTAGTGTTTATGTAGCCAAATGCTAGAGGATGAGATTTCTAAGCTAAGAACAATGGGATGAACACTTAAGAATAATCTTCAAAAATGGTGTTCTTCGAGCGGAAATTCTTCTATAGTTTTTGCTTCTTTTTCAGTCTGCTCGATGCGGTGTGTTCGTCAGTCTCTGTCTTCACTTGACGAGCAATCCCATTTTATAGACCACGAAATCAAAGAGCCGTTGGAGAGCAATTTAAATTTTGGGCTATATTAGGTAGGTTGTAGGATATGATTGTGACGTGCTCCGAATATCGGCGTGGCCGAAGGCATGATTAGTGTCGTTTATGTCCGCAGCGTCGAATCCCGCATTATCAGCTCTTTTTGTGCACGTGTCGCTTTCTCTTTGGCTTCGCGAGGCGGCACTTCAGTATTTGTCTGTTAGACAATTGATATTCCTTTTGTAGAATATTCGTCTTGTCTGGTGTACCATTTTGGTTGACGCCAGGTGTGAACTGACTTGATCAGATAACTGATCAGTCTACCTTGTAGAGTATTCTGATGCAGATTGTCTTAGCACAATTTGCAGACTCGGCTGATGTAGGTCTTCTGGTAGTCTTCTGATCTTTAGGTGACTCTGAGCCTCAGTGTCTTCAGTCATACTGAGTCTTCAGGTTTGTTACTGAGTCTTCAGGTTTATCTGAGTCTTCAGGTTCATCTGAGTCTTTAGGTTCAACTGAGTCTTCAGTTCTATCTGAGTCTTCAGGTTCGTCTGAGTCTTCAGGTTTATCTGAGTCTTCAGTGTCTTCTGTCTTCACCTGATCATCTGACTTCTTGTCTTCTGATCCGTCTTAGTCTTCTGAGCATCTGACCTTATCTAGGTCATTCGATACTTCGACCTGACCTATACATATTGAGTTCCCCCTCAATATGTGACCTATCTTTTACATCAGCTATCTATACATTTCAGCTGGTCATCTTAATCTGATTCTAAGTCATTAGTCAGCTAACAGGTCTGACTGGTCCTATTACAACCTGTTTTGGAACTTCCATCAAAACTAAATACAAATTTCCCAACAATTTCCCCCTTTTTGATGGAACCAAAACACTTAATCAGAAAAACAGATACCACAAATAGAAATGCAGATTATGTAAAATAGTACATACTTCAGAAGACAATTAGATGTTGTCTTAGAATCAGAGAGATGGAATATTTCATTCAGATAGGTGTGTGCATTACAGAATATATGAAAAGCGTACCTATCATCTGATTCCAAGTTGTCTTCCTCAGGTGTACTTGAACATTTGAAGCTCTTTGGGGATACCAAACATCTTGTACATCCTTTGCATCAGCTTATCCAGATCTTCTCTTCTATGGATCCCTCATTTGTCAACAAATCCATAGTAGGCATTCTTGAATTTGACAGCATCTAGCTTGTTGTCTGGACGCAAAGGTGGAAGGAGTTGTTCAAAGGGAGGAGCTTCAGGTATCAGTGACATGATTTTCCCTTCTTTCATAACCGTCTGGTAGAAGTTTGGGTACTTCGTTTCTAACCAGTTCCGAAATTCTTCATCATTTTCTGTTTGGTTTTGATGAATCGGAATCATCTCCAGGATGTACACGTCACATAACCATTCTCCTCTGATCTGATCCCATTCTGGAAGCAGATCTAGCCGGGCACAGAGGATATCTTTAATAGGTGTCGGAATGGCATTCTTTTCCCAAGCAATCTCCTCTGCTGCAGCTTCATTCTTTCTCTTCCTTCGGATGTATGCGATGTTTAGTCCCTTAGCCTCTGCTAACTTATGCTTCTTGATGGTAGTCTCTCTTATTCTTTGTCTGGTTTGCTCTTGAATTTGTTCAGGAGTCATCTGGCTTTTTGGTAGAGAATAATTGGCCTTGTCTCTGATCTTCCGCAGTAGCTTTCACCATCTTGCCTTTACCTTTCTTTCTCCTCAGAGTTTGCTCAGGTTCATCTTGTTCATCTTCTTCAGCTAATCTCTTAGCGAGTTCAAGGCTCTTAGCCTGATCATCAGTTTCCATTCTTTTTTGTACGAACGAAGAGAAGTCTTCAATCTTGCCGACTCTGGCAATAACCTCTGAAAGAGCAATCTTCTGCTCAGTGATCTCTTTGCTGCGTTGCTCCACAGTTTCTTTCACTTCAGCAACGAGATCAGTAGATGGAGTGGCTGGCAAGTCAGATACAGTAGTTTCTGGTAGTGATGTAATTGTTACCAACTGTGTCTGTTTTTCTTTCTTCTCTTTATTTTCTTGTCCTTCCCCCTTTTTGGTTTCATCAAAGAGGTTGGACAGCCTGCAGTTCAGAGCAATGAATTGCCGTGAGATCTCCTCTCTGAGTTCCTCAACAACAAGAGGAGTGATCTGAGCGGTGGCAGAAGGTGCAGGAGTTAAAAAGGGTCTGAGAGCAAATTCGATGTCCTTTCTTGCTCGTTATGTAGAAGCTGCAACCCATATCCATGTGGTTGTCAGTTTTCTCCAAGGATGCCCAGACATTTTCCAGTAGCACTTGTGTCTCATTGAGCATATCTGTCTGAACTTTGAGCTTGTCAGACTGGAGATTGAGCTTCTCGGCAAGAGGATTTACTAGTTGCATTACTTCAGAAAGGATGACATTGTGCATCCCAACTGTGTGATTTCTCTCTCTGTCAACCAGTTTTGCTTGCTCTTCTTCAAACCGCTTCATCAAATCTCCTGTGAGAGCTGTGAATTTGCCTTCAATAGCACCCTTGACCCCATCCTGAATCTTTTCAGCATAAAGATCTAGGGTATCGGAGCTCAGCATAGCAGTCTGGTCAGATGTTGAAGCCTTGCTAAGTTGGGTCTCATCTGCAGCACCCATTCTTAGTTCATCGGCAGCTCCCTCATGATCTGTAGGAGGTTGAACAGTTTCCTCCATGTTATCAGTAATTCCGAACCTTTCATGAATCAACCATCTGATATCATCCTCAGAGGCCAATTCAACAGCGCTTTCAATCCCAGCATTGTTCAAACACTTCATCTCCAAGTCTACAAAGAAATCAGATCCCAGAGTTGTCATGAGGATCAGAAAATCTTCGATGCTTTTCAGTCTGATATCCCTCCAGAACACAATTTCTTCAATCTGTTGCTGGATGCTAGGATGTTGATCCAATTCTGGGCACAGATCCAGTAGATACTCCTTGATTTGTTGCTTCATTATCCTTATGATGGGGCTTTCTGAAACAGGTGAAGCAAACACGGTTCTGGTATTGAAGGGATTATGAGAGACGGACACACGCTTGTCAGATCTCTCAGGTTCTTGTAACTTGTTTGGAGAGTGGGAGTGAGATGGGGATATTTGTGGTTCAGGTTCATTTTCAACTTGTTGAGGGTGTTCAGTTTCCTGAACAGGTTCATTGATTGGGGGAGTGGGAGATCTGGGTGATCTGATTGGTGAGGGTGAGGGTGAGAATGTTTTGTGAGGAGAGGGTGGTGGTGAAGATTTTTGAGGAGAGGGTGATGGAGATTTAGAAGTGGGCATAGGCGATCTTGCTTTCTGGAAGACCTTGGTGAGAGGCAGAGAATCAGATGGTGATTCTTCCTCAGAGTGCTCCACTTCTGTCCCTCTGACAGCTTTCTCTCCTTCTTCTTCGATCATCTGCTCGTCCCTTACTTCTCTGGCAGTATGCTCAGAACTGACTGCTATCTCCTTTTCTGATTCCACCTGAATCAGATCCCTCGTTCTGTGAACTTGCTGAGCAGAACTAGGAGCAGACTTCAGAGGAGAAATAACTCTCTTCTGACGTTTTCGTTGAGCATCTGGTTTCTTGGCCAAATCCTTCCTCTTCAACCTCTTCTCTGGAATGGCCGTTCCCTGCACTTCTGAAGATGCAGTTGCCTTTTCTTTTCCCTTCTTTTCTCCCTTGGTTTTGGGCACATAAGGAGTAGGATCCTCATCAGATTGTCCAGGCAGGGGCTCATCCTTGCCCAAGATGGCCTTGTGCTTTGCTTGATTTGCTTGATATATCTTCGCACCATTCTCATTCCATTCATAATTCTTTAGCAGCTTATCTGACAGAATGATTGAGATTTTGTGTATGAAGGAGCACTTGGAAGATAAGCACACTTCATTTGTCTGGGTCAGTTCGAACTTCCCCGAGTCTTTACGCAGTCGTGCCTTGACCATACCCAACCAATCCATATCTGAAACCTTCTTGATTATTGCAGTCATGACACTGATCTTATAGGAAGTGACAGCATCAAGACTGTAAGTTGAGCACATGATCACCTTCTGAACGATCTCAAGGAGAAGGCGATATTTCCTCTTCAGGTAGGAGGCTTTGACATTAAATACAGATTCTCCTTGTTTGCTTGGTCTCAACAAAAGGCTTCAAGAAAGTCCTTCTCTCCTACATCAGCCGTGTAGGTCTCTGGGTTGATGCTTCCTCGAGTTAGACCGAAAATCCTCTGCAGATCATCATTCGATACTCGTACTTCCAATCCACCAACGGAAGAAATCAGGTCAGCATCAGTGTCCTCGTCCTTCTGTAGATTGTATAGAAACTCCAGGGCTTCATGTGTGTGGACAATGTTCTGATGTGTAGAGCAATATCGTTCAAGTCCACACGCTGCCAAGCACTCCAGAATTTCCAGTGATTCAGGATTTGAGGTGATTGAGAATACTACATACTTCTCATCAATGATGTCTTTCTTCATTGATGCGAAGTTGCAGAACTTTTTCCATTGGCCCAATCGTGGATCAAGATATGTCATTTCTGTGTGATATGCAAATTGATGTTTAGTTTGAGTAAATTATTTCAATAAACTCAGTCAAATCAGCAATCTAAGCATCAAATTAGCAAGTAAGCGTATAGATCTAATATAAATTACAGAAACATAGCATTCATGACTTGTAAACCTAGGTACTAGAGTGAATTGAAATCATGCAGTATTAAAACGAGAAATTACCAGAAATTGATTCGTAGGATTGAGAAATCGTAAGAATAGAATCAATTGATTTTGAAAGTAATTTTCTGAAGATTTTGAAAGTTTTGATCTTTTATGATTTTTGAGAAAACGAAGTAGTGGAAAGAAGTTTTCTGAGAAAGATTTGGATTTTATAGTATACGAGGGAAAACCTTTTGCACAACTTTCCAAAGTACTCAAGTATCCGTGTTTTGAAATCAGTGGCTGAGATTAGTCGGCCGAAAAAGTTTTAATCGCACGGTAGAGAAAAGTAGTCTTCTCGTATTTCAGACTCGAAAATTTGCAATAAAACGCATTAAATACACATTCCCAAGTCCGCATTAAAAGTTTTGCAGTGCATGCGTCATAAAGTGAAAACATAATAAAAACCAATTTATTTAAATAAAGCATATAAGATGTTCATAAAGGGATAAATGAGATACATATGTGACTGATTGATATAGTAATCAACCAGTTACCACTGTGATCTGATCTGGTACTTGTTGACCTTACTGATGGTAACCTTTGCCATTTCCCAACAATATTCCACTCATCTGATCAGATTTCTGTTTGATCCACTTCGTTACTTATCTGATCCACTTATCTGATCTACTTATCTGATTCTCTTATCTGATCCACTTCATCCGTTTCTCTTATCTGATTCTCTTATCTGATCCACTTCATCCGTTTCTCTTATCTGATCCACTTCATCCTTCAATCTTCTTCTATTCAGTCCGCATTTACTATGCACTTAAGTCTACTCCCGCCAAAACATTTACTTCGGGGAGTCAAAAAGTCACCTCGATTCCCAAATCGACGCGATTTGACATTCCGTAATAATGGCATAGATACGTTGTGATTACTCACACCGTCAACTCATCCAACCATTAGCCGCGTGTTCCTTACGCGTTGTCGATGAAAATTTCTCTTAAGGTCTTCTGAGAAAATAAATTTGCATTTATACCCCTAATTTTCTCCTATAAATTGGCCTGGGGTGTTAGGCAAACAACACAACATAAACTATTCATCTTCTTTAGATTATACTCCATGCTTTCCGATGAATCCCTTATTTCCGGTGAAACTTCCGGCAAAAACCTTTAACCCTTTTCCAATGAATTCAGTTTCTCAAATCAACCCTGTGTGTTCCTTCACACTGCTTTCGTCGTCATTGAAGATTACACATATGATCAATGCAAAGCTTCTTTACCACCAAGGCGGCGGATCTGCTATAGCAAATGAGAAGGCACTTCTCCTAACCGTATGCACCTTGTGTGCCTATCGAGATGACGGGATTAGCATCAACAGACTCAGTCTGAAACAAAACATGGGTTTGGTACGCGGTCTGAATCAGATAATAGCTGATCGTTACGTATCAAACTCAATATTTGCATGTGACACTGACCAAACCTGTGGCACTGTGTCCCATTTAACAGCTGGAGAGCCCATTAATTTTAGGTCTAGGGGCTCCTGGCTTAGAGATCCTTCAAGGCCGCTCTCGCTCCTCACTCCGAAGCTCTGAGGGTGGCTCAGGATTCTAGAAGCTTCTCTACGCCCCTTTTAGGGTGGGGGGGAAAATGAGAGCATCAAGCTCTTAAAATCTCTCTCTCCCCTTCCCTACTTTGGGTTGGCTTAGGGTTATGGTTTATGGTTTATGTAATGACCTCCTGGTCTTCTTGTACTTGTAGCTTGTAATGCCACTTGTAGCTTGTAATGTAGATCTGACCTCCGGGTCTTTATCAATGAAAAATTCTGTTATTTCATTGTTGTGTTGCCTCTTCTGACTTATGCGATTTGTAGCTTTAAACTTATACACCTCGCTTGTTGACCGTAGCTTAATCGACTTATAAAGTAATCTTCCAATCTGACCAGTTTCCCCTTAATCTGATATATCTTTGAACTGACGGCTCCTTGTCTGATCTTCAGATCGGCTCCTTGTCTGATTTTCTGATTGGCTCCTTGTCTGATCTTCAAATCGGCTCCTTGTCTGAACGTCGATCAGTTGAGATACCTAATTCAATTGATTCCTCTTAACCTGGTTAGTCTTTTAACCAACTGGTTCTGGAGATCAGTCCACCAACCATTTCTGGTGCACTTTCTCCGAGATCCAGAAGCCCTAGCTCGTTGCATAATTCTCTGAATCTGACCTCAGCTAGCGGCTTAGTTAAAATATCAGCTTTCTGCTTGTTTGTATGGATCTTTTCCATTCTGATATTCTTCTTTTCAACGTGATCTCTGATGAAATGGTGTCTGACAGCCACATGCTTGCATCTTGTATGTAGAACGAGATTACGAGTGATTGCAATAAGCACTATTATCATCACGAATATAGGTGCGTTCTTAGCTATGATGTTGTAATCCCTCACCGCCGACTTAGCTAGAGCGATTTGGAACAACAAATTTCTGCGACCATATATTCTCGCTTCAAGAGTAGATGTCGAATCGATCTTCGCTTCTTCGAAAACCAAGAGATCAGTTTATTTCCTAGAAACTGACATGTACCTGAGGTTGACTTCCTGTCGATTCTGCAACCTCCGTGAATCGAAATCGAGAATACCCACTAAGCTCTAGATTATCATCGATGGGTAAAATAAACCAAGGTTTATCGTCCTTTCAGATACTTGAGAATCGCTTAGTCGCTTCTAGGTGGCTTTGCATTGGATTTGCTTGAAATCCGCACATACACCTCTTGCAAAAGTGATATATGGTCTGGCCGGGCAACAGTATAGTAGAGATCCAATGAGAGCCCTATATTTTTTTTCGATTAGTTTTCTGACCGTCCTCATCTGGATCCATCTTGAACCCGGTCATCATACTAATTTTGGCTTCCTTACAATGTTGAACTCCAAACTTGGCCAGTAGATTCCTTGTATACTTTGCCTGACAGATGAATATCCCTTCTGTACTCTGCTTGACCTGTAAACCCAGAAAGTAATTCATCTGACCCATCATGGACATCTCGAACTACTCTTGCATCAATTTGCTGAACTTCTCACATAACTTCTTGTTGGGAGATCCAAGATGATGTCGCCCACGAATCAACCATCGTAATATCTTCTCCATCTTCTATTCTCAATAAAGTTCTCGTCCCACTATTCCTTTAGTGAATCCACTTCGCTATCAAGAACGAGAGAGTGTATCATACCAAGCTCAAGGAGCTTGTTTCAGGCCATAAAAGGCTTTTCTTAAACGGTACACTTGGTTGCCTTTTTCAAAGCCTGGAGGTTGTTCAACATAAACTTCCTCTGCTAGTACCCCGTTTAAGAATGCACTCTTTACATCCATCTGATACACAATGAACCCTCTGTGGGCAGCATATGCCAAAAATAGTCGAATGGCTTCTAGGCGAGCGACTGGTGCAAAGGTCTCATCATAATCAATTCCTTCTGATTGTGAATACCCCTTAGTAACAAGTCTTGCCTTATTCCTGGTTATGACATTATTCTCATCTCTCTTGTTCTTGAATACCCACTTCGTGCCAATCACGCCTTTGATGAGTTGGTGCATCCACCGGTTCCAAACTTGATTCCTTTCAAACTGTTCCAGTTCTTCTTGCGTGGCTAGAATCCAGCTTGCGTCTTGTAGAGCTTCCTCTACTGTAGTTGGTTCCTTCACAAACAGATAACAACAATACATGGCACTTTCACCAATCTGATGTCTAGTTTTGACTCTAACAGATGGGTCTCCGATAATCAGATCAGTTGGATGACTGGTAATACAGGTCCTTCTTTTCTGATTTGCTTCTATTTGGAGAACATCATCCTCTTCTGATAGTAGTTCATTACTAGTGATTGGGAGTGGTGCGGAATTATGATCCACTTGATAAGAACATGTCTCGGTGATGTTGGACTCATCATGTGTCGATGTCCGTCAGAGGAACTTCAGAGTTCCCCGAACCGGATGGTTCGATTGATATTTATCTCACCGTATGCAAATTCTTCACCGACAGGTTGTAATGCGTACCTTTTAGGGTCCGATTGACTGGTGAGTCATCAAGATCAAGTTCTGGGATATACACCGTTACGTGTTCAGATTCTTTCTCCTTGACACTTAGCTGATCCATTTTCTGCGTATCAGGTACCGGTTGCTCTGGTACTGATTGTTCTGAGGCAGCTTTCTCTTGTTCAGAAGATGTCTCATCAAAGACCACATGGGGTGTTTCTTCCACAACTAGGGTTCGCTTTGTTGTAAACTCGAAAGCCTTGCTGGATGAGGAATATCCTAAGAATATACCCTCATCGACTTGGCCTCAAAAGTCTTCAACCGACTTTTCCCCATTGTTGTGTCTGAAACACTTGCACCTAAAAACATGGAAGTAAGAAACACGAGGTTTTACGCCTTGCATTTCATAGGGTGTTTTGAAGTGAGTCTTAGTCGAGAAACATCTGTTACGAGTGTGGCATCACGGTGTTGATTATACTTCTCCCGTAAACGGCTTGGTGTCGCATGTTCAAATTAACATAGTGCGAAAGCGACTTCCTTGAGAGTTCTGCTTTCTCCTTTACGCTACTCCATTTTGTTGTATGCGTTCTTGTAGTGACGTCTCATGTTGTATACCAAAAACTTCGATTGCAAAAATCAAGAATAAAAGAGTTCGTAAATTCAGCACCTTTATCCGATCCGATTTTTACTATCTTTGACACCACTTTTTCGCTTTTGTAGTTTCTTGAGCAGCTCGGGTATCCTTGTCGTTGTCTCATTCTTCTTGTATAAGAATACAACCTAGGTAAACTTGGAATAGTCATCCACGATTACCAGAGTATATTTAAGCCCAATCGAGACTAACTGTGTAACCGGGTCGAGAATAGATCCATATGGAGCGATTCTTGAAGATTTCTCTTGATCTTTGGTCCGTATTCCCTTGAATGAGGCTTTAACTTGTTTTCCTTTCTGACATGCGGCACATGTCTGATCCTTTGAGAATACCTCATTCGGAAGTCCCTCAACCAAAGGCACCCTAGCTATCTTGTTAAGAGTCTTAAAGTTCAGATGACTCATTCTTTTGTGGCAGAGCCAACTGCTACTTTTGGAACTCTTAACAATTAGGCATGCATTTCTTGGATAACGGTTCCAATCTGCTGTGTAGATCGTGCCTTTCCTTGAACCAGTTAGCAAGATTTGTTGAGTAGCTTGATTCCTAATCGTACACTTATCACTCGAGAACTCAACACTGAATCCGTTATCGTAGAATTGTGATACTGATAGTAGATTGTGCTTTAATCCTTCGACATACGAGACTCCATTTACTTGTACATCATCATTCTCTAAGGTTCCGAATCCTTTGGTGAAACCAAAGTTATCATCACCGAAGAGTACACGTGAGCCTTCTTGTTCTTTGTAAGAGCTAAGGAGATGTTTGCTTCCAGTCATGTGCCTTGAGCATCCACTATCGATGTACCAGATAGTTGCTTGTACACCTCCTTTGTTGGCCAGTCCCACGCGAACCTCAGATTAGTCTTCCTCCTTGGTCATCAGGCAGATTTCATCATCATCTGAAGAGAATATCAGATCTTCATGGTCGAAGAGGTCAACAACACTGCTTATCAGACATAAATCTTCTACAGATGAGTAGCCAGAATCCTCAAAAGGCAGATAGGAATCATCAATTCCAGATGTGTCAGCAACCATGGCTTTTCTGTCTCTGAAGTGTTGCTCTCTTATGTTCCGCTTCTCTTCTCTTTCTCTGGGAGTCAGGTCTGGGCAGTTGGTGCTGTAGTGACCTGGTTTCTCGCAGTTGAAGCATGATCCACGATCCACGAAACTTCCTCTGCCAGGTTGGTCACTCCGTCTGTAGGATCTGTCAGGTGACTTTCCTTTCTGATTGTAATCTGAACTCCTTCTGTCAGATCTGTTGTCTCTTCTCTCATCTGACCGATCATCTCTTTTATTTTCTTCTCTGTGATCCCTTCGATCATCAGATCTGGTCCTCTCTAGTGATCTGTCAGTTGGCCTCCTGTTTCTGTTGTCTTTATAGTCTCTGTAGAATCTGCGATACTTACCAAGTTGAATATTCGATCTTTCAAGTTTCCTGGTAAGCAGAACGATCTGTTCTGCTTGGCTTATTATGTTTCCAATAGGTTCAGTGGCCTTTGATCTGCTGCTGGTTGCTTTGAATGCAACTGATTTAGATGTGGAGGTTGAGTCTTCAGCAGGCGTCTCGTCTTCATCTGCTTGCCCTCTTTCGATTAAATCGAACTCATGGGATTTAAGGCTTAGGAACAAGCTACTCGGCTTCATCTTAGCTATGTCTTGGCAATCCTTGATTACCGTGACTTTCATGTCCCACTTCTTGGTGAGAGATCTCAGGATCTTGTAATTGATGTCTTTGTCTGACATCTCTCTTCCAAGTTCTCATAGCTTATTTACTGACATGGTGATCCTCCCATCGAGCTCGTTGATGGTTTCGTTTGGCAACATCTTGAGCTTCTTGAACTTCACCAATTCAGCTTGTAGTCGGTTGTCTTTGATCTGATCATTTCCTTCGCACATCTCAGCAAGAGTATCCCGCATTTGTTTCACTGTTTTGAGATACTTTATTTTCTCCTTGGTGACTTTATCCATCGTCTTCATGATTATATGTCTGGCAATTGTATCTAGAGTATACAGCTTTCTTTCTTCTGCATCCATCAGGGCTGGACTTTTTCGAACAAGGCTTCCAGGTGCATGATCTGGATCTCCTCCAAACGCTGGGTTGTCATGATATATGATGATGGGTCCTCGTTCAATGACTTCCATCATTCTGCCGCTTATCGACCCCAGATGGTTGCACATGTATATTGTCCAATCTGCATACTCATCAATTGAAAACTTAGGCAAATCATGATACATACCAGAGGTATTATCCATGCTGAATGTGATTTTGAAAACGAATGAGTTTTGTAAACGGTTTTTCAAGATCTGTTCAAATGACCACAAAGATTCTTCCTCAAGAATCGATAATACTCAAAGCCAGTGGTCTATAGAACCACTGCTCTGATACCACTTGTAGGTCCCGAATGGGTTTTGTGAGGGCAAAAGTCTAGAGGGGAGGGGTGAATAGAATTCTGAAAAACTTTTCGTGCAGATCAGGTGTGATTACAGATTGCCTGATCAGAGTGCTAGTGAGTTAATTTGGACTGATGTTCAATCTTACTGAGTGCCTGAGGGCAGAGTAGTTTGATATCTATCAGTTTAACTGATAGTGCGGAAGCTTGTAAATACCCGTGTGAAAAACCGGTTTTGTCAAATCAGATTCTCAAGTTAGTTTTCAATCGGCTGACTAAGGTGTCAACTTTGACGTAATACGATTGCTTGGTGCAGGCTGATGTTAACTCAGAATATGTAAGCAATTTTAAGCTCAGTTGTGTGAATAGTGTAAAGCAATAAAAAGCAAGTAAATGCACACAAGATTTATAGTGGTTCGATTTAAACCCGCCTTTACGCCCACTCTTCCCTTAACACAGGGGGCAACTTAACACCTTAATCAACTTAACCAATCGGACTTAGTTTAATGTGTTAGTCCAACACTTAACAGATGTTTATCGAGTTCACACTCAACCGATCCCAGAAATCAGAAACTAGAATCCCTAATCTGAAATCTTATGGTAAAAACTTAACCTAACTTTAAGTTTGGGTAGAGGTTTGTTGTGGTTCCAATTGGAAATCTATCCTTAGTGTTTATGTAGCCAAATGCTAGAGGATGAGATTTCTAAGCTAAGAACAATGGGATGAACACTTAAGAATAATCTTCAAAAATGGTGTTCTTCGAGCGGAAATTCTTCTATAGTTTTTGCTTCTTTTTCAGTCTGCTCGATGCGGTGTGTTCGTCAATCTCTGTCTTCACTTGACGAGCAATCCCATTTTATAGACCACGAAATCAAAGAGCCGTTGGAGAGCAATTTGAATTTCGGGCTATATTAGGTAGGTTGTAGGATATGATTGTGACGTGCTCCGAATATCGGCGTGGCCGAAGGCATTATTAGCGTCGTTTATATCCTCAGCGTCGAATCCCGCATTGTCAGCTCTTTTTGTGCACGTGTCGCTTTCTCTTTGGCTTCGCGAGGTGGCACTTCAGTATTTGTCCGTTAGAGATTGATATTCCTTTTGTAGAATATTCGTCTTGTCTGGTGTACCATTTTGGTTGACGCCAGGTGTGAGCTGACTTGAACAGATAACTGATCAGTACCTCATAGAGTCTTCTGATGCAGATTGTCTTAGCACAATTTGCAGACTCGGCTGATGTAGGTCTTCTGGTCTTCTGGTAGTCTTCTGATCTTTAGGTGACTCTGAGCCTCAGTGTCTTCAGTCATACTGAGTCTTCAGGTTTATCTGAGTCTTCAGGTTCATCTGAGTCTTCAGGTTCAACTGAGTCTTCAGTTCTATCTGAGTCTTCAGGTTCGTCTGAGTCTTCAGGTTTATCTGAGTCTTCAGTGTCTTCTGTCTTTACCTGATCATTTGACTTCTTGTCTTCTGATCCGTCTTAGTCTTCTGATCATCTGACCTTATCTGGGACATCTGATACTTCGACCTGACCTATACATATTGAGTTCCCCCTCAATATGTGACCTATCTTTTACATCAGCTATCTATACATTTCAGCTGGTCATCTTAATCTGATTCTAAGTCATCAGTCAGCTAACAGGTCTGACTGGTCCTATGACAACCTGTTTTGGAACTTCCATCAAAACTAAATACAAATTTCCCAATAAGTGATGAATCTGATGAAGAGCAAGAAGAACAAAATGAAGAACGTGCATTCTATGCTAGAATAGATTATGATGATTCCTTAGATGATGATCTGGACTATTCTGATTCTGATGTTGAAACAGATGTTACCACATCTGGAGTAACATTAGATGAAGACTTTTCTGATAAAACTGTTAACTGTTTTAATGGTTTAATTGATGATAAAGGAACATCTGCTGTGAATAGTGAATCATGTGGATCAGGTTGTAAAGATTTGTTTGATAAATGGGAATCTCAAAACTAGATTCTAAAGTCTATGACTAAGGAAAATGATGACTTGAGAGACTTACTATCCAAACTTGAAGTTGTCTTAACAAGAAAGGATTTGGAAATTTCTAAACTAAAGGAAGAATTGAAAAGTTCAACTTTGTGTTTTAAGAAATATGCCAAAGGAACATAAATGTTGAGAGATGCTTTGATGATTGGTAAATCTGATACTTCTGGTCTTGGTCAAAGCTGGAGAAAAGACAAATGTCAAAACTCTAGTGGAAACAAAATCTCACATTAAGAAGAAGAAAAAGAAGTATGTGTGTCACTATTGTTCTGGTCATGGTCATATTCGTCCATATTGTGATAAATTAAAAGAGGACATGAAGGTGTTATAAGCTGAACTTTCTTAGTCACAATGTGCTAAAACTGAATGTCTCAGTAAACAAGATGTGACTTGTAATGTTGTGTATACATCTCTGAAAGCATGTGTGTCTGGTTTATGGTACTTTGATAGTGGTTGTTCTAGGCACATGACTGGTCAAGTGAATTTCCTGTCTGATTATGAGAAATTTATGGAGGAAATGTCACTTATGGTGGTGGTTCAAAAGGGGAATTTGTTGAGAAAGGTACTTTCAATGTTGAAGGATTTCCTAAACCGTCTAATGTCTTACATGTTGAAGGTTTGCTTGCTAATTTGATTAGTATAAGTCAACTATGTGATGACAATTTGCATGTCAAGTTTGATAAGAATTCTTGTTATGTTTTGAATAATGAAAATGAGTGTCTCATGACTGGTAATAGGTCAATTGATAATTGTTATCTTATTGGAACTAACAATGTTTGCAATCTTGCCAAAAATGATGAAGAAGTTTTATGGCATCAAAAACTTGAACATGTTAACTACAGGAATATCCAGAAACTTGTGAAGATTGGTGCTGTAAGAGGTTTGCCAAAGCTGAATATAGGAGAAACCATGATTTGTGGTTCTTGTCAGAAAGGTAAACAGATCCGAGTGTTACACTAGATGTTGTCACATTGTTTGACAACACGGTGTTTTAAGCTGCTACATATGGATCTTATGGGTCATATGGAAACAGAAAGTCTTGGAGGTAAAAGGTATTCATTGGTTGTGGTAGATGATTTCTCTAGATATACCTGGATAAAGTTTTTGAAAGAAAAATCTGAAACTTTTGCTGCTTTTAAGGTTTTGTATAAAAGGTTTAAAATTGTATACAACTTGAAAGTGAGTAAGATTAGGTCAGGTCATGGTAGGGAATTTGAAAATAGCTTATTTTCTAATTTCTGTGAAAAGAAGGGTATAATGCATGAGTTTTCTTCTCCTAAAACTCCAACAAAATGGAATAGCTGAAAGGAAGAATAGAACTCTTCAAGAAATGACTAGGGTAATGTTGCAAGCTAAACATCTTTCTAAAAGGTTTTGGGCTGAAGCATTAAACACAGCATGCCATATTATTAACAGAGTTTTTATGAGGCCACAAAGTTCAAAAACTGCTTATGAGATTCTGAACAACAAGAAACCAAATCTTAAATATTTTTATGTGTTTGGTTGTGTGTGTTACATTCTGAATGATAGAGATCAACTTCGAAAGTTTGACTCTAAAAGTGACAAAGGTATTTTCTTAGGCTATTAAAGAAATAGGAAAGCCTATAGAATTTTCAATCTTAGGTTAAATACTGTTCAAGAATCTGTGAATGTTGTTTTTGATGATCCAGCTAACACAGCAGGAAAAAGTACTGAAGAAGATGTGACTGAGCATATTGAGATTTCTGCTGGAACTAGAAATTCTAGAAATTTAAAGGATGTTACATCTTATGCCACAACATCTAGGACAACATTATCTGAAAATCCAAAAATAGAAAATTTTAGAAAGCAATACTCGATACACACATGACAAGGTACCTGCTTCCAGAATCATGAAAAGTCATCCTTCAAACCAAATCATTGGTGATTCTTCTGTTGGAGTACAAACCAGAAGAAGGGTAAGCTCAAAAGATGTGGTAAGATCTGTTTGTATGTCTTCTATATGAAACTTGGTTAATTCTGAATGCTATCATTCTATAATTGAGCCTAAAAATGTCAAAGAAGCCTTAAATGATGAAAATTGGATAAATGTTATGCATGAAGGACTTAATTAGTTTGAAAGGAATGATGTTAGGACACTAGTTCTAAGACCTGGTAATATTAATGTCATTGGAACCAAGTGGATTTTTAAGAACAAAACTGATGAGTCTGGAAACATAGTAAGGAATAAGGCTAGATTGGTTGCCCAAGGATACACTCAAGTTGAGGGTATTGATTTTGATGAAACATTTGCACCTGTAGCTAGGATTGAATATATTAGATTGTTATTAGTTATTGCATGTTTTATCAATATCAAAATGCATCAAATGGATGTAAAAGTTGCATTTTTGAATGGTTTCTTGAATGAAGAGGCTTATGTTGAACAACCCTTAGGATTTGGAGATCCTCACTATCCTGATCATGTTTATAAGCTTAAGAAAGCATTGTATGGCTTGAAACAAGCTCCTAGAGCTTTGTATGGCAGATTGACTGACTTTCTTTTGCAGTTTGGTTTTGTTAGAGGTGAAGCAGACAGGACTTTATTCATTAAATAGGTTAATGAAGGGATGATGATTGCACAAATATATGTTGGTGACATAGTATTTGGAGAAACATCAGACAAGATGCTGAATGAATTTGTTGAGGCAATGTCATCTACATTTGAGATGAGCATGGTTGGAGACTCGAATTAGTTTTTAGGTCTGTATATCAAGCAAAAAGATGATGGAATCTTCATCTGCCAAAGCAAATATGCAAAGAACCTGGTTAAGAGATTTGGTCTTGAGAATTCGATGCATATGAAAACACCTATGGGATCAACTCAGAAGTTGAACAAAGACAGTGCTGGTCAAGATGTTGATCACACACTGTACATATCCATGATAGGTAGTCTTCTTTATCTTACCTCTAGTAGACCTGACATTATGTATAGTGTTTGTGTTTGTGCTAGGTACCAAGCTAATCCTAAGGAATCTCACATGAATGCTGTGAAGAGGATTATCAGATATGTTGCTGGAACAACAGATCTTGGTATATGGTATACAAAGGACACAAGTAGTGTACTGACTGGGTATAGTGATGTTGATTGGGCTGGGGACATTGATGATAGGAAAAGCACAAGTGGCAGTTGCTTTTACACGGGTAACAATTTGATTTCCTGGCATAGTAAGAAACAAAATTTTGTTTCACAATCTACTGCAGAGTCTGAGTACATTGCTGCTGGTAGTTGTTTTACACAACTTTTGTAGTTGAAAAAGATGTTTGATGACTATGGACTTGAGAATGATATTCTGACTATGTTTTGTGATAATACTTGTCCTATTAACATTTCTAAAAACCCCGTACAACATTCTCTTACCAAACACATAAGTATAAGACATCATTTCATAAGAGACTTTGTAGAAAAGGAAATTTTGAAGTTAGAGTATGTTCCCACTGATAATCAACTTGCTGATATTATTACTAAAACCCTTGATCATGAGAGGTTTTCTTTTCTGAGGAAATCTCTTAGTTTGTGTACTATCTGAGTTCTGTAGGGTGGATGTTGCAACAAATGTTACAACATTTGAAGCAACATTTGGTTTGATTTTTTGTAGCACTTGGTTGATTTGATCGATTCTCATGGTTTGAATATGATTTTGAGTTGAATTCTTATTAAGTTAAGTCATTATGATTTTATCTGGACACACACTTCTTAAATGCACAAAAAGAAAATATCACATACACGCATTGGATGTAATCTCTCACTGAGTAACTATGGAGCACGGAGTTTGCTACTACAATGTCTTCTTTTCCAAAGGTGATTGATAAAACATCAATTTGCTCATAATCCACTGAGTAACTATGGGGCACGGAGTTCGCTACTACGATGTTCTCTTTTCAAAAGGTGGATCAATATGAGTTAAGTGTATTAAAAGAAAAGAAAAAGATGAAAAGTGCAACATTGGCTGTGTAAAACAGGCAAAATGAATGTTGAAGTGTGTGTCGTTCTTGATTGCAACATTGACTTGATTTGACTGGATTTTACTTGGATGATTGTTTAAATGTGACTTATTGATTAAATTGATTATTTAATACAAAAATTTACCACACTTTGTTTAATGTCAGATTCTATATTGTTTTAATTTTATTTTCGGGCTTTATGTGTTTGAAAAATGGGCAGAACGTGTGTTTTGGGTATTGGAAGTAGTGGGAGTGATGGTTTCATCACATTGCACCACATGATCTCCATTTCTAGAACATTTACTTTGTGGGATCATGACTTGTAACGTGCTGATTTCGAATTCTATTTAAGGATTGAATGGGTGTTGGTTTGTATACTGAAAACTTGTTTTGAGTTTTGCGTACGAAAGTTTGAAGAAGTTGATGTATTACTGGTTTTGTCATAAAGTATTAGTTGGAATTGAATTTTTAATTCTATTTGTCACTAACTCTTTTTTATATATATAGCACAATGGCTGGAAATCAGAACACTTCATCAAACGCGCCTTCAAACCCTTCCTCTGAACACCCTGAAATCGCGAAACCGCTTCACCTTCTTGCATCAATGGCGACTTCGACCGATTCACCAAATGCCACACCTACTGCTGAATCATCCAACCAAACACTCCAGAATCCGTTGAACCCAGAACCAATTTCAGTTGCTTTCCCTAAAATCGAACATCCGTTGAATGTGAGCGAGGCGATCATTTCGCTTCAACGCTCTGAAACTCCCGCGACAATCATGTTTGGAGAATTCTCGGTGAACATTCTACCATTCTCGAATGTCTTATTCTCGAACCCTTCTCGTGGTGTTTTCCCAGATGACTTCATTGTTGGGGCCAAAAATCCAAAACCGACTGCTAAAAATGTTGAGCCCGTGCAACCCGATGCTCAAGCTGATGTTGAGATGGAAGATACTTCCATGGGGGAGCCCGTTGAGAAGGTTAAGGCTAACATTGCTGCTGCTGGTCCTTTCTCCAAGAAGCCAAAGAGGAAGAGAAGCCCTGTGAAACCAAGGAGAAGGTCGAACCGCTACAAGCCCAGGGTGGACTACTCTGAGACAAAGAGGGGTAAGACTTCTAATTTGGGTCAAGCCTCAATGCCAATTGTTGTGTCTGATTTATCTGAATTAGAAAAGAGTCTGAAAGAGGTTGAGGAAAGTGAGAAGTCGGCTGAGGAAGTTGAGCACTTTGTTGAGAAGAGTGTTGTTGGTCCCGGTGCTAACGAGTCTTGTAGGTCCCGAACGGGTTTTGTGAGGGTGGAAGTCTAGAGGGGAGGGGTGATTAGACTTCCAAAACTTTTCGTGCGGATCAGGTGTGAACTGCAGATAACCCGATCAGAGTGCTAGTGAATCAGTTTAGACTGATGTTCAATCTCACTGAGTGCCTGAGGGCAGATCAGTTTGATATCTGTCAGTTTAACTGGATGGTGCGAAAGCTTGTTTTTACCCGTGTGAAAAACCAGTTTTATCAATCAGATTCTTAAGTCAGTTTTCAACCAGTTGACTAAGGTGTCAATCTGATCAGATCAGTTGCTTGGTGTAGACTGAGCTTAACTTTAGAATATGTATGCAGTTTTTTAAACTCAGTTGTGTGACTTGTGTAACTTTAGAATATGTATGCAGTTTATAGTGGTTCAGACGAAACCCGTCCTACGTCCACTCTTCCCTTAACACAGGGGAACCTTAACCTACTTTAACCTGTGGGACTTATATCCTTTTCAGGATGGCCGAGATGTTTACCAAGTTCTCACTCTTACAAACTTAACCTGCGGGACTTATATCCTTTTCAGGATGGCCGAGATGTTTACCGAGTTCCCACTCTACAAACGTAACTTGCGGGACTTATATCCTTTAAAAGGATAGTCGATATGTTTAATGAGTTCTCACTCTACAGACTTAACCTAACTTGTGTTGGGTAAAGAATGTTTGAGAGTTCCAACTGAAAATCTATCCTGGTGCTTTAGGTAGCCAAAATGTTAGTGGATAGGATTTCTTGCTAAGAACTATGGGATGAACACTCTAAGAATAATCTTCAAAAATGGTGTTCTTCCAGCGGAAATTCTGAAGGCTTTTTGCTTCTTGAGAATTTGCGTTAATGTCGTTGTTCCGCTTCGTCAACTCTTCTTCTTTTCTTCTTGACGAGCAATTCCATTTTATAGACCTCGAAATCAAAGAGCCGTTGGAGATCAATTTGAATTTCGGGCTATATTAGGTAGGTTTTAGGATATGATTGTGACGTGCTCTGATTATCGGTGTGGCCGTAGGCATGATTAGCACCATTTTTTTTCTGCAGCGTCGTATCCCGTATCGTCAGCTCTTTTTGTGCACGTGTCGCTTTATCCTTGGCTTCGCGAGGCGGCACTTTAGAAATTTGTCCGTTAGACGATTGATATTCCTTTTATAGAAGATTCTTCTTGTCTGGTGTATCTTTTTGATTGTCACCAGGTGTGAGCTGACTTGATCAGGTAACTGATCAGTCTACCTTGTTTGAGTCTTCAGATGCACATTGTCTTAGCTCAATATCGCGGACTCAGGTTGAATGTAGGTCTTGTGTCTTTTGATCTTGGTGACTCGAGCCTCGGTGTATTCAAATCATCTTTTGAGTCTTGAGTTTTGTTCTTGAGTCTTGAGTTTATCCGAGTCTTGATGTCATCCGAGTCTTCGATGTCTATCCTGAGTCTTCGAGTTCATCCGAGTCTTCGTGTTCATCCCGAGTCTTCGATGTCTTCTTGTCTTCACCTGATCTTCTGACTTCTTGTCTTCTGATTTGTGCTTAGTCTTCTGATCATCTGACCTTATCTGGGTCATCTGATACTTCGACCTGACCTATACATATTGAATTCCCCCTCAATATGTGACCTATCTTTTACATCAGCTATCTATACATTTCAGCTGGTCATCTTAATCTGATTCTAAGTCATCGATCCAATTAGTCCGATCGGTCCTATTACAACCTGTTTTGAAACTTCCATCAAAACTAAAATACAGATTTCCCAACAATTTCCCCCTTTTTGATGGAACCAAAACACTTAATTATACTTAATCAGAAAAACAGATACCATGAATGGAAATGTAGATAATGCAAATAGTACATTCCTCAGAAGACAATGAAATGATGTCTTAGAATCAGTGAGATGGAAAGTTTTTATTCAGATAGGTGTGTGCATTGTAGAATTCATGTAAATCGTACCTATCATCTGATTCCAAGTTGTCTTCTTCAGGTGTACTTGAACATTTGCAGCTCTTTTGGGATGCCAAACATCCTTTACATCCTTTGCATTAGCTTGTCCAGCTCTTCTTTTCTATGGATTCCTCCTTTTCAGCAAGTCCATAGTAGATGTTCTTGAATTTAACAGGATCTAGCTTGTTGTTTGGACGCAAAAGTGGAAGGAGTAGTTCAAAAGGTGGAGCTTCTGGTATTAGTGACATGATCTTGCCTTCTTTCATCACTGTCTGGTAGAAGTCTCGGTACTTTGTTTCTAACCAGTTCCGGAATTCATCAACATTTTCAGTCTTATTTTGATGAATTGGGATCTTCTCCAGGATGTGAACGTCACATAACCATTCTCCTCTGATCTGATCCCATTCTGGAAGCAGATCTTGCCGTGCACAAAGGATGCCTTTAACAGGTGCCGGAAGGGCATTCTTCTCCCAAGCAATCTCCTCTGCTGCAGCTTCATTTTTCCTTTTCCTTCGGATGTAAGTAATGTTCAGCCCCTTTGCCTCTGCTAACTTCTGCTTCTTGATGGCGGCCTCTCTTATTCTCTGTCTTGTCTGCTCTTGAACTTGTTCAGGAGTCATCTGGCTTTCAGTAGAGAATGGTTGGCCTTGTCTCTGATCTTCCGCAGTTGCTTTCATCATCTTGCCTTTGCCTTTCTTCCTTCTCAGAGTCTGCTCAGGTTCATCTTGTTCGTCTTCTTCAGTTAATTTCTTAGCGAGTTCAAGGCTCTTGGTCTAATCATCAGTTTCCATTCTTTTCTGAACGAACGAAGAAAAGTCTTTAATCCTGTCGACTCTGACAGTAACCTCTGAAAGGGCATTTTTCTGCTCAGCGATCTCTTTACTGTGTTGCTCCACAGTTTCTTTCATTTCAGCAACGAGATCGGTAGATGGAGTGGCTGGCAAGTCAGATACAGTGGTTTTTGGTAGAGATGAAAATGTTACCAACTGTGTCTGAGTCTGTTTTTCTTCCTTCTCTTTATTCTCACTTTCTTCCCCCTTTTTGGTTGCATCAAAGAGGTTGGACATCTTGCGGTTCAGAGCTGTTAATTGCCGTGAGATCTCCTCTCTGAGTTCCTCGACAACAAGAGGAGTGATCTGGACAGTGGCAGAAGATGCAGGTGTGTAGAAGCGTCGGAGAGCAGTTTCGATTTCCTATCTTGCCTTTTCTGTAGAAGCTATAAAATGTTTCCAACCCATATCCAAGTGGTTGTTGGTTTTGTCCAAGGATGCCCAGACACTCTCCAAAAGTACCTGTGTCTGATTGAGCATCTCTGTCTGAACTGAGAGTTTGTCAGACTGGAGTTTGAGCTTCTCAGCAAGAGGATATACTAGTTGCATTACTTCAGCAAGGATGGCATTGTGCATCCCAACTGTGTGACTTCGTTCCTTGTCAACTAGTTTTGCTTGCTCATCTTCAAATCGCTTCATCAGATCTGTTGTGAGCGCTGCGAATTTGTCTTCAAATGCAGCCTTGATCCCATCCAGAATCGTCTGAGTATACTGATCTAGGGTATCAGAGCTCATCGTAGCAGTCTATTCAGATGTTGAAGCCTTGCCAAGTCGGGTCTCATCTGCAGCACCCATTCTTGGTTCATCGACAGCTCCCTCATGATCTGTAGGAGGTTGAACAGTTTCCTCCCTGTTATCAGCAATACCGAACCTTTCGTGAATCAACCATCTGATATCATCTTCAGATGCCAATTCAACAACACTTTTAATCCCAGCATTGTTTGGACATTTCAACTCCAAGTCTACAAAGAAATCTGATCCCAGAGTTGTCATTAGAATCAGAAATTCTTCAATGCTCTTCAGTCTGATATCCCTCCAGAACACTATCTCTTCTATCTGTAGCTGGATGCCAGGATGTTGATCCAATTCAGGGCACAGATCCAGCAGATATTCGTTGATCTGTTGCTTCATTATCCTTATGATGGGGCTCTCTGGAGCAGGTGAAGCAAGCACTATTCTGGTGTTGAAGGGGTTATGAGAGATGGACACTCGCTCGTCGGATCTCTCAGGTTCTTGAGACTTGATCGGGGATTGGTATTTTTGTAGTTCAGGTTCATTTTTAGCGTTTTGAGGGTGTTCAGTTTCCTGAACGGGTTCATTGATTGGTGGTGTGGGAGATGTTATTCTGATAGGTGAGGGTGAGGGTGAGAAGGTTTTGTGGGGAGAGGATGGTGGTGATGATTTTTTAGGAGAGGGTGATGGTGTTTTGGAAGTGGGCGTTGGCGATCTTGCTCTCTGGAAGATCTTAGTGTTAGGCAGAGAATCAGATGGTGATTCTTCCTCAGGTTGCTCCACTTTTGTCCCTCTGACAGATTTCTCTCCTTCTGCTGCGATCATCTGCTCTTCCCTTACTTCTCTGATAGTTGGCTCAGAGCGGACTGCTATCTCTTCGTCTGATCTTACTTGCATCAGATCCTCTGTTCTGCTGGCTTGCTGGGCAGAACTTAGAGCAGTTTTCAGAGGAGATTAGACTCTCTTCTGACGTTTCCGTTGAGCGTCTGGTTTCTTGGCCAGATCCGTCCTCTTCATCCTCTTCTCTGGAACGGCCTTTTCCTGCACTTCAGATGATGCAGTTGCCTTATTTTTTCCTTTCTTTTCTCCCTTGGGTTTGGGCACATAAGGAGTCAGATCCTTATCAGCTTGTCCAGGTAGGGACTCATCTTTGCCCAATATGACCTTGTGCTTTGCTTGGTAAATCTTTGCTCCATTCTCGTTCCATTCGTAATTCTGTGGCAGCTTATCTGACAGAATGATAGAGATTTTGTGTACGAATGAGCACTTGGAAGATAAGCACACTTCATTGCTCTGGTTCAGCTCGAACTTCCCGGAGTCTTTTCTCAGTCTTGCTTTGACCATGCCCAACCAATCAATGTCTGAAGCCTTCTTGATTATAGCAGCCATTACACTTATCTTGTATGAAGTGACCGCATCAAGGCTGTAAGTCGAGCACATGATCACCTTCTGAACGATCTCAAGAAGAAGGCGATACTTTCTTTTCAGATTGGAGGCTTTGACGTTCGTCGTGTTCTCCTTATTTGCTGGTCTCAATAGCTCCGCTTCAAGAAATTCCTTTTCTCCTACAGCAGTTGTGTAGGTCTCTGGATTGATGCTTCCTCGAGTTAGCCCGAATATCCTTTGTAGATCGTTATTCGATACTCGAACTTCCATTCTGCTAACGGAAGAAATCAGGTCAACATTATTGTCTTCATCCCTCTGCAGATTGTAGAGAAACTCCAGGGCTTCATGGGTGTGAACGATGTTCTGATGAGTAGAGTAATATCGTTCCAGTCCACACGCTTGTAAGCACTCCAGAATTTCCAGCGATTCCGGATCTGAGGTGATGGTGAAGACGACGTACTTTTCATCAATAATGTCTTTTTTCATCGATGCAAAGTTGCAGTACTTTTCCCTTGGCCCGGTCTTGAAACAAGATGTGCCATTTCTGTACGATATGCAAATTGATGTTTAGTTTGAGTAAGATATTTCAATAAATTCAGTCAAACTAGCAATCTTAGCATCAATTTAGCAAATAAGTGTTTAGATCCAAAAAAACAGAAAAACAACTTGTAAACCTAGGTACCACAGAGAAATTGAGATCAAGCAATTAATTAAACAAGAAATTACCAGAAATTGATTCGAAAGATTTAGAAATCGGAAGAGTAGAATCAAAAGATTTCGAAGGTAATTCTCTGAAGATTTTGAAATATATGATCTCTTAAGAGCTTTGAGAAGACGAAGTAGTGGAAAGAGGTTTTCTGAGAAAAATTTGGATTTTATAGAATACGAGGGAAAACCTTTTTTGCACAACTTTCCAAAGTACTCAAGTATCTGTGGTTTGAAATCGATGGCTGAGATTAGTCGGCCAAAAAGTATTTTGATCGCAGGGTTGAGAAAAGTAGTCTTCTCATTTTTCGGACTCGAAAAATCACAATAAAACGTTTTGAAAACATTTTCCCAAGTCCGCATTAAAAGTGTTGCAGAGCATGCGTCATGAACAGAGTAAAATAAATCAATTAATTAAAATAACGCATATAAGGTATTCAGAAAGAGATAAATAAGAGAGCGTATCTGACTGATTGATATTGTAATCAATCAGTTACCACGGTGATCTGATCTGGTACTTTGTTGACTTATCTGATGGTTGCCTTATGCATTTCCCAACAATATCTCACTTATCTGATCAGATTCTTGCTTGAAACACTTCGTCACTTATCTGATCCTCTTATCTGATACTCTTTATCATTTAGTCTTCTTCTATCAACCCGCATTTACTGAAGTCAACTCCCGCCAATACTTTTACTTCGGGGAGTCCAAAAGTCGCCTCGATTCCCAAATCGGCGCGATTTGACATTCCGTAATAATGGCATAGATACGCTGTGGTTTAATCACACCGTTAACTCATCCAACCATTAGCCGCGTGTTCCTAATGCGTTGTCGAAGCAAATTTCTCTTAAGATCTTCTGAGAAAATAAAATTTGCATTTATACCCCTAATTTCCTTCTATAAATAGCCTGGGGGTGTTAGGCAAACAACACAACATAAACCATTTCATCTTCTTTAGCATATCCTTCATGCTTTTCCGATGAGTTCCTTATTTCCGGTGAAACTTCCGGTGGGAACCTTTAGCCCTTTTCCAATGAATTCAGCTTCTCAAATCAACCTGTGTGTTCACACTCACTTTCTTTTCGTCAATCATCCGAGATTTCACATACGATCAATGCTAAGCTTCTTTACCACCGTGGAGGCGGATCTGCTAAGGCAAATGAGAAGGCACTTTTCCTAACCAGTATGCACCTTTGTGCTTTATCGAGATGTCGAATTAGCATCAACAGACTTCGATCTGAAAAACAAAACGTGAGTTTGGTATATGGTCTGCATCAGTCAACAGCTGATCTTCATATATCAAGCTCAATTTTTGCATGCGACACAAGTGTCCGTTTGGTCCTTGTGACCAAACATGTGGCACTGTGCCCCATTTAACAGCTGGAGAGCCCGTTGATCTTACGTCTGAGGGCTCCTGGCTTGGACATCCTTCAAAGCCTCTCTCGCTCCTCCCTCCGAAGCTTTTGAGATTGGCTCAGGATTCTCAAGGCCTCTCTGACGCCTCTTCTAGGATCGAGGGAAAATGAGAGCATCATACCTTGAACTCTCTCTCTCGTTCCCTGCCTAGGCTTAGGGCTTTATGGTTTATGTATCGACCTCCGGGTCTTCTTGTACTTGTAATACCACTTGAAGATAGTTGTAGCATTTGTAGCTTGTGATATCACTTGTAACTTGTAAATCTGACCTCCGGGTCATTATCAATGAAAAACTCTATTATTCCATTGTTGTGTTGTTTCTTCTGACTTATGCGATCTGTAGCTTTACTCTTGATTTGCTTGTTAACTGCAGCTTTAATCGACTTATAAAGTAATCTTCCAATCTGATCAGTTCCCCCTTAATCTGATATATCTTGAACTGATCTGCCCTTTGTCTAAACTTCAGATCGGCTACTTATCTGACTTTCTGATCTGCTCCTTATCTGAACTTTAGATCGGCTCCTCATCTGGTCGTCTGATCAGTTGAGATTCCTAACTCAACTGATTCCACTTAACTCGTTAGTCTTTTAACCAACCGGTTCGAGATCGATCCTTCTACCATATCCGGTGCATTTTCTCCAAGATCCGTATCCCTAGCTCGTTGCATAAATCTCGATATGATCTCAAATTAGTAGCTTGGTTAAGATATCAACTTTCTGCTTGTCAGTATGGATCTTTTCCATCCTGATATTCTTCTTTTCAACGTGATCTCTCGATAAAATGGTGTCTGACATCCACATGCTTGCATCTTGTATGTAGAAACGAGATTCTCGAGTGATTGCAATAGCACTATTATCACACGAAATATAAGTGCGTTCTTAGCTACAATGTTGTAATCCTCACCGCCGACTTAGCGAGCGGTTGGGAACAACAACCTTTTCCAGACCATATATTCTGCCTTGAAGAGTAGATGTCGTTAATCGATGTCCGCTTCTTCGAAAACCAAGAGAACGGTTTATTTCCCGGAACCCACATGAACACGAGGTTGACTTCACGCCGATTCGCAACCTCCATAATCTGAATCGTAATACCCACTAAGCCCTAGATTGTCATCTGATGGGTAAAATAAACCAAGGTTTACAGTCCCCTTCAGATACTTGAGAATCCGCTTAGCTTCTTCTAGGTGGCTTTGCATTGGATTTGCTTGAAATCTGGCACATACACTTACTACAAAAGTAATGTCCGCAGTCTCACGCGATTAGGTATAGTAGTGATCCAATCAGAGCTCTATATTCTTTCTGATTAACTTTCTGACCATCTTCATCTGGATCCATCTTGAACCCGGTCATCATGGGAATTCTGGCTTCCTTGCAATGTTGAACTCCAAACTTTGCCAGGAGATTCCTTGTGTATTGGCTTGGCGATTTGAATATCCCTTCGTACTCCTTGACTTGTAAACCCGTAAAAGTAATTCATCGACCCATCATGGACATCTCGAACTTCCTTGCATCGACTTGTCAAACTTCTCACATAGCTTCTTGTTGGGAGATCCAAGATGATGTCGCCCACGAAATCTAAACCATCGAATATCTTCTCCATCTTCTATTCTCGAATAAGGTTATGTCCACTATTCCTTTAGTGAACCCGTTGTCTATCAAGAACTGGGAGAGTGTATCATACCAATCTCGAGGAGCTTGTTTCAGGCCATAAAGAGTTTTCCTTAAACGGTACACTTGGTTGCCTTTTTCAAAGCCTGGAGGTTATTCGACATAAACTTCCTCTGCTAGTACCCCGTTTAAGAATGCACTCTTTACATCCATCTGATACACAGTGAACCCTCTATGGGAAGCATATGCCAGAAACAGCCGAATGGCTTCTAGGCGAGCGACTGGTGCAAAGGTCTCATCATAATCAATTCCTTCTGATTGTGAATACCCCTTAGCAACAAGTCTTGCCTTATTCCTGGTTATGACATTTTTCTCATCTCTCTTGTTCTTGAATACCCACTTCATTACCAATTACGTCTTGATGAGTTGGTCCATCCCACCAATTTCCAAACTTGATTCCTCTCAAACTGCTTCCACTCTTTCTGCATGGCTAGAATCCAACTTGCATCTTGTAGAGCTTCCTCTCATCAGAGTTGGTTCCTTCAAAGATAGATAACAACAATCATGGCACTTTCACCAACTGATGTCTAGTTTTGACTCTATCAGATGGGTCTCCGATAATCAGATCAGTTGGATGACTGGTAATCCAGGTCCTTCTGGTCTGATGTGCGTCTGTTTGGAGAACATCATCCATATTTGATAGTTCATTACTAGTGAAGTGGTGCGGAATTATGATCCACTTGATAAGAACATGTCTCAGCTGATGTTGGACTCATCATGTGCTGAAGTCTGTTCATAGGAACTTCAAAAGTTCCCCCTGAACCGAGATGGTTCGGTTGATACCGCCTCACCGTAATAAACTTCTTCAATCGACAGTTAGCGTACCTTAGGGTCTGATTGACCTGTTGAATCAGCAAGATCAAGTTCTGGGATGTACACTTTTACGTGTTCAGCTTCTTTCTCCTTGATGCTTAGCTGATCCATTTTCTGCGTGTCAGATAGCGGTTGATCTGGTACGGCTTGTTCTGAGGCAGCTTTCTCTTGTTCAGAGGATGTCTCATCAAAGACCACATGGGGTGTTTCTTCCACTACTAGGGTTCGTTTGTTGTAGACCCTGAAAGCTTTGCTAGATGAGGAATATCCTAAGAATATGCCCTCATCTGACTTGGCCTCAAAAGTCTTCAACTGACTTGTCCCATTGTTGTGAATGAAACACTTGCACCCAAAAACATGGAAGTATGAAACATGAGGTTTTCTGTCCTTCCACAGTTCATAAGGTGTTTTGAAGTGAGTCTTAGTCGAGAACATCTGTTTCGAGTATGACATCTTTGTGTTGATTATACGCCCGAAAATGGTTTGGTGTAGCATGTTCAGCTAACATAGTGCGAGCAGCTTCCTTGAGAGTTCTATTTCTCTGTTCTGCTACTCCATTTTGTTGTGGCATTCTTGCAGCTGACGTCTCATGTTGTATACCAAACTCAGTGCAAAAATCAGTAATAAAGGAATTCAGGAACTCTGTACCTTTATCTGATCTGATCTTTACTATGCTGACACCCTTCTCGTTTTGTAGCTTCTTGAGCAGTTCGGGTGTCTTTGTCGTTGTCTCGTTCTTCTTGAATAAGAATACAACTCAAGTAAATTTGGAATAATCATCCACGATTACAAGAGTATATTTAAGTCCCATCGAGACCGACGGTGTAATCGGGTCCGAATAGATCCATATGGAGCGATTCGCAAAGATTTCTCTTGGATTCGTCCGTATTCCCTTGAATGGGGCTTTAACTTGTTTTCCCATCTGACATGTGGCACATGTCTAATCTTTGGAGAATATCTCATTTGGAAGTCCCTCAACCAAAGACATCCTAGTTATCTTGTTAAGAGCCTTGAAGTTCAGATGACTCATTCTTTTGTGCCATAGCCAACTGCTACTTTTAGAACTCTTAACAATTATGCATGTATTCATTGGGCAACTGTTCCAATCTGCTATGTAGATCGTGCCTTTCCTTGAACCAGTTAGCAGGATTTGTTGAGTGGCTCGATTCCTTATCGTACACTTGTCGCTCGAGAACTCAACGCTGAATCCGTTGTCGTAGAATTGTGATACTGATAGTAGATTGTGCTTTAATCATTCGACATACGAGACTCCGCCATTTGTACATCATCATTCTCTAAGGTTAAATCCTTTGGTAAAACCAAAGTTATCATCACCGAAGAGTACACCTGGGCCTTCTTGTTCTTTGTAAGAGCTAAGGAGATGTTTGCTTCCAGTCATGTGATTTGAGCATCCACTATCGATGTACCAGATAGTTGCTTGTGCACTTCCTTTGTTGGCTAGTCCCACGCGAACCTTTCAAATCAAATCAGGCTTTAGGTACCCCTTTGAATTGGGTCCCGGGGGTTAGTGGTGGATTTAGGATCCACACAAACAGAGCACTTCTATGAACATCGATAGATTAGAAGGTCCGATTTGTCTCCCATACATATCAACATAATCATACGCCTCTTTATATGCTTTCGATTAGTATTATTATTATTAAGTGTGAGCCTTGGGTGACTTAGAAGACTTGGGATTTTTTTTTTACAGATTGTCTTCTTTTAATCCAAAGTGGCTCAAAAAAGAGCCCTAGATCTCTGGTTATAAGGGTAGGTACGACTGCTACCATCAAAAGATTCATATCTCCTTGGCATAGATGGTCTTTGCAGTTTACCTATAGCTTGCTTATTAGGCAGCTGACCTTGATTGGGTCTCAGATTAGATTTCCTTCTTACAGGTTATCTCTTCTGATACCTAATCTGTGATCGAGTTGAGGTCTCTTGAAGAACCGGGTTCTTTCATTGATTCCTACCGATGCTTAATCGATTGGGGTCCATTTCATTTCCCTTTCTGATTGGGCACTTGCCTTACTTGTTCAGCAGGTCTCTTTCCCTTATCAGATACAAATTTTGCTTTTTGTGTATCTATATCAGAAACTCGTTTGATTACACCTTTTTGAAGTAAACCAGACGGGGCTTTTGAGGATGTAGAAGGGTTTTCATACCCAATTCCCTTCTTATTAGTTGTCGTTCGAAAATAGTTGTTCATATCCTAAACGGTTTTCGAAGATTTCGTGAAAACCTGTATTTTTTTACGTAAACTATCCTCAGTTAATTTCAGGCTCTCATGTAGTCGGAAGAGATCATCAAACTTGGCTTGTAGGATTTTAAAATCATCAGCTTGCTGTTTATTGATAGCTAGTTGTTCCTTAATCTGCTTCTCCTGATCAGAAGAATTAACTTTCAGAACTTTCAGTTCTTCAGTTATCTTTTGAGTTGCTTCAGCTGATTTTAGTTCAATTTGCTTTCTTGACAAGATTTTCCTTAACAAAATTTGGTATTTTCAATCCTTAGCTTATCGTTTTCGGCTTCCACTATCGTATAAGTGTCTCTCTGTTAGTTAGAGATCATCAAGCAATTGCTCGTAATAGAGTTGCAAGTCAATCCCTCCAAAGAAAAGCTAATCATCTTGATGTGGAAACTGAAAGAGCAGAAGGTTTAGAGGTTACCTCAGATTAGTCTTCCTCCTTAGCCATCAGACATATTTCATCATCAGAAGAGAATATCATATCATCGTAGTGGTAGAAATCATCAGCGTTGCTTATCAAACAGAAATCTTCTACAGATGAGTAGCCTGAATCCTCTGAAGGCATGTAAGAATCATCAATTTCTGATGTATAAGCAACCATGGCTTTCCTGTCTCTATAGCGTTGCTCTTTTCTGTTTCGCTTCTCTTCTCTTTCTTTTGGTGTCAGGTCTGGGCAATCTGTATTGTAATGACCTGGTTTCTCACAGTTGAAACACGCTCCACGATCCACGAAACTTCTTCTGCCAGGTGAGTCATTCCGTCTGTAGAATCTGTCAGGTGACTTACATCGATTATAATCGAATTTCTTCTCTCAGATCTGTTGACTCTTCTTTCATCAGACCGATCATCTCTTTTATTATCTTCTCTGCGATCCTTTCTGTGATCATCTCTTCGGTCATCAGATCTGGTCCTTTCTGGAGATCTGTCAGTTGTCCTCCTATCTCTTCCTCTGTTATTTTGATAATCCCTGTAAAACCTACGATACTTGCCAAGTTGAATGTTAGATTTTTCAAGTTTTCTGGTTAGCAAAGTAATCTGTTCAGTTTGGCTTATAATATTTCCAACTGGTTCAGTAGACTTTGAGTTGCTGCTGGCTACTTTGAATGCAACTGATTTTGATGTGGCAGGTATGGCTTCAGCAGGCGACTCTTCTTCTTCTTCTTGCCCTCTTTCGATCAGATCGAACTCATGAACTTTAAGACTCAGGAACAGGTTGCTTGGCTTCATCTTAGCAATATCTTGACAAACCTTTATTATAGTGACTTTCATATCCCACTTCTTAGTCAGAGATCTCAAGATCTTGTAATTGATGTCTTTATCTGACATTTCTCGTCCAAGTTCCTGTAACTTGTTGACTGACATGGTGATTCTTCCATATAGCTCATTGATGGTTTCATTTGGTAGCATCTTAAGTTTTTCAAATTTCACCAGTTCAGCTTACAGTCTGCTATCTTTAATCAGATCATTTCCTACACACATTTCAGCAAGCGTATCCCACATCTGTTTGGTTGTCTTAAGATACTTTATTTTTTTCTCTGGTTATCTTGTCCATGGTCTTCATGATTATGTGTCTGGCTATCGTATCCAAAGTGTACAGCTTTCTCTCTTCAAAGATCCATCGTATGGACTCTTTCTGACAAGACTTCCAACTGCAAAATTTGGATCACCTCCAACAGCTGGGTTGTCATGATAGATGATGATGGGTCCTCGTTCAAGAACTTCCATCATCCTGCTGCTTATTGATCCCAGATGGTTGCTCACGTATATCATCCAGTCTGCATACTCATCAATGGAAAATTTAGGCAAATCATGATACATACCCAAAGTATTATCCATGCTGATCGTGTGTTTGAAAACAGATGAGATTTGAAAAGGTTTTCCAAGATCGATTCAAGTGACCACAAAGGTTCTTCCTCAAGAACCGATGATATTCAAATCCACCGGGGTCCGTAGAACCACCGCTTTTTTCGTCGATCGATGTGATTGATACCACTTGTAGGTCCCGAACGGGTTTTATACCCGTGAGGGCGTAAGTCTAGAGGGGGGGTGAATAGACTTCGAAAACTTTTTTCGCAGATCGATCGATGTGATTGCGGTTTGCACATATTTATAGTGATCGACAAACCAAAGTGCAAGTGAATCGGTTTGGACTTAGATTATTGTGTTAGTCCAACACATTACACCTCTGATATTTATAGAGAGCTCTCCAACCGATCCCGTAAATCAGAACTAGAAACCCTAGTCTAAAATCTTGCTAAACAAACTTAACCTAACTTTGGGTTTTGGGTAAGATTTGTTGTTTGTTCCAACTTTGAAATCTTTCCTAGTATTTAAGTAGCCTAACAGCTAGAGGATAAGATTTTTGTGCTAAGAACTATAGGATGAACACTTAGAAAATAATCTTCAAGGTTGTGTTCTTCGTGCGGAAATTTTGCTATAGTATATGAGCTTCTTGATAATTTCCGTCCTCTTTACTCTAAAGAGTAATCCCATATTATAGACCCCGACATCAAAGAGCCGTTCAATTTGAATTTCTGGCTATATTTGGTAGATATGTAGGATTTGATGTGACGTGCTTCAGGGACGGCATGGCCAAAAGCATGGATAGTTGTCTTTTATAGCCGTTTGACCAAGCAGCATCAAATCCCGTATTGTCGGCTCCGTTCATACGTGTCTTGTTCTTATTGGTTAACAAAAACACTTTTCAGTGTTTGTTCTACCAACTAAAGTTGACATTCTTCTTGTTCAGATCAACAACGTATGACTTGGTGAAACATCGCTTACCACCGGTGTGGTGACCGATCGATTATAAACCCATCATTATACTGATAGAGTCTTCGTGCCGATTGTCTTAGCTCAACTAGCAGACTCGGCTGATGTAGGTCTTCTGGTCTGATCTTCTGGTAGTCACCTGATCTTCAGGTCTTCTGAATTTGAGCTTCATGATTTCACCTGATTATCTGACTTTATAAGATCATCTGATCTTCTGTCATTCCCTTGCCTTCTGGCCTGTCAGACTTCAGCTGATCTTTTGTTCTTCTGATCTTTAGATCTGACCTATACATATTGAAGTTCCCCCTCAATATGTGACCTATCTTATACATCAGTTGTTCTATATAATAATTATCAACTGGTCATCTTATAACTGGTATTAAAAACATCAGTCAGCTAACAGGTCTGATTGGTCCTATTACATTTGTTTTAGAACTTTCATCAAAACTCTAAATTTCCCAACAGTTACAACAAGAACTCAAAACCCGAATTTGAATTTTGGCAGTTTTTGGTCAGTCAATGTTTATGGCTAATCAAAGCTCATCCAGCGGTTTAAGATTTCTAAAACTCTATATATAGAGTTGTCCAAGAATTGAGAATCATACGATTTTGAGAGATCATACAGTCATTATTCCAGCATTTTGCTACACACATACTTTCTGCTCTTTCGTTGGCCCTTCGATGGTGTAAATCAAGCGATTTTCGGTTCGCTAGAGCAAGATATTCGTGCTAAATATCCTGTTGTCGTTGTTGTATCCTGGGAAACAGACATTCTAAGAATCACTAGCACCAAGAGTGAGGGACGTATTTCGTTTTAAGGAAATCGTGAATTTCACAAGCCTCGATTTGTTTATTATTTTATTATTTTCAGTCATCTTGGTGTAAGATTTCTTACAAAATATTAGTCCATAGTTCTAGGAGCAAAATCCGTGGATAAAATAGAAAAAATGATCCATAAACATAATGAAATAATCAAGAGAAACTAAATTGAGCCTTGTAATGCTTCAAGAGAAACTAAATTGCAACATTGTCAATAACTCACTTAATTTTATTCAAAACCTTGATGACAACTAGAAATTTAAGCTAAAACTATACTATACTAAGATAAAAATTGCTCCCCAGTGGTGTAGAGAGAAATTGTAAGTGTATTGGCTGCCCAATGGTGTGGAATATATAGCCTTAGAAAATTTATCGTTTGTTTCTTTTACCCACTGCTCTCACCCTTCTTCATAAAGATCGCTGAAAATAAATTGATGTGGAATAACACTTTTTATGGGTCAATGTGGTACTGACTTTCCAAGCTGCTTCCGTTACGAATCAAGAGTTTGAGTCTTTCAATGAAAAGTGCATAATATAAGTCGCCTATCTCTTTTTTCATGTTATGTTAGTCATTCGGTTCTAGAAGTCGTTTTGCTTATTTCTTTGAGTTACGTGTGTTGTTAGGGATAGGGAAAGCGTTCGCACGTTTATTGGTCAAAACAGGTATATATCTCCTTCCCTAACTGTATCTGTAGGCAATTTTATAATCAATTTTCTTCTTCTTAGTGACCTCTCTGTGAACTTCTTTGCAACCTTTCATGGGTTGTTATAATTACTTTAGATTCCATACAAAATAAAGTGAAGTTCGAAAACCATGGGAAATTATTGAAATTCAGGGCAACAACAAGCAATTGTCCAAAATATTTAAAAGAAAAAGAATTGGAGAACTTAGATTTCTATGTTGTGTTCACGGAAATTGATAAAGCAAGTGAGGAACCAAACAAGAGCACATACTTACAAGAGTTAAAAGAAATTTTGATTGAATGTCAGTCTATAATTCTAGTCCCAACTATACTGTCTCCTCAGTGAGCTCTAGACCACAAGATTCCCATTAAAGAGGGACAAGGTCCTGTAAAGTAGTAGTCATACATGTACTGTTACATCTAAAGACAAGATATTGATAAATTAATCAAAGAGATGTTGGAATCAGGGGTGATCAAACCACGCAATAGTCCTTATGCTTTACCTGTACTACGAGTTAAAAAAAAGATAACTGGAAATTTTGTTTAGATTATAGAAAATGGAATGTTATCACCATAAAAGATAATTATCAATGGATGAATTAGGTCAAGCCAAATGATTTTCTAAGTTGACATAAGAGCGGACTACCTCCAAATCAGGGGTTCGCTTCCTGACATCCATAAAGAAAGTCTTTGTCCTCCTGTAGGTCCTATTCAGTGCACTAAACATGCACTAGTGTAATTTTTTGGTCAAGACAAGCCAATCTGAGTCTTACACTTCAACATTTCACGATGGATTGTTCATTTCCATCTAGGTCGTGAATGGTGTACTTTTGATTACAAGGGACTGTTAATTTAATCTTCTGTGATCTGGTATCACTAAATTAACTACAATGTAACACGTACTATTTATTGAACAGTTATGCAGTAAATATATGTAATATTCGATGATATTTAAAGCATCAGTGATAAATAATTTATTTCAGTAAATAAGACCGAAATTCAGTTTGATTATACAAAGTAAAAGCATACTTTCCAGTATAATCCCAACAATCTCCCACTTATACTCAAAGTCTGCTTTTAAGTATACTACAACATGTCTCGTGTAGTTCCTAATACGTGACATATAATGTCACCTACACGAACCTAATAATGTCTCCCACTTATAATCAAAGCAGATTGGCAACGGTCTTGACACTCATTCCTTCCACATATCTCTCGAATGTATTCTGAGGCAGACCCTTTGTGAATGGATCTGCTAGGTTGTCTTCTGACGCGATCTTTGCCGCCTCTATATCTCATCTCTTAACGATTTCTCGTATAAGATGGTATTTTCGTTCAATGTGTTTGCTGGCCTTGTGGGCTCTTGGTTCCCTTGAATTTGCAACTGCTCCGGCATTATCACAATAAACAGTGATTGTGCTGGGCAAATTCGAAACTACATCCAAGTCCACTAGGAAGTTCTTGAGCCAAACCGCTTCTTTCGCTGCCTCGCAAGCAGCTACATATTCGGCTTCCATGGTAGAATCAGCGATGCATTTCTGCTTAACGCTTCTCCATGTCATGGCTCCTCCCCCCATGCAAAACATACTACCGAAGGTAGATTTTCTGGAATCTAAGTCTGATTGGAAATCCGAGTCCGTGTAGCCGATGGGGATTAAACTATCTGACTGATAAACCAACATTCTATCTCGAGTTCTTTTCAGATACTTCAGAATGTTTTTAACTGTCGTCCAATGTTCTTTCCCCGGGTTACTTTGATATCTTGCCATCATGCCAACGACAAAGCAGATATCCGGTCTCATGCACAACATTGCATACATAAGGCTTGCGACAGCCGAAGCATAAGGAATGTCTTTCATGTAATCTATCTCCTTTTGTGTCTTAGGGCACATTTCCTTGGATAGATGGATTTCATGCCTGAATCCTGCATGCTGAATCGTTTCAAGACAGTGTCTATGCATGAAGCTTGCGATAAGCCTATCATCCTTCTCTTGCGATCTCGAGTGATCTTGATCCCAAGGATGTGCCCGGCTTCCCCTAAGTCCTTCATATCAAACTGTTTTGAAAGTCATGCCCTTACGTCTGATAACACCTTTACATCGTTCCCGATGAGCAGAATGTCATCTACGTATAGTACTAAGAATACCAATGCAGTTTCGACACGCTTTTTGTACACACAACTTTCGAACTCGTTTTGATCAAACCCATAAGACTTTATAACATGATCAAAACATTGGTTCCAAGCTCTGGATGCTTGTTTGAGTCCGTAAATGGACTTCATGAGCTTACAAACTAGGTGTTCTTGGCCTTTTTCAATGAAGCCTTAGGGTTGTTGCATATAGATTTCTTCATCAAGACTTCCGTTAAGGAAAGTTGTCTTGACATCCATTTGCCAGATTTCAAAATCGAGATGCGCAGCAATCGACAAGAGAATTCGGATGGACTTGAGCATTGCTACAGGTGAAAAGGTTTCCTCATAGTCGATCTCTTCTTTCTGAGTATAACCTTTCGCCACAAGCCTTGCCTTGAAGGTTTCCACCTTCCCGTCCGGTCCTCTTTTTCTCTTGTATACCCACTTGCAACCAATGGGTTTGACCACATTAAGTGGTTCGACTAGCTCCCACACTCTGTTATGATCCATAGAACCCATTTCGGCTTTCATTGTTTTTTGCCAAGAAACTGCATCCTCGTCTTGGATTGCCTTATCATATGTCCATAGGTCTAATTCGTCTTGTTCGGGAATCAAGTCCGAGGACTCTCCTATCCCCATGAATCTCTCGGGCTGTCTCACAACCCTCCCACTACGACGAGGTTCCGGTTGTGAAAGTGTGTCGTTTGGTATGTCATCTTGTACAGTTGGCAATGAGGTTAGCCCCCTTAGCTCATTTAAGGTAATCTCACTTCTGGGTCTTCTTTCGTTCATATAGTCTTTTTCCAAAAATCTAAAGTGGGTGCTTATTACCACCTTTTGATCTTCGGGACCATAGAACATACACCCTTTTGTTCCCTCGGGGTATCCTATAAACAACCTTAATTCTGATCGAGGATCCAATTTTCCGGCTTCCTTGTCCAACACGTAGGCCGGACACCCCCAAATTCTCATGTGTCTCAAACTGGGCTTGCGCCTGGTCCACAATTCTTTGGGAGTTTTGGGAACCGATTTGAATGGCACCAAGTTCAGAATTTAAGCCGCTGTTTCCAAGGCATGACCCCAGAACGACTTGGGAAGATCCGCATAACTCATCATTGATCTAACCATTTCCAAAAGAGTTCTGTTTCTTCGCTCTGCAACCCCGTTTTGTTGAGGGGTTCCGGGTGCAATTAGCTGGGATACAATCCCTTCATCTGACAAGTAGTTCAAAAACTCATCGCTGAGGTACTCGCCTCCACGATTGGATCGTAGAGACTTGATACGTTTTTCCCTATGATTCTCTGCTTGAGCCTTAAACTCTTTGAATTTCTCAAAGGTCTCAGATTTATGCTTCATAAGGAAAATATAACCGTACCTTGAGTAGTCATCAATAAAAGTGACGAAATACTCATAACCTCTTCTTGCTTTGGTTGACATTGGACCACATACGTCTGTGTGAACGATTTATAACACTTCTTTGGCTCTATTCCCATTGGCTCCAAATGTCCTCTTGGTCATTTTACCCTCCAAACATGATTTGCAGGTTGGAATTGGTTCAACTTGGAGAGCTCCTGTGAACCGTCTTCTACCAACCTTTGGATCCTATTTGGATTAATATGTCCCAATCTTAGATTCCATAGAAGTGTTTCGTTCACGTCTAATGAACGTTTTCTTTTATCGGAAACAATTGATGTGTTATAGGATGCATTTCGTGAGTGGTGTGCACAGTTAATTGTATAGAGATTATTCGACAACGTTCCATGACAGATAAATTTATCATAAAGAGAAATGGTAACAACTTTATAAAAGTAACCGAATATCCATCAAGGTAAAGTTTAGAAACTGAAATTAAATTCTTTCTAAAATTCGTAACGTAAAGAACATCTCTTAAAATTAAAACTCTGCCTTCAAAAGACAGGTGCACTTCTCCCACTGCTTCAGCTGCCACTCTCGTAGAATCGCCCAGTGTGATGAGGATCTCACTCCCACTAAGTTGCCGGGTCCGCTTGAACCCCTGTAAAGTAAAACAAACATGATCAGTGGATCCCGTATCCACCACCCATAAATGGGAGGCATACGCCGCTAAGCAAGTTTCAACAACTAGTGCGTGAGAATTACCTTTCTTTCCATCCCTTCTGGGTTTGGAACGGGTTGCCCTCCAATGTCCCTTTTCACCGCAGTTAAAACATTTTTCTTTTGGTACTTTCTTGACACCCATCCAACTAGCTGTCTTTCTCTTGCTTTTCTTAGTGATGAGTTTGCTTTGGATCTAACCACTTTCCTTTTCTTGAGTCTTGCCTTCCATTGGCCTAGACCTTGAGAAAAGACTTTTGGTCACCAATGCTTCGTCTTTCTTTCCTAAATGCTTCTCTATTTTCTCCAAGGCTTCTTGTAGAATGTCCATAGTAAACATGTGATCACTCATCACAAAACTACAGTAAAACCCATCGAAGCACCTTGGAAGAGTTAGCAAAAGAAATTCGATTTGAGCTCATCACAATACTTAGTACCGAGATAAGCCAGTTTTTTCAAAATGGCGTTTTATTCTGAGAACATGCTCCCTTACGGGTGTTCCCTCAGCCATCTTTAGCCTGGCCACGTCGTAATTTTTAAATTGATTGATCATGCGGTCTTTTGTTAAAAACATTTCTTCAAGACTTTGCATAATTTCTGCAGCAGACTCAACATCTTCATGAATGTGTCTCAAATCATCAGACAGTGAAGTCAAGATTACACGTTTCATGGGTTCATTGGCCTGCTCCCAAATATTATACAAGTGTCTTTCCGCATCAGCTGATCCATCAGTAGGCATACGGGGCTTGGGTACATCAAGAACCCAATGATGTTCTTGTGCAGGTAGGACAAAACTCATATTTTGTTTCCAAACAACATAGTTGTCACCAGTTAATTGGTGCTCTTTTAGTGTATATAACAGTGGATTAAAAGGTTGCGACATGATGAACTGAAATAAATAATAATATGCATAAGCACAAATATATCACAAAATTCGATCACATGTTTCATATTAAAATCTCAAAAAATATGAACATGCATCAGCCAACATCTCAAAACAGTTTAAATAAGCCACGTGGGGTGGGTCATTATTTAAACACATTCAAGCAGGTTACAAAACAAGAACAGTTACAAACCTTTAATAACTAGATTAATAGTTGGCTCCCTTGACCAATATAAAATTGACGGGGACTTGAGGAAGTATATGCATATCAATTTTAAACCTAAGTAATAACCATGATTAAATACAGAATTATTATTTCACTTTGAACGAGCCTCGTGGGGAGGGTCATCGTCGCCACTAGTAATAATCCACAATCATCCATTTGGAATTTATTCATGTGAAAGCTATCTTTTGACCGTCCCGTGGGGGAATTTCTCCAAAAGAATTCACAAATAAATAAATCATGGAGGTCAAAATTAATTCAATTTTATTATCCATAAAATTATCAATTAATTGTTCAAGCATACTTAGTAATTTTCGAAAGTGAGATTTTTCAAAACATTTTCTCATGCATCGCAAATTTAAACACAATTTAAATAAGCATAAAATAATGCACCAACATCAAAACAAAAAATTAAACATATTGGACACATATATCCAATTGTCACGGTTAATTTTGTCATGTCTTGATCTCGAGAAATCGCTTCTTTTGCCTTCATCGTTCGTCTCGAAGGTTCGCCACGCCTAGTGACGTCATCGACCAGCCTCATGGGGTCGAGTGCCGCCTTGCACTCCCCCCGCCATGTCGTCGGCGCTTTGTCGCGAAATCGCCTAAGCGCTTTACCACGCCGCCCGGCGTGCTTAGCGGCCCTTTCGGCGAATCTCGGGTAAGGAGTCGCGACGCGCATGTCTCTATCGCCGCTACATCTGTGCTGCGCGTCCGCCTCATACTGACATCGCCCTCGGACATCGCCCCGCGTGCCCCTCGGCGACATCGCTCCGCCCGCTCACGAATACGCCAGCGCCCGTGCCTGTCTTGATCCGCCCTCTCGGCCCGATATAGCCTCGCCCAGCGCCCGTCTTGGCATCCCGCCTGACGTCCGTGTATGCCTTGCCTCCACCCAGCGTTTCGCCCACGGCGCCCTTTTGCTACGCCAGTCGGATCGTCTTTTAATTCTTCATCTCCGCCTCTATTTCCGATCCGGTTATAATTTATTTACAAAAATAAATAAACCTAGATCTAGACTAGTCTATTACATTGATCAAATCAAAAAAATTATAATCTACTCGTGGATTTTCTCACGAGGCAAAACTAATTCGAACGAATCGAATTAAAAAACCACAATTTATATGCATGCATAAATAAACACATTAAATTCCATGACAATTGGATACCTGCAAAAAAGATCTAGCAATTCTACTATCCAATTTCAAATTTAATGAAAACGAATTAAATTACAATTTAAAATTCAGAGCCCGAAACCGAGGCTCTGATATCAGTTGTTGGGGAATTTAATTGCACGGATCTATTCGGGATGAATATTTAAATATAAATTTAATTCTAACAATTATTACTAGCATGAATTAATCCTATATTAATTCAAATAATAATTCAACAACAAATCATGCATATAAACAGTTCACATAAATCCTACGCATGCGGAATTGCTACGGGTTTACGTGAACTAACCTCTTGGAGTGGCAATGGTCTCGTCGATAAAAACACACCAAAAAGCCTTCTCAAGTATTCCCTAGTCCTTGCTCGTTTAAGAGGAAAACGCTTGAGGAGGTAGAAGTGCAGAATGCGACGGTCCAGTTCCTTTGCCCTTCATCTTGGCCCTTTATAGCCTCGCACGGACTTCAACTGCCATCTCATCTAGACTTTGAAGCCTCTGATCATGTGACTCAATAGTCTGAATAAGATCTTCGGTTATTCTGATCACCAGTTGGTTTCTCAACCTGTCCTTCCCCCTTTTTGGTTTGATCAAAAATAACATTGATATGGGAAGTCAGGGATCCAAAACTGATGGCTAGAGTTTTGTTGAGATCTACAACAGATAGGCCTTGAGCTTGAACATATAGTTCACTGATTTTGTTCACCAGCTCAGATTTAGCAGAATCTATGGCTGTTGAAAAGGTAAGAATTGGCTTATCAAGCTTTTCTTCATTCACTCCATTTATCCATTACCACTAATGAGAGAGACCTCCGTGTTTGAAATCTTTGCGATTCTCTTCCACGATCTTAGAGAAATTTTGAATCGGCTTCATTTCCTTGGCAAAATTTTCTTTTTTAGCTCAAATGACACAGGAAGAAGACATTTACAATCTCTGTTCCTCCATAACTTTCTCAGATGCCTGGCGATGATCTGCAATTGTTGAACTGATGGAATTTGCCAGGACACCTTCAACTTCTTCCTGCAACAAATCCTTGAAGCATGATCTGATCTCTTTAAGTTGATCAGATGTGATGTGTGTCATAGGAATTGTCAGCATGGCCTGACCTGGTGGACCTTGAGATGTTCCAACAGTTTGCGGCGACACTTTTAAAAGCCTCCGGTTGGTTGGTCACGTGTTTAAACACCAACATCACCTTCATCGGCAAATGCCTCCTCCGTCTGCAGTTCAATGTCTTCCTCAGCCTGCTCAACTGTTGTACCCAGCTTGCGATAGATCAATTTCTTTACCTCAACTTCAGATAATAAAACAGTTGGTGAGCTTACTGTGAGAGCCTTGCGCATGTCGAAATCGAAATCAGCAAATTCATCAGCCCCAACCCGTTTCTACAATCATGAACAGTCTGTGAAGTTTTTTAGAAATAAATCTCTCGGGCGAGATTTCCACAACTTCATCCAATACGAATTGATGATCAGACAGTTCTGGATATGTTTATTCCAGTTCGCGTGCTATCCTCAGTCTGAACATGTGGCGAAAATAGTTACTCATCCTCTCACGGAGATAAACTTATTTGGTGATGGAGTCTTTCGGGTGCAACCCAAGCATCTGTTGCATGATCTCCGTCCTTTGCTGTTCAACCTCCTCTTTGTTTTTAGTTCCGCAAGAAGTTACGCTATCTGTTCTTCCTCCATAAGTACAAATTTGGTCGTGATCTCTTGTATGTATGAGAGTAGGAGAAGGAGCCCGAGATTGGGGAGAAGGAGATCGTGTCAGGTCTGCCCCAAAATCTCCTTCCTGTGGCAGATCAGGAGAGCTTTCAGCATAGAATTTCTGCCTCTTGGGTATGAAGACCTATTTTTGGGAGCTCAGGACTTCTTTGCTGTCCGCTCTTGAAGGACTTTTTCTCACTATCAGTTTCCTCCTCCTCTGTTCCTAATTCTATGAACAGATTCATTGGAGATCGCCTGTGTTTCTTCGGTCTGCTGACACCAGATGTGCCAGCCTTGGTCTTTTTTTTCTTTCTCGGGACAGCAAGTAGCTCAGTCCCTTCTTCCTCAGCACCTTTTCTTTTCCTCTTGATGGTGATCTGAGGATCAGAATCAGGGGACCGAAAATTTTGGCAGAATTGTTCAAGAGAGCCTTGTAGCTCTTGATGCCTTCTCTGTCCCATTCTTTTTGAGGTAGCTTGTCCCTCAGAATAACTTCCACTTTATTGAGGTTCCCTATCCTCTTCTTCAGGTAGACTTCCCTGCGCTCATTTACTCCAAATTTCTGGTGTTCTTGCACGGCAACGACTTTTGAGTGCCCCATGCCAGTTTATATTTGACGCTCTATCAACCATGGCAGCTGGGCAATGCAGCTTCACAGATGTCAGTCCATCCGGACTAAAGGAGATTCTAAGAATTGTCTTTGACAGAACATCAAAGAGCGATCTGTACTTTCTTTTTAACATTGGTTTGGTGAAACCAGATGTTTGTCCCTTGTCAGCATCCCGGAACAGTTCCCTTTGGATTTTGTCATCCTCATCCTCCCGATAATGAGTTTGAGAAATTTTCCTCTCATTGAGGTTAAAAATGCGACGTCAAAGATTGGTAACCCTAATCTCTTCTCCGCTCACCATTGATGTTGTTTGTCCCTCTAACGAAGTCTCACACGATATGGGGGAATACATGTGTTCAAAGATTTTTAAAACTTTTCTTTCACTAAGGTTAGATGGGTCGTTATCCCGATGATTTTTTACTCGAGAAGCACGGATTGCCCCGAGTCAAAGTCTCATCGAGACAATGATCCCGAAATCGCTTTCGGAAGCTTCAGATTAGCCCAACTGAGCCTGAATTTATCAGAGATCCTAACGCTCTTGGATCAGATAATTATCTTACTGAACCCTTAGTAGAGTTAGTTCAGTTTGGTAACTATCTGTTCTAGCTACTCAAGTGTGCGGAATGGTTGTCTCTAAGTTTATACTCATTTTAGCTTTGCTGAAAATCTTCCCTGAGTGATACCAATTACAATAGGTAACTAATACCTTTTAATGTGTTTACGAGAGACGGTATTCCATTAGTGATACCAATTACAATAGTCAACTAATACCGTTGGATGTGTTTACGGGAGACGACATTCCATTAGTGATACCAATTACAATAGTCAACTAATAAATTTTGATGTGTTTATGAGAGACGACATTCCATTAGTGATACCGATTACAATAGTCAACTAATACCATTGGATGTATTTACGAACCATTAGTAATACCAATTACAATAGTCAACTAATATCTTTGGATGTGTTTATGAGAGACCATCTACCATTAGTGATACTAATTACAATAGTCAACTAATACATTTGGATGTGTTTACGAGAAACCATCTAGCATTAGTGATACTAATTACAATACACAATTAATACCTTTGGATGTGTTTACGAGATACAACATTCCATTAGCGATACCGATTACAATAATCAACTAATACATTTGGATGTGTTTACAAGAAACGACTTTCCACTAGTGATACCGATTACAAAAGTCAACCAATATATTTGGATGTGTTTACGAGAGACCATCTACCATTAGTTATATCGATTACAATACTCAACTAATACCTTTGTATGTGTTTACGAGAGACGACATTCCATTTGTGATACCGATTACAATAGTCAACTAATAGATTTGGATGTGTTTACGAGAGACCATCTACCATTAGTGATATCGATTACAATACTCAACTAATAATTTTATATGTGTTTACGAGAGACGACTTTCCATTAGCGATACCGAATTACAATAGTCAACTAAAACCTTTGGATGTGTTTACGAGAGACAACATTCCATTAGTGATACCGAATTACAATAGTCAACTAATACCTTTGGACGTGTTTACGAGAGACGACATTTCATTAGTGATATCGATTACAATAGTCAACTAATACCTTTGGATGTGTTTACGAGAGACGACATTTCATTAGCGATACCGATTACAATAGTCAACTATTACCTTTGGATGTGTTTACGAGAAATGATATTCCATTAGTGATACCGATTACAATTGTCAACCAATACATTAGGATGTGTTTACGACATTCCATTAGAGATACCGAATTACAATAGTCAACTAATACCTTTGATGTGTTTACGAGAGATGACATTCCATTAGTTATAACGATTACAATAATAAACTAATACCTTTGGATGTGTTTACGAGGGACCATCTACCATGAGTGATACCAATTACAATAGTCAACTAATACATTTTGATGTTTTTACGAGAGACGATATTCCATTAGTGATACCGATTACAATAGTCAACTAATACCATTGAATGTATTTACGAACCATTAGTAATACCAATTACAATAGTCAAATAATATCTTTGGATGTGTTTATGAGAGACCATCTACCATTAGTGATACCAATTACAATAGCCAACTAATACCTTTGGATGTATTTACGAACCATTAATAATACCAATTACAATAGTCAACTAATACCTTTGGATGTGTTTACGAGAGACCATCTACCAATAGTGATACCGAATTACAATAATCAACTAATACCTTTGGATGTGTTTAAGAGAGACGACATTCCATTAGTGATACCGATTACAATAGTCCACTAATACATTTGGATGTGTTTACGATAGACCATCTACCACTAATGATACCAATTACAATAGTCAACTAATACATTTTGATGTGTTTACGAGAGACAACATTCCATTAGTGATACCTATTACAATAGTCAACTAATTCCTTTGGATGTGCTTATGAAAGACGACATTCCATTTGTGATACCTATTACAATAGTCAACTAATTCCTTTGGATGTGCTTATGAAAGACTATTATAATTGGCATCGCTAATGGTAGATGGTCTCTCGTAAATAATTCCAAAGGTATTAGTTGACTATTGTAATCGTTATACATAATGGAAGGTCGTCTCTCACAAACACATCCAAATGTATTAGTTGACTATTGTAATTGGTATCACTAATGGTAGATGGTCTCACGTAAACACATCCAAAGGTATTAGTTGACTATTGTTATCGGTATAACTAATGGAATGTCGTCTCTCAAAAACACATCCAAGGTATTAGTTGACTATTGAAATTGGTATCACTAATGGTAGATGGTCTCTCTTAAACACATCCAAAGATCTTAGTTGACTATTGAAATTGGTATTACTAATGGTTCGTAAATACATCCAATGGTATTAGTTGACTATTGTAATCGGTATCACTAATGGAATGTCTTCTCTCGTAAACACATCAAAAGGTATTAGTTGACTATTGTAATTGGTATCACTCATGGTAGATGGTCTCATTATAAACAACACATCCAAAAGGTATTAGTTTATTATTGTAATCGGATCACCAATGGAATGTCATCTCTCGTAAACACATCCAAAAGTACTAGTTCAGTATTCTAATTGGTATCACTGATGGTAGATGGTCTCTCGTAAATATATCCAAATGTATTAATTGACTATTGTAATCGGTATCACTAATGAAATGTCATGTCTCGTAAACACCATCCAAAGGTTTTAGTTGACTATTATTAAATAATATCACTAATGGAATGTCGCCTTTCGAGAAAACATCCAAAGGTATTAGTTAACTATTGTAATCGTATCACTTTTTGGAATGTTTATGTAAACACATCAAAAGGTATTAGTTAACTATTGTAATCGTATCACTAATGGTAGATGTTCTCTCTTAAACACATCCAAAGGTAATAGTTAACTAATGTAAATGTATTTGTTCAACTAAAGATGTTCTATTGTCATCACTAATGGAAATGTCATCCTAGTAAACACATCCAAAGGTATTAGTGGACTATTTTAATTCGGTATCACTAATGGAATGTCAAATACATTTTGATGTGTTTACGAGAGACAACATTCCATTAGTGATATCGATTACAATAGTCAACTAATACCTTTGGATGTGCTTACGAGAGATGACATTCCATTAGTTATATCGATTTTAATAGTCAACTAATACCTTTGGATGTGTTTACGAGAAACCATCTACCATTAGTGATACCAATTACAATAGTTAACTAATACTTTTGAATGTGTTTACGAGAGACGACATTCCATTTGTGATATCGATTTTAATAGTCAACTAATACCTTTGGATGTGTTTACGAGAGACGACATTCCATTAGTGATATCGATTTTAATAGTCAACTAATACCTTTGGATGTGTTTACGAGAGACCATCTACCATTACTAATACCAATTACAATACTCAACTAATACCTTTGGATGTATTTACGAGAGACGACATTCAATTAGTGATACCGATTACAATAGTTAACTAATACCTTTGGATGTGTTTACGAGAGATGACATTCCATTAGTGATACCGAATACAATAGTCAACTAATACATTTGGATGTGTTAAACAGAGACCATCTACCATTTGTGATATCGATTACAATATTAAACTAATACCTTTTGATGTGTGTTTTAGAGACAAACAATCCATTAGTGATAACAATTACAATAGTAAACTGATACCTTTGGATGTGTTTACGAGAGACGACATTCCATTAGCGATACCGATTACAATAGTCAACCAATACATTAAGATGTGTTTACGAGAGACCATCTACCACTAGTTATATCGATTACAATACTCAAATAATACCTTTGTATGTGTTTACGAAAGACGACATTCCATTTGTGATACCGATTACAATAGTCAATTAATAGATTTGGATGTGTTTACGAGAGACCATCTACCATTAGTGATATCGATTACAATACTCAACTAATACCTTTGGATGTGTTTATGAGAGACAACATTCCATTTGTGATACCGATTACAATAGTCATTTAATACATTTGGATGTGTTTACGAGAGACCATCTAGAATTAGTGATACCAATTACAATACTCAACTAATACCTTTGGATGTGTTTACGAGAGAGGACATTCAATTAGTGATACTTATTACAATAGTCAACTAATACCTTTGGATGTGTTTACGAGAGACGACATTCCATTAGTGATACCGAATACAATAGTCAACTAATACATTTGGATGTGTTAACGAGAGACCATCTACCATTAGTGATATCGATTACAATATTCAACTAATACCTTTGTATGTGCTTACGAGAGACAACATTCCATTAGTGATACCAATTACAATAGTCAACTAATACCTTTGGATGTGTTTACGAGAGAGGACATTCAATTAGTGATACCGATTACAATAGTAAACTATTACCTTTGGATGTGTTTACGAGAAACGATATTCCATTAGTGATACCGTTTACAATAGTCAACCAATACATTAGGATGTGTTTACGAGAGACCATATACCATTAGTTATATCGATTACAATACTCAACTAATACCCTTGTATGTGTTTACGAGAGACGACATTCTATTTGTGAGACCGATTACAATAGTCAACTAATAGATTTTGATGTGTTTACATGAGACCATCCACCATTAGTGATATCGATTACAATACTCAACTAATACATTGGATGTGTTTACGAGAGACAACATCCATTTGTGATACCGATTACAATAGTCAACTAATACATTTGGATGTGTTTACGAGAAAGCATCTAGAATTAGTGATACCAATTACAATACTCAACTAATACCTTTTGATGTGTTTACGAGAGACAATATTCCATTAGTGATACCAATTACAATAGTCAACTAATACATTTGGATGTGTTTACGAGAGACGACATTCCATTGGTGATACCGATTACAATAGTCAACTAATACATTTGGATGTGTTTACGAAAGACCATCTACCATTAGTTATATAGATTACAATAGTCAACTAGTACCTTTGGATGGTCTCTCATAAACACATACAAAGGTATTAGTTGGTAAATCGTAAAATCCGTTGGTAAGCCGTGGTTAGGTGTTCCCGGTGGTGTTCCTGTTGTATCCAGATAATAATGAGGTCTTATTAAATTCAATCAGTATTAATGGCATCTAAATTTAGAAGTCTATTTTCAAGAAGTAATAATATGGATACTTCTGGTATCGTTCAGTCAAAGGAAATCCATATGACTGATAATTATTCAAATTGGAGTATTCCTAATACTGCTATCGATACTTTGTATCAGATAGGTAGTTTTGATTTTAAGACTGCTAGATCTATTAAAATTCATGAAGAAACTGTTTCTGTGGATGAAGAGTTTCATTAGTATTCATTAATGTCTAATGTCTCTATTAGAAAATACCTTGAAAAAGGTTATAGATATATTCATTTTGGTCTCATTCAAGTTGCTATCAAACCCCTAGTTCATATAGGTGTTGATGCTCCGGTTTATCTGGCTCTGCGTGATAATCGGCTTAAAAGATATAAAACTTCTTTATTATCAATGATTCAAACTAATATCTGTAATGGACTGTAATGGTTGTCTCTCGTAAACACATCCAAAGGTATTAGTTGACTATTGTAATTCGGTATCACTAATGGAATGTCGTCTCTCGTAAACACATCCAAAGGTATTAGTTGACTATTGTAATTGGTATCACTCATGGTAGATGGTCTCTCATAAACACTTCCAAAGGTATTGGTTGAATATTGTAATTCGATATAACTAATGAAATGTTGTCTCTCGTAAACACATCCAAAGGTATTAGTTGACTATTGTAATTGGTATCACTAATGGTAGATGGTCTCTCATAACCAAATCCAAAGGTATTAGTTGACTATTGTAATCGGTATCACTAATGGAATGTCGTCTCTCATACACATCCAAATGTATTATTAGACTATTGTAATTGGTATAACTAATGGTAGATGGTGTCTCATAAACACATCCAAAGGTATTAGTTGACTATTGTAATCGGTTTCACTAATGGAATGTCATCTCTCGAAAACACATCCAAAGGTAATAGTTGACTATTGTAATTGGTATCGTTAATGGTAGATGGTCTCTCGTAAACACATTCAAAGGTATTAGTTGACTATTGTAATCGATAACACTAATGGAATGTCGTCTCTCAAAAACACATTCAAAGGTATTAATTGACTATTGTAATTGGTATCACTAATGGTAGATGGTCTCTCATAAACACATACAAAGATATTAGTTGACTATTGTAATTGATATTACTAACGGTTCGTAAATACATCAAATGGTATTAGTTGACTATTGTAATCGGTATCACTAATGGAATGTCGTCTCTTGTAAACACATCAAAAGGTATTAATTGACTATTGTAATTGGTATCACTCATGGTAGATGGTCTCTCATAAACACTTCCAAAGGTATTGGTTGAATATTGTAATTCGATATAACTAATGAAATGTTGTCTCTCGTAAACACATCCAAAGGTATTAGTTGACTATTGTAATTGGTATCACTAATGGTAGATGGTCTCTCTTACAACACATCCAAAGGTATTAGTTGACTATTGTAATCGGCATCACTAATGGAACGTCGTCTGTCGAAAACACGTCCAAAGGTATTCGTTGACTATTGTAATTGGTATCACTAATGGTAGATGGTCTCTTATTAAAACATCCAAATATATTAGTTGACTAATGTAATTGGTATTTCTATTGTAATTGGTATTTCTATTAGTTTATTATTATAATTTTAAAAGATATCACTAATGAAATGTCGTCCATCATAAACACATCAAAAGGAATTAATTAGTTAACTATTTTAATTCGTATCATTTACTAATGGAATGTCGTCTCTTGTAAACACATCCAAAGGTATTAGTTGAGTATTTTAATTGGTATCACTAAGGGTAGATGGTCTCCGTAACCACATCCAAAGGTATTAGTTAACTATTGTAAACGATATCACTAATGGAATTTCGTCTCTCGTAAACACATCCAAAGGTATTAGTTGACTATTGTAATTCGGTATCCCTTATGGAATGTTGTCTCTCTTAAACACATCGAAAGGTATTAGTTGACTATTGTAATGTGGTATCACTAATGAAATGTCGTCTCTCGTAAACACATACAAAGGTATTAGTTGATTATTGTAATCGATATCACTAATGGTAGATGGTCTCTCGAACACATCCAAAGGTATTAGTTGACTATTGTAATTGGTATCACTAATGGAATGTAGTCTCTCATAAACACATCCAAATTTATTATTTGACTATTGTAAATGGTATTACTAATAGTAGATGGTCTCTCGTAAACACATCCAAAGGTATTAGTTGACTATTGTAATCGGTATCACTAATGAAATTTCGTATCTCGAAAACACATCCAAAGGTATTAGTTGACTATTGTATTTGGTATCACTAATGGTAGATGGTCTCTAGCAAACACATCCAAAGGTATTAGTTGACTATTGTAATTAGGTATCACTAATGGAATGTTGTCTCTCGTAAACACATCCAAAGTTATTAGTTGACTATTGTAATTCGGTATCACTTATGGAATGTCATCTCTCGTAAACACATAGAAAGGTATTATTTGAGTATTGTAATCGGTATCACTAATGGTAGATGGTCTCTCGTAAACACATCCAAATGTATTAGTTGACTATTGTAATCGGTTTCACTAATGGAATGTCGTCTCTCAAAAACACATCTAAAGGTATTAGTTGACTATTATAATTAGTATCACTAATTGTAGATGGTCTCTCGTAAACACATCCAAAGGTATTAGTTAACTATTGTAATCGGTAACACTAATGGAATGTGGTCTCTCAATAATACATCCAAAGGTATTAGTTGACTATTGTAATTGGCATTACTAATGGTAGATGGTCTCTCATAAACACATACAAAGATTAGTTGACTATTGTAATTGGTATTACTAATGGTTCGTAAATACATCACATGGTATTAGTTGACTATTGTAATCGGTATCACTAATGGAATGTCGTCTCTTGTAAACACATCAAATGGTATTAGTTGACTATTGTAATTGGTATCACTCATGGTAGATGGTCTCTCGTAAACACATCCAAAGGTATTAGTTTATTATTGTAATCGGTATCACTAATGGAATGTCTTCTCTTGTAAACACATCCAATTGTATTAGTTGACTATTGTAATCGGTATCACTAATGGAATGTCGTCTCTCATAAACTTATCAAAAGGTATTAGTTTACTATTGTAATTGGTATCACTCATGGTAGATAGTATCTCGTAAACACATCCAAGGGTATTAGTTTATTATTGTAATCGGTATCACTAATGGAATGTTGTCTCTCGTAAACACATCCAAAGGTATTAGTTGACTATTGTAATTCGGTATCACTAATGGAATGTCGTCTCTCGTAAACACATCCAAAGGTATTAGTTGACTATTGTAATTGGTATCACTAATGGTAGTTGGTCTCTCGTAAACACATCCAAAGGTATTAGTTGACTATTGTAATCGGTATCACTAATGGAATGTCGTCTCTCATACACATCCAAATGTATTAGTTGACTATTGTAATTGGTATCACTAATGGTAGATGGTGTCTCGTAAACACATCCAAAGGTATTAGTTGACTATTGTAATCGGTTTCACTAATGGAATGTCGTCTCTCGAAAACACATCCAAAGGTATTAGTTGACTATTGTAATTGGTATCAATAATGGTAGATGGTCTCTCGTAAACACATCCAAAGATATTAGATGACTATTGTAATCGGTATCACTAATGGAATGTCGTCTCTCATACACATCCAAATGTATTACTTGACTATTGTAATTGGTATCACTAATGGTAGATGGTGTCTCGTAAACACATCCAAAGGTATTAGTTGACTATTGTAATCGGTTTCACTAATGGAATGTCATCTCTCGAAAACACATCCATAGGTATTAGTTGACTATTGTAATTGGTATCACTAATGGTAGATGGTCTCTCGTAAACATATCCAAAGGTATTAGTTGACTATTGTAATCGGTAACACTAATGGAATGTGGACTTTCAAAAATACATCCAAAGGTATTAGTTGACTATTGTAATTGGTATCACTAATGGTAGATGGTCTCTCATAAACACATCCAAAGGTATTAGTTGACTATTGTAATCGGTTTCACTAATGGAATGTCATCTCTCGAAAACACATCCAAAGGTATTAGTTGACTATTGTAATTGGTATCGTTAATGGTAGATGGTCTCTCGTAAACACATACAAAGGTATTAGTTGACTATTGTAATCGATAACACTAATGGAATGTCGTCTCTCAAAAACACATCCAAAGGTATTAGTTGACTATTGTAATTGGTATCACTAATGGTAGATGGTCTCTCATAAACACATACAAAGATATTAGTTGACTATTGTAATTGATATTACTAACGGTTCGTAAATACATCAAATGGTATTAGTTGACTATTGTAATCGGTATCACTAATGGAATGTCGTCTCTTGTAAACACATCAAAAGGTATTAATTGACTATTGTAATTGGTATCACTCATGGTAGATGGTCTCTCATAAACACTTCCAAAGGTATTGGTTGAATATTGTAATTCGATATAACTAATGAAATGTTGTCTCTCGTAAACACATCCAAAGGTATTAGTTGACTATTGTAATTGGTATCACTAATGGTAGATGGTCTCTCTTACAACACATCCAAAGGTATTAGTTGACTATTGTAATCGGCATCACTAATGGAACGTCGTCTGTCGAAAACACGTCCAAAGGTATTCGTTGACTATTGTAATTGGTATCACTAATGGTAGATGGTCTCTTATTAAAACATCCAAATATATTAGTTGACTAATGTAATTGGTATTTCTATTGTAATTGGTATTTCTATTAGTTTATTATTATAATCGGTATCACTAATGAAATGTCGTCTGTCATAAACACATCAAAAGGAATTAGTTAACTATTTTAATTCGGTATCACTAATGGAATGTCGTCTCTTGTAAACACATCCAAAGGTATTAGTTGAGTATTTTAATTGGTATCACTAAGGGTAGATGGTCTCCGTAACCACATCCAAAGGTATTAGTTAACTATTGTAAACGATATCACTAATGGAATTTCGTCTCTCGTAAACACATCCAAAGGTATTAGTTGACTATTGTAATTCGGTATCCCTTATGGAATGTTGTCTCTCTTAAACACATCGAAAGGTATTAGTTGACTATTGTAATGTGGTATCACTAATGAAATGTCGTCTCTCGTAAACACATACAAAGGTATTAGTTGATTATTGTAATCGATATCACTAATGGTAGATGGTCTCTCGAACACATCCAAAGGTATTAGTTGACTATTGTAATTGGTATCACTAATGGAATGTAGTCTCTCATAAACACATCCAAATTTATTATTTGACTATTGTAAATGGTATTACTAATAGTAGATGGTCTCTCGTAAACACATCCAAAGGTATTAGTTGACTATTGTAATCGGTATCACTAATGAAATTTCGTATCTCGAAAACACATCCAAAGGTATTAGTTGACTATTGTATTTGGTATCACTAATGGTAGATGGTCTCTCGCAAACACATCCAAAGGTATTAGTTGACTATTGTAATTAGGTATCACTAATGGAATGTTGTCTCTCGTAAACACATCCAAAGTTATTAGTTGACTATTGTAATTCGGTATCACTTATGGAATGTCATCTCTCGTAAACACATAGAAAGGTATTATTTGAGTATTGTAATCGGTATCACTAATGGTAGATGGTCTCTCGTAAACACATCCAAATGTATTAGTTGACTATTGTAATCGGTTTCACTAATGGAATGTCGTCTCTCAAAAACACATCTAAAGGTATTAGTTGACTATTATAATTAGTATCACTAATTGTAGATGGTCTCTCGTAAACACATCCAAAGGTATTAGTTAACTATTGTAATCGGTAACACTAATGGAATGTGGTCTCTCAATAATACATCCAAAGGTATTAGTTGACTATTGTAATTGGCATTACTAATGGTAGATGGTCTCTCATAAACACATACAAAGATTAGTTGACTATTGTAATTGGTATTACTAATGGTTCGTAAATACATCACATGGTATTAGTTGACTATTGTAATCGGTATCACTAATGGAATGTCGTCTCTTGTAAACACATCAAATGGTATTAGTTGACTATTGTAATTGGTATCACTCATGGTAGATGGTCTCTCGTAAACACATCCAAAGGTATTAGTTTATTATTGTAATCGGTATCACTAATGGAATGTCTTCTCTTGTAAACACATCCAATTGTATTAGTTGACTATTGTAATCGGTATCACTAATGGAATGTCGTCTCTCATAAACTTATCAAAAGGTATTAGTTTACTATTGTAATTGGTATCACTCATGGTAGATAGTATCTCGTAAACACATCCAAGGGTATTAGTTTATTATTGTGTAATTCCATCACTAATGGAATGTTGTCTCTAAAACACATCCAAAGGTATTAGTTGACTATTGTAATTCGCATCACTAATGGAATGTCGCCTCTCGTAAAACACATCCAAAGGTATTAGTTGACTATTGTAATTGGTATCACTAATGGTAGTTGGTCTCTAAATAAACACATCCAAAGGTATTAGTTGACTATTGTAATCGGTATCACTAATGGAATGTCGTCTCTCATACACATCCAAATGTATTAGTTGACTATTGTAATTGGTATCACTAATGGTAGATGGTGTCTCGTAAACACATCCAAAGGTATTAGTTGACTATTGTAATCGGTTTCACTAATGGAATGTCGTCTCTCGAAAACACATCCAAAGGTATTAGTTGACTATTGTAATTGGTATCAATAATGGTAGATGGTCTCTCGTAAACACATCCAAAGATATTAGATGACTATTGTAATCGGTATCACTAATGGAATGTCGTCTCTCATACACATCCAAATGTATTACTTGACTATTGTAATTGGTATCACTAATGGTAGATGGTGTCTCGTAAACACATCCAAAGGTATTAGTTGACTATTGTAATCGGTTTCACTAATGGAATGTCATCTCTCGAAAACACATCCATAGGTATTAGTTGACTATTGTAATTGGTATCACTAATGGTAGATGGTCTCTCGTAAACATATCCAAAGGTATTAGTTGACTATTGTAATCGGTAACACTAATGGAATGTGGACTTTCAAAAATACATCCAAAGGTATTAGTTGACTATTGTAATTGGTATCACTAATGGTAGATGGTCTCTCATAAACACATTCAAAGGTATTAGTTGACTATTGTAATTGGTATTACAAATGGTTCGTAAATACATCCAATGGTATTAGTTGACTATTGTAATCGGTATCACTAATGGAATGTCTTCTCTTGTAAATAAATCAAAAGGTATTAGTTGACTATTGTAATTGGTGTCACTCATGGTAGATGGTCTCTCGTAAACACATCCAAAGGTATTAGTTTATTATTGTAATCAGTATCACTAATGGAATGTCGTCTCTCGTAAACACATCCAAAGGTATTAGTTGACTATTGTAATTCGATATAACTAATGGAATGTTGTCTCTCGTAAACACATCCAAAGGTATTAGTTGACTATTGTAATTGGTATCACTAATGGCAGATGGTCTCTCTTAATACACATCCAAAGGTATTCGTTGACTATTCTAATTGGTATCACTAATGGTAGATGGTCTCTTATAAACACATCCAAAGATATTAGTTGACTATTGTAATTGGTATTTCTATTGGTTCGTAAATACATCCAATGGTATTAGTTGACTATTGTAATCGGTATCACTAATGGAATATTGTCTCGCGTAAACATTTCAAAAGATATTAGTTGACTATTGTAGTTGGTATCACTCATGGTAGATGGTATCACGTAAACAAATCCAAAGGTATTAGTTTATTATTGTAATCGGTATTTCTAATGGAATGTCGTCTCTCGCAAACACATTCAAAGGTATTAGTTTACTATTTTAATTTGGTATCACTAATGGAAAGTTGTCTCTCATAAACACATCTAAAGGTATTAGTTGAGTATTGTAATTGGTGACAATAATGGTAGATGGTCTCTCGTAAAGACATCCAAAGGTATTAGTTAACTATTGTAATAGATATCACTAATGGAATGTCGTCTCTCATAAACACATCCAAAGGTATTAGTTGACTATTGTAATTCGGTATCACTAATGGAATGTCGTCTCTCGTAAACACATATAAAGGTATTAGTTTATTATTGTAATCGATATCACTAATGGTAGATGGTCTCTCGAACACATCCAAAGGTATTAGTTGACTATTGTAATTGGTATCACTAATGGAATGTAGTATCTCATAAACACATCCAAATTTATTAGTTGACTATTGTAATTGGTATCACTAATGGTAGATGGTCTCTCGTGAACACATCCAAAGGTACTAGTTGACTATTGTAATCGGTATCACTAATGAAATGTCGTCTCTCGAAAACACATCCAAAAGTATTAGTTGACTATTGTTATTGGTATCACTAGTGAAAGATGGTCTCTCGTAAACACATCTAAAGGTATTAGTTGACTATTGTAATCGATATAAACTAATGGAATGTCATCTCTCATAAACATATCCAAAGGTATTAGTTGACTATTGTAATTCGGTATCACTAATGGAATGTTGTCTCTCGTAAACACATCCAAAGGTATTAGTTGACTATTGTAATTCGGTATCACTAATGGAATGTCGTCACTCGTAAACACATACAAAGATATTATTTGAGTATTGTAATCGGTATCACTAATGGTAGATGGTCTCTTGTAAACACATCCAAATGTATTAGTTGACTATGGTAATCAGTATCACTAATGGAATGTCTTCTCTCTTAAACACATCCAAAGGTATTAGTTGACTATTGTAATCGGTTTCACTAATGGAATGTCGTGTCTCGAAAACACATCCAAAGGTATTAGTTGACTGTTGTAATTGGTATCGTTAATGGTAGATGGTCTCTAAATGAAAACACATACAAAGGTATTAGTTGACTATTGTAATCGATAACACTAATGGAATGTCGTCTCTCAAAAACAAATTCAAAAGTATTAATTGACTATTGTAATTGGTATCACTAATGGTAGACGGTCTATCATAAACTCATACAAAGATATTAGTTAACTATTGTAATTGGTATTACTAATGGTTCGTAAATACATCAAATGGTATTAGTTGACTATTGTAATCGGTATCACTAATGGAATGTCGTCTCTTGTAAACACATCAAAAGGTATTAGTTGACTAATGTAATTGGTATCACTCATGGTAGATGGTCTCTCGTAAACACTTCCAAAGGTATTAGTTGAATATTGTAATTCGATATAACTAATGAAATGTTGTCTCTAAATAAACACATCCAAAAGGTATTAGTTGACTATTGTAATTGGTATCACTAATGGTAGATGGTCTCTCTTACAACACATCCAAAGGTATTAGTTAGCTATTGTAATCGGTATCACTAATGGAACGTCGTCTGTCGAAAACACATCCAAAGGTATTCTTTGACTATTGTAATTGGTATCACTAATGGTAGATGGTCTCTTATAAAAACATCCAAATATATTAGTTGACTAATGTAATTGGTATTTCTATTAGTTTATTATTGTAATCGGTATCACTAATGAAATGTCGTTTGTCGTAAACACATCAAAAGGAATTAATTAACTATTTTAATTCGGTATCACTAATTGAATGTCGTCTCTCGTAAACACATCCAAAGGTATTAGTTGAGTATTGTAATTGGTATCACTAATGGTAGATGGTCTCTCGTAACCACATCCAAAGGTATTAGTTGACTATTGTAAACGATATCACTAATGGAATGTCGTCTCTCGTAAACACATCCAAAGGTATTAGTTGACGACGACATTTCATTAGTGATACCGATTACAATAGTCAACTAATACCATTGGATGTATTTACGAACCATTAGTAATACCAATTACAATAGTCAACTAATACCTTTGGATGGTCTCTCGTAAACACATACAAAGGTATTAGTTGACTATTGTAATTTGGTATCACTAATAGTAAACACATACAATTAATCACTATTGTAAATTATAATAGTAAATTATAAATTATAAATTAGTTGACTATTGTAAATTGGTATCACTAATAGTTGACTCTTGTAATCGTAAACACATACAATTAATGTGTTTTCGAGAGACGATATTCCAATAGTGATTCCAAATACAATAGTCAACTAATAGCTTTGGATGTGTTTACGAGGACCATCTACCATTAGTAATACCAATTACAATAGTCAACTAATATCTTTGGATGTGTTTACGAGAGACCATCTACTATTAGTGATAACAATTACAATAGTCAACTAATACCTTTGGATGTGATTACGAGAGACGATATTCCATTAGTGATATCGATTATAATAGTTAACTAATAACTTTAGATGTGTTTACGAGAGACGACATTCCATTTACCTTTGGTTGTGTTTTCGAGAGAGGACATTCCGTTAGTGATACCGATTACAATAGTCAACTAATACCTTTGGATGTAATTACGAGAGCCCATCGACCATTAGTGATACCAATTAAAATGGTCAACAAATAACTTTGGATGTGTTTACGAGAGACGACATTCCATTAGTGATACCGGTTACAATAATCAACTAATACCTTTGGATGTGTTTACAAAAAGACGACACTCCATTAGTGATACCGATTACAATAGTCAACTAATACCTTTGGTTGTGTTTACCAGAGACGACATTCCATTAGTGATACCAATTTTAATAGTCAACTAATACCTATGGATGTGTTTACGAGAGACGACATTCAATTAGTGATATCAATTACAATAGTCAACTTTACGAGAGATGACATTCCATTAGTGATACCGTTTACAATAGTCAACTAATACCTTTGGATGAGTTTACGAGAGACCATCTACTATTAGTGATACTAATTAAAATAGTAAACTAATATCTTTGGATGTGTTTAGGGAGACGACATTCCATTAGTGATACCGATTACAATTGTCAACTAATACATTTGGACGTGTTTACGAGAGACGACATTCCATTAGTGATATCGATTACAATAGTCAACTTATACCTTTGGATGTGTTTATGAGAGACGACATTCCATTAGTGATACAGAATACAATAGTCAACTAATACTCTTGGACGTGTTTACGAGAGACGACATTCGATTAGTGATACCGATTACAATAGTCAACTAATATCTTTGGATGTGTTTACGAGAGACCATCTACTATTAGTGATACCAATTACAATAGTAAACTAATACCTTTGGATATGATTACGAGAGACGACATTCCATTAGTGATACCGATTATAATAGTAAACGAATAACTTTGGATGTGTTTACGAGTGACGACTTTCCATTAGTGATACCGATTATAATAGTCAACTAATACCTTTGGATGTGTTTACAAGAGACAACATTCCATTAGTGATACCAATTACAATTGTCAACTAATAACTTTGGTTGTGTTTCCGAGAGATGACATTCTGTTAGTGATACCGATAACAATAGTCAACTAATACTTTTGGATGTGTTTACGAGAGCCTATAGACCATTAGTGATACCAATTAAAATAGTCAACTAATACCTTTGGATGTGTTTACAAGAGACGACATTCCATTAGTGATACCGGTTACAATGGTCAACTAATACCTTTGGATATGTTTACAAAAAAACGACACTCCATTAGTGATACCGATTACAATAGTCAACTAATACCTTTGGTTGTGTTTACCAGAGACGACATTCCATTAGTGATACCAATTTTAATAGTCAACTAATACCTATGGATGTGTTTACGAGAGACGACATTCAATTAGTGATATCAATTACAATAGTCAACTTTACGAGAGATGACATTCCATTAGTGATACCGATTACAATAGTCAACTAATACCTTTGGATGAGTTTACGAGAGACCATCTACCATTAGTGATACTAATTAAAATAGTAAACTAATATCTTTGGATGTGTTTAGGGAGACGACATTCCATTAGTGATACCGATTACAATTGTCAACTAATCCATTTGGACGTGTTTACGAGAGACGACATTCCATTAGTGATATCGATTACAATAGTCAACTAATACCTTTTTTGTGTTTACGAGAGACCATCTATCATTAGTGATACCAAATACAATAGTCAACTAATAACTTTGGATGTGTTTACGAGAGACCATCTACCATTTGTGAAACCAATACAATAGTCAACTAATATCTTTGGATGTGTTTACGAGAGACGGCATTCCATTATTGATACTGATTACAATAGTCAACTAATACCTTTGGATGTGTTTACGAGAGACCATCTACCATTAGTGATACCATTTACAATAGTCAACTAATACCTTTGGATGTGTTTACGAGAGACGACATTCCATTAGTGATACCAATTATAATAGTCAACTAATACCTATGGATTTCTTTACGGGAGACGACATTCCATTAGTGATACCGATTACAATAGTCAACTAATACCTTTGGATTTGTTTACGAGAGACCATCTACCATTAGTGATTCTGATTACAATAGTCAACTAATACCTTTGGATGTGTTTACGAGAGACCATCTATCATTAGTGATATCAATTATAATAGTCAACTAATACCTTTGATGTGTTTATGTGATTTGATCCATTCTTCTTGAAGCCTCCAATTGATGATTGTTCAAGTTTCATGAACCATTCTCTTACCTTTTTGTTTCTCATCGTCAATCATTAAACTCTCTTTTCGAGATGTTCAAAATTGATGGAGAAATCTTGATAATAAAATCATATTTATTTCGCCTTCCATTTGAGATACTGTAGGTGATCCTATTGAGGATTCAACAACAGTTTCATACGAGGTACTTGGAAGGGGGCGTTGAAAATCAACATTAATGTTGGATTTATACAAATTTGGTCTAGATGTCGAAGCCTCAGAAAAGGAACTTCTAGACCTGATTTCTTGAATATTAATCTTAGGTCTTTCTTTAAGACGTAAAGAATTGAATCGAAGTAAAACTCTTCCTTCCGAGTCTTCTTCAATTTCAGAGATTTCTCTCTTTTCAATTCGTCTCGGAATTTGAGGATTAGAAATTTGGAATTCTTTAGGAATGATTATTTCATTCCATTTAAGTCTTTTAGGTACAAATATAGCAGAGTTATCTGCTTCAATCTGTAATAAGACGGTTTCATCTTTTGAAGTAGGATTAAGGATGAATTTGGGATTAAGCTGAGAAGACATAACCCTAAAATGAATTCGATAAATGATAGCAAAGTTTTTGCAGAGATGCTTAAATTCATCTCCTTGAATATGCATGTCAAGAATAAGAGCATCATTAATAAGAGGATCTGTAAGGTCTACAGAGTAGTTAGGAGCACAATTAAAATAAATTGGTCCATTACAGATATTAGTTTGAATCATTGATAATAAAGAAGTTTTATATCTTTTAAGCCGATTATCACGCAGAGCAAGATAAACCGGAGCATCAACACCTATATGAACTAGGGGTTTGATAGCAACTTGAATGAGACCAAAATGAATATATCTATAACCTTTTTCAAGGTATTTTCTAATAGAGACATTAGACATTAATGAATACGAATGAAACTCTTCATCCACAGAAACAGTTTCTTCATGAATTTTAATAGATATACAATAGTCAACTAATACATTTGGATGTGTTTACGAGAGACCATCTACCATTAGTGATACAAATTACAATGGTCAACTAATACATTTGGATGTGTTTACGAGAGACGACATTCCATTAGTGATACCGATTACAATAGCCAACTAATACCTTTAGAATTGTTTACGAGAGACCATCTACCATTAATGTTACCGATTACAATTGTCAACTAATACCTTTGGATGTGGTTACGAGAGACGACATTCCATTAATGACACCAATTACAATAGTCAACTAATACATTTGGATGTGTTTACGAGAGACCATTTACCATTAGTGATATCAATTACAATATTCAACTAATACCTTTGATGTGTTATACGAGAGACAACATTCCATTAGTGATACCAATTACAATAGTCAACTAAAACCTTTGATGTGTTTACGAGAGACGACATTCCATTAGCGATACCGATTACAATAGTCAACTATTACCTTTGGATGTGTTTACGAGAAACGATATTCCATTAGTGATACCGATTACAATAGTCAACCAATACATTAGGATGTGTTTACGAGAGATCATCTACCATTAGTTATATAGATTACAATACTCAACTAATACCTTTGTATGTGTTTACGAGAGACGACATTCCATTTGTGATACCGATTACAATAGTCAACTAAAACATTTGGATGTGTTTACGAGAGACCATCTACCATTAGTGATACCGATTACAATAATAAATAACTAATACATTTGTATGTGATTACGAGAGACGACATTCCATTTGTGATACCGATTACAATAGTCAACTAATACATTTGGATGTGTTTACGAGAGACCATCTACCATTAGTGATATCGATTACAATACTCAACTAATACATTTGGATGTGTTTACGAGAGACAATATTCCATTAGTGATACCAATTACAATAGTCAACTAATACCTTTGGATGTGTTTACGAGAGACGACATTCCATTAGTGATACCGATTACAATAGTCAACTAATACATTTGGATGTGTTTACGACAGACCATCTACCAATAGTGATATCGATTACAATACTCAACTAATACCTTTGTATGTGCTTACGAGAGACGATATTCCATTAGTGATACCAATTACATTAGTCAACCAATACATTTGGATGTGTTTACGAGAGACCATCTACCATTAGTTATATCGATTACAATAGTCAACTAGTACCTTTGGATGTGTTTACGAGAGATAACATTCCATTAGTGATACCGAATTACAATAGTCAACTAATACCTTTGGATGTGTTTACGAGAGACGACATTCCATTAGTGATATCGATTACAATAGTCAACTAATACCTTTGGATGTGTTTATGAGAGACCATCTACCATTACTAATATCAATTATAATACTCAACTAATACATTTGGATGTGTTTACGAGAGACGATATTCCATTAGTGATACCAATTACAATAGTCAACTAATACCTTTGGATGTGTTTACCGAGACGACATTCCATTAGTGATACCGATTACAATAATAAACTAATACCTTTGGATGTGTTTACGAGAGACCATCTATCATGAGTGATACCAATTACAATAGTTAACTAATACCTTTTAATGTGTTTACGAGAGACGGTATTCCATTAGTGATACCAATTACAATAGTCAACTAATACCTTTGGATGTGTTTACGGGAGACGACATTCCATTAGTGATACCAATTACAATAGTCAACTAATAAATTTTGATGTGTTTATGAGAGACGACATTCCATTAGTGATACCGATTACAATAGTCAACTAATACCATTGGATGTATTTACGAACCATTAGTAATACCAATTACAATAGTCAACTAATATCTTTGGATGTGTTTATGAGAGACCATCTACCATTAGTGATACTAATTACAATAGTCAACTAATACATTTGGATGTGTTTACGAGAAACCATCTAAAGATTAGTGATACCGATTACAATAGTCAATTAATACCTTTTAGATGTGTTTACGAGATACAACATTCCATTAGTGATACCGATTACAATAATCAACTAATACATTTGGATGTGTTTACAAGAAACGACTTTCCACTAGTGATACCGATTACAAAAGTCAACCAATATATTTGGATGTGTTTACGAGAGACCATCTACCATTAGTTATATCGATTTATAATACTCAACTAATACCTTTGTATGTGTTTATTTAGAAACACATTCCATTTTTGATACCGATTACAATAGTCAACTAATAGATTTGGATATGTTTACGAGAGACCATCTACCATTAGTGATATCGATTACAATACTCAACTAATAATTTTATATGTGTTTACGAGAGACGACTTTCCATTAGCGATACCGAATTACAATAGTCAACTAAAACCTTTTGGATGTGTTTTTGAGAGACAACATTCCATTAGTGATACCGAATTACAATAGTCAACTAATACCTTTGGATGTGTTTACGGTAGAGACGACATTTCATTAGTGATATCGATTACAATAGTCAACTAATACCTTTGGATGTGTTTATTTAGAGACCATTTCCATTAGCGATATACCAATTACAATAGTCAACTAATACCTTTGGATGTGTTTACGAGAAACGATATTCCATTAGTGATACCGATTACAATAGTCAACCAATACATTTTGGATGTGTTTACGACATTCCATTAGTGATACCAATTATAATAGTCAACTAATACCTTTTGATGTGTTTACGAGAGATGACATTCCATTAGTTATACCGATTACAATAATAAACTAATACCTTTGGATGTGTTTATTTAGAGCCATCTACCATTAGTGATACCAATTACAATAGTCAACTAATACATTTTGAAGTTTTTCCAGAGAGACGATATTCCATTAGTGATACCGATTACAATAGTCAACTAATACCATTGGATGTATTTACGAACCATTAGTAATACCAATTACAATAGTCAAATAATATCTTTGGATGTGTTTATGAGAGACCATCTACCATTAGTGATACCAATTACAATAGCCAACTAATACCTTTGGATGTGTTTTTAGAGAGAATCTCCATTAATAATACCAATTACAATAGTCAACTAATACCTTTTCGATGTGTTTACGAGAGACCATCTACCATTAGTGATACCAATTACAACAATAATCAACTAATACCTTTTGGATGTGTTTAAGAGAGACGACATTCCATTAGTGATACCGATTACAATAGTCCACTAATACCTTTGGATGTGTTTACGATAGACCATCTACCACTAATGATACCAATTACAATAGTCAACTAATACATTTTGATGTGTTTACGAGAGACAACATTCCATTAGTGATACCTATTACAATAGTCAACTAATTCCTTTGGATGTGCTTATGAAAGACGACATTCCATTTGTGATACCGATTACAATAGTCAACTAATACCTTTGGATGTGTTTATGAGAGACTATCTATAATTAGACATACCAATTACAATGGTCAACTAATAATTTCGATGTGTTTATGAGAGACTATTTCCATTATATACCATTAGAATGGAATAGTCAACTAACACATTCCATTAAATGTGTTTACAATAGTTTTAATACCTTCCATGTGTTTGATATCATCAACTATCCATTAATATCTACCGATTCAACAATAGTCAACTAATACCATTGATACCGATTATAATAGTGTTTACTTTGATGTGTTTACCATTCTACCATTAGTGATACCAATTACAATAGTCAACTAATACCTTTGATGTGTTTATTAGAGACATTACATTCCATTAGTGATACCAATTACAATAACAACTAATACTTTTGGATGTGTTTTAAGAGAGATTCCATTACCATTAGTGATACCAATTACAATAGTCAACTAATACCTTTTGGATGTGTTTTGTTTAGAGACCATCTATTCCATTAGTGATAAAACCAATTAAAATAGTCAACTAATATTTTTGGATGTGTTTTATTTAGAGACCATTCCATTAGTGATACCAATTACAAGTCAACTAATACCTTTGATGTGTGTTTTTTAGAGACCATCATTCCATTAGTGATACCAATTATAATAGTCAACTAATACCTTTGGATGTGTTTACGAGAGACCATCATTCCATTAATGATACCAATTACAAAATAGTCAACTAATACCTTTTTGATGTGTTTACTAATGACCACATTCCATTAGTGATACCTAATTACAATAGTCAACTAATACCTTTTGATGTGTTTTAAAGAGAGTTAGACCATTACCATTATGTTCTCACAATACCAATTAAAGGGATAGTTAACTAATATTCCATTATGTGATACCATGGAAATGTCAATTACCATATTCCATTAGAGAGATACCACCATTTTAATTGCATCAAATAACTAACTATCAAATACATTTTGATGTGTTTACGAGACAACATTCCATTAGTGATACCGAATTACAATAGTCAACTAATACCTTTGGATGTGTTTATGAAAAGACCATCTTCCATTAGTGATACCAATTAAAATAGTCAACTAATACCTTTTGGATGTGTTTACGAAAGACCATATTCCATTAGTGATACCGATTAAAATATTCAACTAATACCTTTGGATGTGCTTACGAAAGAAGATATTCCATTACTGATACCGATTAAAATAGTCAACTAATACATTTGGATGTGTTTACGAGAGACCATCTACCATTAGTGATACCAATTAGAATATTGAACTAATACCTTTGGATGTGTTTACAAGAGACCACATTCCATTAGTGATACCGAATTACAATAGTCAACTAATACTTTTGGATGTGTTTACGAGGGACGACATTCCATTAGTGATACCGATTACAATAATAAACTAATACCTTTGGATGTGTTTTTGAAGACCATCTAAAATTAGTGATACCGATACAATAATCAACTAATACCTTTGGATGTGTTTTACGAGAGACGGCATTCCATTAGTAATACTGATTACAAAAGTCAACTAATACATTTGGATGTATTTACGAGAGACCATCTACCATTAGTGATACCGATTACAATAGTCAACTAGTATCTTTGGATGTGTTTATGAGAGACCATCTACCGTTAGTGATACAGAATTACAATAGTCAACTAATACCTTTTGATGTGCTTATGAAACACAACATTCCATTAGTGATACTGATTAAAATAGTCAACTAATACCTTTGGATTTTCTTATGAAAGACGACATTCCATTAGTGATACCGATTATAATAGACAACTAATACCTTTTGGATTTGTTTATGAAAGACATCATTCCATTAGTGATACCGATTACAATAGTCAACTAATACCTTTTGATGTGTTTACGAAGAGACCACATTCCATTAGTGATACCGAATTACAATAGTAACTAATACCTTTGGATGTGTTTACGAGAGACAATATTCCATTAGTGATACCGAATTACAATAATAAACTAATACCATTGATGTGTTTACGAAAAGACCATCTACCATTAGTGATACCAATTAATATAGTCAACTTATACATTTAGATGTGTTTACGAGAGACCATCATTCCATTAGTGATACCGATTACAATAGTCAACTAATACATTTGGATGTGTTTACGAGAGACCATCTACCATTAGTGATACCGATTACAATAGTCAACTAATACCTTTGGATGTGTTTACGAGAGACCATCTACCATTAGTGATACCAATTACAATAGTCAACTAATATCTTTTGATGTGTTTATTTAGAGACGACATTCCATTAGTGATACCAATTACAATAGTCAACTAATACCTTTGGATGTGTTTACGAGAGACCATCTACCATTAGTAGTGATACCAATTAAAATAGTCAACTAATACATTTTGATGTGTTTACGAGAGACAACATTCCATTAGTGATATCGATTACAATAGTCAACTAATACCTTTTTGATGTGCTTATGAAAGATGACATTCCATTAGTGATACCAATTACAATAGTCAACTAATACCTTTGGATGTGTTTACTTAGAGACCATCTACCATTAGTGATACCAATTAGAATATTGAACTAATACCTTTGGATGTGTTTACGAGAGACCACATTCCATTAGTGATACCAATTACAATAGTCAACTAATACCTTTGATGTGTTTACTAGAGACCATTCCATTAGTGATACCGATTACAATAATAAACTAATACCTTTTGGATGTGTTTTTTTAGACCATCTTCCATTAGTGATACCAATTACAATAAGTAACTAATACCTTTTGGATGTGTTTTACGAGAGACATACATTCCATTAGTGATACCGATTACAATAGTCAACTAATACCTTTTGGATGTGTTTACGAGACCATCTACCATTAGTGATACCAATTACAATAGTCAACTAATACCTTTGGATGTGTTTACGATAGATTTACATTCCATTAGTGATACCGATTACAATAGTCAACTAATACCTTTTTATGTTGTTTACGAGAGACCATCTACCATTAATGATACCAATTACAATAGTCAACTAATACCTTTTGGATGTGTTTACGAGAGACCACATTCCATTAGTGATACCGAATTACAATAGTCAACTAATACATTTGATGTGTTTACGAGAGACCATTTACCATTAGTGATACCGATTACAATAGTCAACTAATACCTTTTGTATGTGTTTACGAGAGACAACATTCCATTAGTGATACCAATTACAATAGTCAACTAAAACCTTTGGATATGTTTACGAGAGACCATCTTCCATTAGTGATACCAATTACAATAGTCAACTAATACCTTTGGATGTGTTTATTAGAGAAACATATTCCATTAGTGATACCGATTACAATAGTCAACTAATACATTTGGATGTGTTTACGAGAGATCATCTACCATTAGTTATATCAATTACAATAGTCAACTAATACCTTTGATGTGTTTACGAGAGACGACATTCCATTAGTGATACCGATTACAATAGTCAACTAATACCTTTGGATGTGTTTACGAGAGACCATCTACCATTAGTGATACCGATTACAATAGTCAACTAATACCTTTTGATGTGTTTACGAGAGACCATCTTCCATTAGTGATACCGAATTACAATAGTCAACTAATACATTTGGATGTGTTTACGAGACCATCTACCATTAGTGATATCCAATTACAATAGTCAACTAATACATTTGATGTGTTTACGAGAGACAATATTCCATTAGTGATACCAATTACAATAGTCAACTAATACCTTTGGATGTGTTTACGAGAGACGACATTCCATTAGTGATACCAATTATAATAGTCAACTAATACATTTGATGTGTTTACGAGAGACCATTTTCCATTAGTGATACCGATTATAATAGTCAACTAATACCTTTGTATGTGTTTATTTAGAGACCATATTCCATTAGTGATACCAATTACAATAGTCAACTAATACATTTGATGTGTTTACGAAAAGACCATCTACCATTAGTTATATCAATTACAATAGTCAACTAATACCTTTGGATGAGTTTACGAGAGATAATCTTCCATTAGTGATACCAATTACAATAGTCAACTAATACCTTTGGATGTGTTTACGAGAGACGACATTCCATTAGTGATATCGATTACAATAGTCAACTAATACCTTTGGATGTGTTTAGGAGAGACCATCTACCATTAGTGATACCAATTATAATAGTCAACTAATACCTTTTGGATGTGTTTACGAGAGACCATCTATTCCATTAGTGATACCAATTACAATAGTCAACTAATACCTTTGGATGTGTTTACATTTAGAGACCATCTTCCATTAGTGATACCGATTACAATATTAAACTAATACCTTTGGATGTGTTTACGAGAGACCATCTATCATTAGTGATACCAATTACAATAGTCAACTAATACCTTTTAATGTGTTTACGAGAGACATCTATTCCATTAGTGATACCAATTACAATAGTCAACTAATACCTTTGGATGTGTTTACGAGAGACCACATTCCATTAGTGATACCAATTACAATAGTCAACTAATAAATTTTGATGTGTTTATGAGAGACCACATTCCATTAGTGATACCAATTACAATAGTCAACTAATACCATTGATGTATTTATTTAGAGACCATCATTCCATTAGTTATATACCAATTACAATAGTCTAACTAATATTTTGGATGTGTTTATGAGAGACCATCTACCATTAGTGATACCAATTACAATAGTCAACTAATACATTTGGATGTGTTTACGAGACCATCTTCCATTAGTGATACCAATTACAATAGTCAACTAATACCTTTGATGTGTTTACGAGAGACAACATTCCATTAGTGATACCGATTACAATAATCAACTAATACCTTTGGATGTGTTTACAAGAAACGACATCTTCCATTAGTGATACCGATTACAAAAGTCAACTAATATATTTGGATGTGTTTACGAGAGACCATCTACCATTAGTTATATATCGATTACAATAGTCAACTAATACCTTTGTATGTGTTTACGAGAGACCATCATTCCATTAGTGATACCGATTACAATAGTCAACTAATACCTTTGGATGTGTTTACGAGAGACCATCTACCATTAGTGATATCAATTACAATAGTCAACTAATAATTTTATATGTGTTTACGAGAGACCACATTCCATTAGTGATACCAATTACAATAGTCAACTAAAACCTTTGGATGTGTTTACGAGAGACATCATTCCATTAGTGATACCAATTACAATAGTCAACTAATACCTTTGGATGTGTTTTTACGAGACCATCTTTCCATTAGTGATACCAATTACAATAGTCAAACTAATACCTTTGATGTGTTTTTACGAGAGACCACATTCCATTAGTGATACCAATTACAATAGTCAACTAATACCTTTGGATGTGTTTACGAGAAACCATATTCCATTAGTGATACCAATTACAATAGTCAACTAATACCTTTGGATGTGTTTTTACGACCATTCCATTAGTGATACCAATTACAATAGTCAACTAATACCTTTGGATGTGTTTACGAGAGACGACATTCCATTAGTGATACCGATTACAATAATAAACTAATACCTTTGGATGTGTTTACGAGAGACCATCTACCATGAGTGATACCAATTACAATAGTCAACTAATACATTTTGATGTGTTTACGAGAGACGATATTCCATTAGTGATACCGATTACAATAGTCAACCAATACCTTGGATGTGTTTTTAGAGACCAACCATTAATAATACCAATTACAATAGTCAACTAATACCTTTGGATGTGTTTACGAGAGACCATCTACCATTAGTGATACCAATTACAATAATCAACTAATACCTTTGGATGTGTTTACGAGAGACGACATTCCATTAGTGATACCGATTACAATAGTCAACTAATACCTTTGGATGTGTTTACGAGAGACCATCTACCATTAATGATACCAATTATAATAGTCAACTAATACCTTTGATGTGTTTACGAGAGAGACATCATTCCATTAGTGATACCAATTACAATAGTCAACTAATACCTTTGATGTGTTTACGAAAGACGACATTCCATTAGTGATACCAATTACAATAGTCAACTAATACCTTTGGATGTTATGTTTATATAATTAGAGACCATCATCATTAAGTGATACCAATTACAATAAATAAACTAATACCTTTGATGTTTTACGAGAGACCATATTCCATTAGTGATACCAATTAAATAGTCAACTAATACCTTTGATGTGTTTATGAGAGACCATCTACCATTAGTGATACCATTACAATAATCAACTAATACCTTTTGATGTGTTTAAGAGAGACCATTCCATTAGTGATACCAATTACAATAGTCAACTAATACCTTTGATGTGTTTACGAGAGACATCATTCCATTAGTAAGGATACCAATTACAATAGTCAACTAATACCTTTGATGTGTTTACGAGAGACCATCTACCATTAGTGATACCAATTACAATAGTCAACTAATACCTTTGGATGTGTTTACGAGAGATTCCATTCCATTAGTGATACCAATTACAATAGTCAACTAATACCTTTGGATGTGTTTACGAGAGACCATCTTCCATTAGTGATACCAATTACAATAGTCAACTAATACCTTTTGATGTGTTTACGAGAGACCATCTTCCATTAAAGGATACCAATTACAATAAAATAGTCAACTAATACCTTTGGATGTGTTTACTAGAGAGTGATATCTCCATTAGTGATACCAATTACAATAGTCAACTAATACCTTTGGATGTGTTTATTTAGAGACCATCTTCCATTAGTGATACCAATTACAATAGTCAACTAATACCTTTTGGATGTGTTTTACGAGAGACCATCTTCCATTAGTGATACCGATACCAATTAATAATGTTTTTTGACAACTAATTAGTGATACTTTGATCAACTAATACCTTTGATGTGTTTTACAGAGACATTTCCATTAGTGATACCGAATTATAATAACTAATACATTTGGATACCTTGATGTGTTAGTGATACCGACATTACAATAGTAAACCATCTAATAATTATAATAAATCAACTAATACCTTTTGATGTGTTTATGAGATATAACATTCCATTACCATTCCATTAGTGATACCAATTACAATAGTCAACTAATACCTTTTGATGTGTTTATGAGAGAGACAACATTCCATTAGTGATACCCATTACAATAGTCAACTAATAATACTTTGGATGTGTTTATGAAAGACCACATTCCATTAGTGATACCAATTACAAATAGTCAACTAATACCTTTGGATGTGTTTATTTAGACCATCTATTCCATTAGTGATACCAATTACAATAGTCAACTAATACCTTTTGGATGTGTTTACGAGAGACCATATTCCATTAGTGATACCGATTACAATAGTCAACTAATACCTTTTGATGTGTTTTACGAGAGACCATCTACCATTAGTGATACCAATTACAATAGTCAACTAATACCTTTTGATGTGTTTACGAGAGACCATCTTCCATTAGTGATACCAATTACAATAGTCAACTAATACCTTTGGATGTGTTTACCATAGAGAGACCATCTACCATTAGTGATACCAATTACAATAGTCAACTAATACCTTGGATGTGTTTACGAGAGACCATCTTCCATTAGTGATACCGAATTACAATAATCAACTAATACCTTTTGGATGTGTTTTTTTAGAGACCATCTTCCATTAGTGATACCAATTACAATAATCAACTAATACCTTTGGATGTGTTTTACGAGAGACCATCTTCCATTAGTGATACCAATTAAATAGTCAACTAATACCTTTGGATGTGTTTATTTAGAGATCCATCTTCCATTAGTGATACCAATTACAATAGTCAACTAATACCTTTGATGTGTTTATGAGAGACCATCTACCATTAGTGATACCAATTACAATAGTCAACTAATACCTTTGGATGTGTTTACGAGAGACCATCTTCCATTAGTGATACCAATTACAATAGTCAACTAATACCTTTTGATGTGTTTATTTAGAGACCATCTCCATTAGTGATATTGCATTACAATAGTCAACTAATACCTTTTGATGTGTTTACATTAACCATCTCCATTAGTGATATACCAATTAAAATAGTCAACTAATACCTTTGGATGTGTTTATGAGAGATGACATTCCATTAGTGATACCGATTACAATAGTCAACTAATACCTTTTGATGTGTTTACGAAAGACCATCTACATTCCATTAGTGATACCGAATTACAATAGTCAACTAATACCTTTGGATGTGTTTACGAGAGACCATCATTCCATTAGTGATACCATTACAATAGTCAACTAATACCTTTGGATGTGTTTACGAGAGACATCTTCCATTAGTGATACCGATTACAATAGTCAACTAATACCTTTGATGTGTTTAGAGAGAGAGACCATCTCCATTAGTGATACCAATTACAATAGTCAACTAATACCTTTTGGATGTGTTTACGAGAGACCATCATTCCATTAGTGATACCGATTACAATAGTCAACTAATACCTTTGATGTGTTTACGAGAGACCATCTACCATTAGTGATACCAATTACAATAGTCAACTAATACCTTTGGATGTGTTTACGAGAGACCATCTACCATTAGTGATACCAATTACAATAGTCAACTAATACCTTTGGATGTGTTTACGAGAGACCATCTACCATTAGTGATACCAATTATAATAGTCAACTAATATCTTTGGATGTGTTTACCAGAGACCATCTACCATTAGTGATACCAATTACAATAGTCAACTAATACCTTTTGATGTGTTTTATTTAGAGACCATCTTCCATTAGTGATACCAATTATGAAATAGTCAACTAATACCTTTGGATGTGTTTACATTTAGACCATCTTCCATTAATGATACCAATTACAATAGTCAACTAATACCTTTGATGTGTTTACGAGAGACCATCTACCATTAGTGATACCAATTACAATAATCAACTAATACCTTTTGATGTGTTTTACGAGAGACCATCTTCCATTAGTGATACCAATTACAAATAGTCAACTAATACCTTTTTGATGTGTTTATTTAGAGACCATATTCCATTAGTGATACCGATTAAAATAGTCAACTAATACCTTTTGGATGTGTTTACGAGAGACCATCTACCATTAGTGATACCAATTACAATAGTCAACTAATACCTTTTGATGTGTTTTACGAGACCATCTTCCATTAGTGATACCGATTACAATAGTCAACTAATACCTTTGATGTGTTTTTAGTTATAGAGACCACATTCCATTAGTGATACCAATTATAATAGTAGTCAACTAATACCCTTTGGATGTGTTTACGAGAGACAACATTCCATTAGTGATACCAATTACAATAGTCAACTAATACCTTTTGGATGTGTTTACGAGAGATCCATCATTCCATTAGTGATACCAATTACAATAGTCAACTAATACCTTTGGATGTGTTTACGAAGAGACCATCTTCCATTAGTGATACCAATTACAATAGTCAACTAATACCTTTGGATGTGTTTTACGAGAGACCATCTATTCCATTAGTGATACCATTACAATAGTGACTAATACATTTGGATGTGTTTAAGAGACCATTCCATTAGTGAACCAATACCAACTAATACCTTTGATGTGTTTACGAGAGACCATCTTCCATTAGTGATACCAATTACAATAGTCAACTAATACCTTTGATGTGTTTTACGAGAGACCATATTCCATTATTGTGATACCAATTACAATAGTCAACTAATACCTTTGATGTGTTTATTAGAGACCATCTTCCATTAGTGATACCAATTACAATAGTCAACTAATACCTTTTGGATGTGTTTACGAGAGACCATCTTCCATTAGTGATACCGATTACAATAGTCAACTAATACCTTTGGATGTGTTTACAAAGAGACCATTCCATTAGTGATACCAATTACAATAGTCAACTAATACCTTTGGATGTGTTTATTTAGAGACCACATTCCATTAGTGATACCGATTACAATAGTCAACTAATACATTTGATGTGTTTACGAGAGACCATCTACCATTAGTGATACCAATTACAATAGTCAACTAATACCTTTGATGTGTTTACGAGAGACCATCTACCATTAGTGATACCAATTACAATAGTCAACTAATACCTTTGGATGTGTTTACGAGAGACCCATTATTCCATTAGTGATACCGATTACAATAGTCAACTAATACCTTTGGATGTGTTTACGAGAGACCATCTTCCATTAGTGATACCAATTACAATAGTCAACTAATACCTTTGGATGTTTTTTAGAGACCATCTTCCATTAGTGATACCGATTACAATAGTCAACTAATACCTTTTGGATGTGTTTACGAGAGATCTACATTCCATTAGTGATACCAATTACAATAGTCAACTAATAATACTTTGGATGTGTTTATTTAGAGACCATCTATTCCATTAGTGATACCGATTACAATAGTCAACTAATACCTTTGATGTGTTTACTTAGAGACCATCTTCCATTAGTGATACCAATTACAATAGTCAACTAATACCTTTTGATGTGTTTTACGAGAGACAACATTCCATTAGTGATACCGATTACAATAGTCAACTAATACCTTTTGATGTGTTTATTTAGAACCATTTGGATATCCATTAGTGATACCAATTACAATAGTCAACTAATACCTTTGGATGTGTTTACGAGAGACCATCTTCCATTAGTGATACCAATTACAATAGTCAACTAATACCTTTTTTGATGTGTTTACAAGAGAGACCATTCCACCATTAGTGATACCGATTACAATAGTCAACTAATACCTTTTGGATGTGTTTACGAGAGACCACATTCCATTAGTGATACCGATTATAATAATCAACTAACTAATACCTTTGGATGTGTTTACGAGAGACCATTCCATTAGTGATACCAATTACAATAGTCAACTAATACCTTTGGATGTGTTTACGAGAGACCATCTTCCATTAGTGATACCAATTACAATAGTCAACTAATACCTTTGGATGTGTTTACTTAGAGACAATCATTCCATTAATGATACCGAATTACAATAGTCAACTAATACCTTTGGATGTGTTTACGAGAGAGACATTCATCTACCATTAGTGATACCAATTACAATAGTCAACTAATACCTTTGGATGTGTTTATGAGAGACCATCTACCATTAGTGATACCAATTACAATAGTCAACTAATACCTTTGGATGTTGTTTACGAGAGACCACATTCCATTAGTGATACCAATTACAATAGTCAACTAATACATTTGGATGTGTTTACGAGAGACCATCATTCCATTAGTGATACCAATTACAATAGTCAACTAATACCTTTGGATGTGTTTTTTTAGAGACGACATTCCATTAGTGATACCGATTACAATTGTCAACTAATACCTTTGGATGTGTTTACGAGACACCATCTACCATTAGTGATACCAATTAAAATATTAAACTAATACCTTTGGATGTCTTTACGAAAGACCATCTACCATGAGTGATACCAATTACAATAGTCAACTAATACATTTGGATGTGTATGAGAGACGACATTCCATTTTCGATACCAATTATAATAGTCAACTAATACTTTTGGATGTGTTTACTAGAGACAACATTCCATTAATGACATCGATTATAATAGTCAACTAATACCTTTGTATGTGTTTACGAGAGTCTATCTACCATTAGTGATACCAATTACAATAGTCAACTAATATCTTTTGATGTGTTTATGAGAGACCATCTACCATTAGTGATACCAATTACAATAGTCAACTAATACCTTTGGATGTTGTTTTGAGAGACGACATTCCATTAGTGATACCGATTACAATAGTCAACTAATACATTTGGATGTGTTTACGAGAGACCATCTATCATTAGTAATACCAATTACAATAGTGAACTAACACCTTTGGATGTGTTTTCGAGAGACGACGTTCCATTAGTGATACCGATTACAATAGTCAACTAATACCTTTGGATGTGTTTACGAGACACCATCTACCATTAGTGATATCGATTAAAATATTAAACTAATACCTTTGGATGTCTTTACGAGAGACCATCTACCATGAGTGATACCAATTACAATAGTCAACTAATACATTTAGATGTGTTTACGAGAGACGACATTCCATAAGTGATCCCGATTACAATAGTTAACTAATACCTTTGGATGTGTTTACGAGAGACGACATTCCATAAGTGATACCAATTATAATAGTCAACTAATACCTTTTGGATGTGTTTATGAGAGACCATCTTCCATTAGTGATACCATTACAATAGTCAACTAATACCTTTGGATGTGTTTACGAGAGACCATCTACCATTAGTGATACCAATAAAATAGTCAACTAATACCTTTGGATGTGTTTACTTAGAGACCATCTTCCATTAGTGATACCAATTACAATAGTCAACTAATACATTTTTGATGTGTTTACGAGAGACCATACATTCCATTAGTGATACCGATTACAATAGTCAACTAATACCTTTGGATGTGTTTACGAGAGACCATCTTCCATTAGTGATACCAATTATAATAATAGTCAACTAATACCTTTGGATGTGTTTTTTTAGAGACCACATTCCATTAGTGATACCAATTACAATAGTCAACTAATACCTTTGGATGTGTTTACGAGAGACCATCTACCATTAGTGATACCATTACAATAGTCAACTAATACCTTTGGATGTGTTTATGAGAGACTACATTCCATTAGTGATACCGATTACAATAGTCAACTAATACCTTTTGATGTGTTTTACGAGAGACCATCTTCCATTAGTGATACCAATTATAATAGTCAACTAATACCTTTTGGATGTGTTTTACGAGAGAGACCATCTTCCATTAGTGATACCATTACAATAATCAACTAATACCTTTGGATGTGTTTACGAGAGTCCATCTACCATTAGTGATACCATTACAATAGTCAACTAATACCTTTGATGTGTTTACGAGAGACAATATTCCATTAGTGATACCAATTACAATAGTCAACTAATACCTTTTGGATGTGTTTACGAGAGACCACATTCCATTAGTGATACCGATTAAAATATTAAACTAATACCTTTTGGATGTGTTTACAGAGAGACCATTATATTCCATTAGATGATACCCATTTACATTAATATAGTAAACTAATACCTTTGATGTGTTTACGAGAGACCATCTACCCATTAGTGATACCAATTACAATAGTCAACTAATACCTTTGGATGTGTTTACGAGAGACCACATTCCATTAGTGATACCAATTACAATAGTCAACTAATACCTTTGGATGTGTTTACTTGAGAGATGACATTCCATTAGTGATGATACCAATTATAATAGTCAACTAATACCTTTGGATGTGTTTACGAGAGAGACCATCTACCATTAGTGATACCAATTACAATAGTCAACTAATACCTTTTGGATGTGTTTACAGAGACCATCTTCCATTAGTGATACCAATTACAATAACTAACTAATACCTTTGGATGTTTTTTAGTGATAGAGACAATATTCCATTAGTGATACCAATTACAATAAATCAACTAATACCTTTGATGTGTTTACTTTAGAGACCATCTATATTCCATTAGTGATACCAATTACAATAGTCAACTAATACCTTTGATGTGTTTACACGAGACCATTACCATTAGTGATACCAATTACAATAGTCAACTAATACCTTTGGATGTTGTTTTGGGAGACCATCATTCCATTAGTGATACCGATTACAATAGTCAACTAATACATTTGATGTGTTTACGAGAGACCATCTACCCATTAGTGATACCAATTACAATAGTCAACTAATACCTTTTGGATGTGTTTTTTAAGAGACGACATTCCATTAGTGATACCGACAATAGTCAACTAATACCTTTGGATGTGTTTACGAGAGACCATCTAATATTAGTGATACCGATTACAAATATTAAACTAATACCTTTTTGGATGTGTTTTACGAGAGACCATCTACCATTAGTGATACCAATTACAATAGTCAACTAATACATTTGGATGTGTATGAGAGACGACATTCCATTTTCGATACCAATTATAATAGTCAACTAATACTTTTGGATGTGTTTACTAGAGACAACATTCCATTAATGACATCGATTATAATAGTCAACTAATACCTTTGTATGTGTTTACGAGAGTCTATCTACCATTAGTGATACCAATTACAATAGTCAACTAATATCTTTGGATGTGTTTATGAGAGACCATCTACCATTAGTGATACCAATTACAATAGTCAACTAATACCTTTGGATGTTGTTTTAGAGACCATCTTCCATTAGTGATACCGATTAAAATAGTCAACTAATACATTTGGATGTGTTTACGAGAGACCATCTATCATTAGTGATACCAATTACAATAGTCAACTAATACCTTTGGATGTGTTTTCGAGAGACGACATTCCATTAGTGATACCGAATTACAATAGTAACTAATAATACCTTTGGATGTGTTTACATTAGAGACCATCTACCATTAGTGATACCGATTAAAATAGTAAACTAATACCTTTGATGTCTTAATTACGAGAGACATCTACCATTAGTGATACCAATTACAATAGTCAACTAATACATTTAGATGTGTTTACGAGAGACCATCTACATTCCATTAGTGATACCGATTACAATAGTCAACTAATACCTTTGGATGTGTTTACGAGAGACAACATTCCATTAGTGATACCGAATTACAAATAGTCAACTAATACCTTTGGATGTGTTTACTTTAGAGACCATCTTCCATTAGTGATACCGAATTACAATAGTCAACTAATACCTTTGGATGTGTTTACGAGAGACCATCTACCATTAGTGATACCGATTAAAATAGTAAACTAATACCTTTGGATGTGTTTACGAGAGACCATCTACCATTAGTGATACCAATTAATAATAGTCAACTAATACCTTTAGATGTGTTTACACGAATTAGAATAGTCAAACTAATATCACATTCCATTAGTGATACCGATTACAATAGTCAACTAATACCTTTGGATGTGTTTACGAGAGACGACATTTCCATTAGTGATACCGATTACAATAGTCAACTAATACCTTTGGATGTGTTTTATTTAGAGACCATCATTCCATTAGTGATACCGATTACAATAATCAACTAATACCTTTGGATGTGTTTACGAGAGACCATCTACCATTAGTGATACCAATTACAATAGTCAACTAATACATTTGATGTTTTACGAGAGACCACATTCCATTAGTGATGCCGATTACAATAGTCAACTAATACCTATTGAATTATTTACGAGAGACCATCTACCATTAGTGATACCAATTAAAATAGTCAACTAATACCTTTGGATGTGTTTACGAGAGACGACATTCCATTAATGATACCAATTACAATAATCAACTAATACCTTTGGATGTGTTTTTTAGAGACCATCTACCATTAGTGATACCAATTACAATAGTCAACTAATACCTTTTGATGTTTTTTACGAGACAATATTCCATTAGTGATACCAATTACAATAGTCAACTAATACCTTTGGATGTGTTTACGAGAGACCATACATTCCATTAGTGATACCGATTAAAATAGTCAACTAATACCTTTGGATGTGATTTATTAGAGACCATTCCATTAGTGATACCAATTAAAATATTAAACTAATACCTTTGATGTGTTTACGAGAGACCATTTTCCATTAGTGATACCAATTATAATAGTCAAACTAATATATTTGATGTGTTTACTTAGAGAGACCACATTCCATTAGTGATACCGATTACAATAATCAACTAATACCTTTGATGTGTTTACGAGAGAGACCATCTTCCATTAGTGATACCAATACAATAGTCAACTAATACCTTTGGATGTGTTTATTTAGAGACCACATTCCATTAGTGATACCGATTACAATAGTCAACTAATACATTTAGATGTGTTTACGAGAGACCATCTACCATTAGTAATACAGATTACAATAGTCAACTAATACCTTTGGATGTGTTTACAAGAGACCATCTATCATTAGTGATACCAATTACAATAGTCAACTAATATCTTTGGATATGTTTACGAGAGACGACATTCCATTAGTGATACCGATTACAATAGTCAACTAATACCTTTTGGATGTGTTTAGAGACCATCTTCCATTAGTGATACCAATTACAATAGTCAACTAATACCTTTTGGATGTGTTTTTGAGAGACCATCTTCCATTAGTGATACCAATTACAATAGTCAACTAATACCTTTGTATGTGTTTACGAGAGACCATCTACCATGAGTGATACCAATTACAATAGTCAACTAATACCTTTGGATGTTGTTTTGAGAGACGACATTCCATTAGTGATACCGATTACAATAGTCAACTAATACATTTGGATGTGTTTACGAGAGACCATCTATCATTAGTGATACCAATTACAATAGTCAACTAACACCTTTTGGATGTGTTTTTTAGAGACCACATTCCATTAGTGATACCAATTACAATAGTCAACTAATACCTTTGATGTGTTTTATTTAGAGACACCATCTAGCATTAGTGATACCGATTAAAATATTAAACTAATACCTTTGGATGTCTTTACGAGAGACTATCTACCATGAGTGATACCAATTACAATAGTCAACTAATACATTTGGATGTGTATGAGAGACGACATTCCATTTTCGATACCAATTATAATAGTCAACTAATACTTTTGGATGTGTTTACTAGAGACAACATTCCATTAATGACATCGATTATAATAGTCAACTAATACCTTTGTATGTGTTTACGAGAGTCTATCTACCATTAGTGATACCAATTACAATAGTCAACTAATATCTTTGGATGTGTTTATGAGAGACCATCTACCATTAGTGATACCAATTACAATAGTCAACTAATACCTTTGGATGTTGTTTTGAGAGACGACATTCCATTAGTGATACCGATTACAATAGTCAACTAATACATTTGGATGTGTTTACGAGAGACCATCTATCATTAGTGATACCAATTACAATAGTCAACTAACACATTTGGATGTGTTTTTTTAGAGACCACATTCCATTAGTGATACCGATTACAATAGTCAACTAATACCTTTGATGTGTTTACGAGAGACCATCTATTCCATTAGTGATACCGATTACAATAGTCAACTAATACCTTTGGATGTGTTTACGAGAGACCATCTACCATTAGTAATACCAATTACAATAGTCAACTAATATATTTAGATGTGTTTACGAGAGACAACATTCCATTAGTGATACCGATTACAATAGTCAACTAATACCTTTGGATGTGTTTACGAGAGACCATCTACCATTAGTGATACCGATTACAATAGTCAACTAATACATTTGGATGTGTTTATGAGAGACGACGTTCCATTAGTGATACCGATTACAATAGTCAACTAATACCTTTGGATGTGTTTACGAGACACCATCTACCATTAGTGATACCGATTAAAATATTAAACTAATACCTTTGGATGTCTTTACGAGAGACCATCTACCATGAGTGATACCAATTACAATAGTCAACTAATACATTTAGATGTGTTTATTTAGAGACGACATTCCATTAAGTGATCCCGATTACAATAGTCAACTAATACCTTTGGATGTGTTTACGAGAGACGACATTCCATTAGTGATACAGATTATAATAGTCAACTAACAACTTTGGATGTGTTTTTTAGAGACCATATTCCATTAGTGATACCGATTACAATAGTCAACTAATACCTTTGGATGTGTTTTTACTTTAGACACCATCTACCATTAGTGATACCAATTACAATAGTCAACTAATACATTTGGATGTGTTTATGAGAGAGACGACATTCCATTAGTGATACCGATTACAATAGTCAACTAATACCTTTGGTTTATTTACGAGAGAGACCATCTACCATTAGTGATACCAATTAAAATAGTCAACTAATACCTTTTGATGTGTTTACGAGAGACCACATTCCATTAATAATACCGATTACAATAATCAACTAATACCTTTGGATGTGTTTACGAGAGAGATCTACCATTAGTGATACAAATTACAATAGTCAACTAATACCTTTTGATGTTTTTACGAGAGACCATATTCCATTAGTGATACCAATTACAATAGTCAACTAATACCTTTTGGATGTGTTTACGAGAGACCACATTCCATTAGTGATACCAATTATTAAAAATATTAAACTAATACCTTTGGATGTGATTACGAGAGACCATCTTCCATTAGTGATACCGATTAAAATATTAAACTAATACCTTTTGGATGTGTTTACGAGAGACCATTTACCATTAGTGATACCAATTAATAATAACAACTAATATTTTGATTGTGTTTACGAAAGAGACGACATTCCATTAGTGATACCGATTACAATAATCAACTAATACCTTTGATGTGTTTACGAGAGAGACCACATTCCATTAGTGATACCGATTACAATAGTCAACTAATACATTTGGATGTGTTTATGAGAGACCATCATTCCATTAGTGATACCAATTACAATAGTCAACTAATACATTTAGATGTGTTTAGAGACCATCTACCATTAGTGATACAGATTACAATAGTCAACTAATACCTTTTTGATGTGTTTACAAGAGACCATCTATCCATTAGTGATACCAATTACAATAGTCAACTAATATCTTTGGATATGTTTACGAGAGACGACATTCCATTAGTGATACCGATTACAATAGTCAACTAATACCTTTGTATGTGTTTACGAGAGTCTATCTACCATTAGTGATACCAATTACAATAGTCAACTAATATCTTTGGATGTGTTTATGAGAGACCATCTACCATTAGTGATACCAATTACAATAGTCAACTAATACCTTTGGATGTTGTTTTGAGAGACGACATTCCATTAGTGATACCGATTACAATAGTCAACTAATACCTTTGGATGTTGTTTTGAGAGACGACATTCCATTAGTGATACCGATTACAATAGTCAACTAATACATTTGGATGTGTTTACGAGAGACCATCTACCATTAGTGATACCAATTACAATAGTCAACTAACACCTTTGGATGTGTTTTCGAGAGACGACATTCCATTAGTGATACCGATTACAATAGTCAACTAATACCTTTGGATGTGTTTACGAGACACCATCTACCATTAGTGATACCGATTAAAATATTAAACTAATACCTTTGATGTGTTTTACGAGAGACCATCTTCCATTAGTGATACCAATTACAATAGTCAACTAATACCTTTGGATGTGTTTACGAGACACCATCTACCATTAGTGATACCAATTATAATAGTCAACTAATACTTTTGGATGTGTTTACTAGAGACAACATTCCATTAATGACATCGATTATAATAGTCAACTAATACCTTTGTATGTGTTTACGAGAGTCTATCTACCATTAGTGATACCAATTACAATAGTCAACTAATATCTTTGGATGTGTTTATGAGAGACCATCTACCATTAGTGATACCAATTACAATAGTCAACTAATACCTTTGGATGTTGTTTTGAGAGACGACATTCCATTAGTGATACCGATTACAATAGTCAACTAATACATTTGGATGTGTTTACGAGAGACCATCTATCATTAGTGATACCAATTACAATAGTCAACTAACACATTTGGATGTGTTTTCGAGAGACGACATTCCATTAGTGATACCGATTACAATAGTCAACTAATACCTTTGGATGTGTTTACGAGACACCATCTACCATTAGTGATACCGATTAAAATATTAAACTAATACCTTTGGATGTCTTTACGAGAGACCATCTACCATGAGTGATACCAATTACAATAGTCAACTAATACATTTAGATGTGTTTACGAGAGACGACATTCCATAAGTGATCCCGATTACAATAGTTAACTAATACCTTTGGATGTGTTTACGAGAGACGACATTCCATAAGTGATACCGATTACAATAGTCAACTAATACATTTGGATGTGTTTATGAGAGACGACGTTCCATTAGTGATACCGATTACAATAGTCAACTAATACCTTTGGATGTGTTTACGAGACACCATCTACCATTAGTGATACCGATTAAAATATTAAACTAATACCTTTGGATGTCTTTACGAGAGACCATCTACCATGAGTGATACCAATTACAATAGTCAACTAATACATTTTGATGTGTTTACTTAGAGACATTACCATTAAGTGATACCGAATTACAATAGTCAACTAATACCTTTGGATGTGTTTACGAGAGACACCATTCCATTAGTGATACCAATTACAATAGTCAACTAATACCTTTGGATGTGTTTTTTTTAGAGACCATCTTCCATTAGTGATACCGATTACAATAGTCAACTAATACCTTTGGATGTGTTTACGAGACACCATCTACCATTAGTGATACAAATTACAATAGTCAACTAATACATTTGGATGTTCTTATGAGAGATGACATTCCATTAGTGATGCCGATTACAATAGTCAACTAATACCTATTGAATTATTTACGAGAGACCATCTACCATTAGTGATACCAATTAAAATAGTCAACTAATACCTTTGGATGTGTTTACGAGAGACGACATTCCATTAATAACACCGATTACAATAATCAACTAATACCTTTGGATGCGTTTACGAGAGTCCATCTACCATTAGTGATACAAATTACAATACTCAACTAATACCTTTGGATGTTTTTACGAGAGACAATATTCCTTTAGTGTTACCGAATTACAATAGTCAACTAATACCTTTGGATGTGATTACGCGAGACGACATTCCATTAGTGATACCGATTAAAATATTAAACTAATACCTTTGGATGTGATTACGCGAGACGACATTCCATTAGTGATACCGATTAAAATATTAAACTAATACCTTTGGATGTGTTTACGAGAGACCATTTACCATGAGTGATACCAATTATAATAGTCAACTAATATATTTGATTGTGCTTACGAAAGACGACTTCCCATTAGTGATACCGATTACAATAATTAACTAATACCTTTGGATGTGTTTACGAGAGACGACATTCCATAAGTGATACCGATTACAATAGTCAACTAATACATTTGGATGTGATTATGAGAGACGACATTCCATTAGTGATACCGACTACAATAGTCAACTAATACATTTAGATGTGTTTACGAGAGACCATCTACCATTAGTAATACAGATTACAATAGTCAACTAATACCTTTGGATGTGTTTACAAGAGACCATCTATCATTAGTGATACCAATTACAATAGTCAACTAATATCTTTGGATATGTTTACGAGAGACGACATTCCATTAGTGATACCGATTACAATAGTCAACTAATACCTTTGTATGTGTTTACGAGAGTCTATCTACCATTAGTGATACCAATTACAATAGTCAACTAATATCTTTGGATGTGTTTATGAGAGACCATCTACCATTAGTGATACCAATTACAATAGTCAACTAATACCTTTGGATGTTGTTTTGAGAGACGACATTCCATTAGTGATACCGATTACAATAGTCAACTAATACCTTTGGATGTTGTTTTGAGAGACGACATTCCATTAGTGATACCGATTACAATAGTCAACTAATACATTTGGATGTGTTTACGAGAGACCATCTACCATTAGTGATACCGATTAAAATATTAAACTAATACCTTTTGATGTGTTTACGAGAGACCATCTTCCATTAGTGATACCAATTACAATAGTCAACTAATACCTTTGATGTGTTTATTTAGAGACCATCATTCCATTAGTGATACCAATTACAATAGTCAACTAATACCTTTGGATGTGTTTACTGAGAGACCACATTCCATTAGTGATACCGAATTACAATAGTCAACTAATACATTTGGATGTGTTTTATTAGAGACCATTCCATTAGTGATACCGATTACAATAGTCAACTAATACCTTTGGATGTGTTTACGAGAGACCATCTACCATTAGTGATACCAATTACAATAGTCAACTAATACCTTTTGATGTGTTTACAAGAGACCATCTTCCATTAGTGATACCAATTACAATAGTCAACTAATATCTTTGGATGTGTTTACGAGAGACCATATTCCATTAGTGATACCACATTATAATAGTCAACTAATACCTTTTGATGTGTTTATGAGAGACCATCTACCATTAGTGATACATATTATTACAATAGTCAACTAATACATTTTGATGTGTTTACGAGAGACAACATTCCATTAGTGATATCGATTAAAATAGTCAACTAATACCTTTGGATGTGCATATGAAAGACGACATTCCATTGGTGATACCGATTAAAATAGTCAACTAATGCCTTTGGATGTGCTTACGAAAGACGACATTCCATTACTGATACCAATTAAAATAGTCAACTAATACCTTTGGATGTATTTACGAGAGACAATCTACCATTAGTTATACCAATTATAAAATTGAACTAATACCTTCGGATGTGTTTACGAGAGACGACATTCCATTAGTGATACCCAATTACAATAGTCAACTAATACCTTTGGATGTGTTTACGAGGGACGACATTCCATTAGTGATACCGACATAAATAGTCAACTAATACCTTTGGATGTGTTTACCATCCGACCATCTTCCATTAGTGATACCAATTACAATAATCAACAAATATCTTTGGATGTGTTTTACGAGAGACGATATTCCATTAGTAATACTGAATACAATAGTCAACTAATACATTTGGATGTGTTTATGAGAGACCATCTACCATTAGTGATATCGATTACAATAGTCAACTAATACATTTGGATGTGTTTACGAGAGACCATCTACCATTAGTGATATCAATTACAATAGTCAACTAATATCTTTGGATGTGTTTACGAGAGACGATATTCCATTAGTGATACCGATTATAATAGTCAAATAATACCTTTGGATATGTTTACGAGACACCATCTACCACTAGTGATACCAATTATAATAGTCAACTAATACCTTTTGATGTGCTTATGAAACACAACATTCCATTAGTGATACCGATTACAATAGTCAACTAATACCTTTGGATGTGTTTATAAATAGACCATCTTCCATTAGTGATACCAATTACAATAGTCAACTAATACCTTTTGGATGTGTTTTTTAGAGACCATCATTCCATTAGTGATACCAATTACAATAGTCAACTAATACCTTTGGATGTGTTTACGAGAGGACCATCTACCATTAGTGATACCAATTACAATAATCAACTAATACCTTTGGATGTGTTTTTAGAGACCATCTTCCATTAGTGATACCAATTACAATAGTCAACTAATACCTTTTGGATGTGTTTACGAGAGACCATCTTCCATTAGTGATACCAATTACAATAGTCAACTAATACATTTGATGTGTTTTAGAGAGATTTATCTTCCATTATTGATACCGATTACAATAGTCAACTAATATCTTTGGATGTGTTTACGAGAGACCATCTACCATTAGTGATACCAATTACAATAGTCAACTAATACCTTTGGATGTGTTTTCGAGAGACGACATTCCATTAGTGAAACTAATTAGAATAGTCAACTAATACCTTTGGATGTGTTTACGAGACACCATCTACCATTAGTGATACCAATTACAATAGTCAACTAATACATTTGGATGTGTATGAGAGACGATATTCCATTAGTGATACCGATTATAATAGTCAACTAATAACTTTGGATGTGTTTACGAGAGACCATCTACCATTAGTGATACCAATTACAATAGTCAACTAATACCTTTGGATGTGTTTACGAGAGACGACATTCCATTAGTGATACCGAATTACATTAGTCAACTAATACCTTTGGATGTGTTTACGAGAGATAACATTCCATTAGTGATACCGATTACAATAATAAACTAATACCCTTGGATGTGTTTACGAGATACTATCTACCATGAGTGATACCAATTACAATAGTAAACTAATACCTTTTGATATGTTTATGAGAGACGACATTCCATTAGTGATACCGTTTACAATAGTCAACTAATACAATTGGATGTGTTTACAAGAGACGACATTCCATTAGTGATACCGATTACAATAATAAACTAATACCTTTGGTTGTGTTTACGAGAGACCATCTACCATGAGTGATACTAATTACAATAGTCAACTAATACCATTGGATGTATTTACGAACCATTAGTAATACCAATTACAATAGTCAACTAATCTTTGTATGTGTTTATGAGAGACCATCTACCATTAGTGATACCAATTACAATAGTCAACTAATAATTTTGGATGTATTATTGAGAGACCACATTCCATTAGTGTTACCGATTACAATAGTCAACTAATACCTTTGGATGTGTTTTTGAGAGACGACATTCCATTAGTGAAACCGATTAAAAATGTCAACTAATACATTTGGATGTGTTTACTTGTATGTGTTTACGAGAGACGACATTTCATTAGTGATACCACATTACAATAGTCAACTAATACCTTTTGGATGTGTTTACTAATTCCATTAAGGATACCTTACAATAGTGTTTATGTGTTTACGAGAGACGACATTCCATTAGTGATATCGTTTACAATAGTCAACTAATACCTTTGGATTTGGTTACGAGAGACCATCTACCATTAGTGATACCAATTACAATACTCAACTAATACCTTTGGAAGTGTTTACGAGAGACGACATTCCATTTGTGATACCGAATTAAAATAGTTAACTAATTCCTTTTGATGTGTTTACGAAAGACGACATTTCATTAGTGATACCGATTACAATAATAAACTAATAGAAATACCAATTACAATAGAAATATCAATTACATTAGTCAACTAATATATTTGGATGTTTTTATAAGAGACCATCTACCATTAGTGATACCAATTACAATAGTCAACGAATACCTTTGGATGTGTTTTCGACAGACGACGTTCCATTAGAGATACCGATTACAATAGTCAACTAATACCATTGGATGTATTTACGAACCATTAGTAATACCAATTACAATAGTCAAGAAATATCTTTGTATGTGTTTATGAGAGACCATCTACCATTTGTGATACCAATTACAATAGTCAACTAATACCTTTGGATGTATTTTTGAGAGACCACATTCCATTAGTGTTACCGATTACAATAGTCAACTAATACCTTTGGATATGTTTACGAGAGACCATATACCATTAATGATACCAATTACAATAGTCAACTAATACCTATGGATGTGTTTTTTGAGAGACGACATTCCATTAGTGAAACTGATTACAATAGTCAACTAATACATTTGAATGTGTTTACGAGACACCATCTACCATTAGTGATACCAATTACAATAGTCAACTAATACATTTAGATGTTTATGAGAGACGACATTCCATTAGTGATACCGATTACAATAGTCAACTAATATCTTTGGATGTGTATACGAGAGACCATCTACCATTAGTGATACCAATTACAATTGTCAACTAATACCTTTGGATGTGTTTTCGAGAGACGACATTCCATTAGTGAAACCGATTACAATAGTCAACTAATACCTTTGGATGTGTTTACGACACACCATCTACCATTAGTGATACCAATTAAAATAGACAACTAATACATTTGGATGTGTATGATAGACGACATTCCATTAGTGATACCGATTACAATAGTCAACTAATACCTTTTGATGTGTTTACGAGAGACGACATTCCATTAGTGATATCGTTTACAATAGTCAACTAATACCTTTGGATGTGGTTACGAAAGACCATCTACCATTAGTGATACCAATTACAATACTCAACTAATACCTTTGGATGTGTTTACGAGAGACGACATTCCATTAGTGATACCGAATTAAAATAGTTAACTAATTCCTTTTGATGTGTTTACGACAGACGACATTTCATTAGTGATACCGATTACAATAATAAACTAATAGAAATACCAATTACAATAGAAATACCAATTACATTAGTAAACTAATATATTATGATGTTTTTATAAGAGACCATCTACCATTAGTGATAACAATTACAATAGTCAACGAATACCTTTGGATGTGTTTTCATCAGACGACATTCCATTAGTGATACCGATTACAATAGTCAACTAATACCTTTGGATGTGTTGTAAGAGAGACCATCTACCATTAGTGATACCAATTACAATAGTCAACTAATACCTTTGGATGAGTTTACGAGAGACAACATTTCATTAGTTATATCGAATTACAATATTCAACTAATACCGTTGGAAGTGTTTACGAGAGACCATCTACCATGAGTGATACCAATTACAATAGTCAACTAATACCTTTTGATGTGTTTACAAGAGACGACATTCCATTAGTGATACCGATTACAATAGTCAACTAATACCATTTGATGTATTTACGAACCATTAGTAATACCAATTACAATAGTCAACTAATATCTTTGTATGTGTTTATGAGAGACCATCTACCATTAGTGATACCAATTACAATAGTCAACTAATACCTTTGTATGTGTTTACGAGAGACCATCTACCATTAACGATACCAATTACAATATTCAACTAATACCTTTGGATGTGTTTTTGAGAGACGACATTCCATTAGTGAAACCGATTACAATAGTCAACTAATACCTTTCGATGTGTTTACAAGAGACCATCTACCATTAGTGATACCAATTACAATACTCAAATAATATCTTTGTATGTGTTTACGAGAGACGACATTCCATTAGTGATATCGAATTACAATAGTCAACTAATACCTTTGTATATGTTTACGAGAGACGACATTCCATTAGTTTATATCGATTACAATAGTCAACTAATACCATTGGATGTGTTTACGAGAGACCATCTTCCACTAGTGATACCAATTACAATAGTCAACTAATACCTTTGGATGTGTTTTCGAGAGACGATATTTCATTAGTGATACCGATTACAATAGTCAACTAATACCTTTGGATGTGTTTACGAGAGACCATCTACCATTAGTGATATCGATTACAATAATAAACTAATACCTTTATATGTGTTTACGAGAGACGACATTCCATTAGAGATACCGAATTACAATAGTCAACTAATACCTTTGGATGTGTTTAAGAGAGACATCATTCCATTAGTGCTACCGAATTACAATAGTCAACAAATACCTTTGGATGTGTTTATGAGAGACGACATTCCATTACTGATATCGATTACAATAGTTAACTAATACCTTTGGATGTGTTTACGAGAGACCATCTACCATTATTGTCACCAATTACAATACTCAACTAATACCTTTAGATTTGTTTACGAGAGACAACTTTCCATTAGTCATACCAAATTAAAATAGTCAACTAATACCTTTTGGATGTGTTTATTTAGAGACGACATTCCATTAGTGATACCGATTACAATAATAAACTAATACCTTTGGATGTGTTTACGTGATACCATCTACCATGAGTGATACCAACTACAATAGTCAACTAATATCTTTTGAAATGTTTACGCGAGACGATATTCCATTATTGATACCGATTACAATAGTCAACTAATACCATTAAATGTATTTACGAACCAATAGAAATACCAATTACAATAGTCAACTAATATCTTTGGATGTGTTTATAAGAGACCATCTACCATTAGTGATACCAATTAGAATAGTCAACGAATACCTTTGGATGTGTTTTAAGAGAGACCATCTGCCATTAGTGATACCAATTACAATAGTCAACTAATACCTTTTGGATGTGTTTATTTAGAGACAACATTCCATTAGTTATATACCAATTACAATAGTCAACTAATACCTTTGGATGTGTTTACGAGAGACGACATTCCATTAGTGATACCGATTACAATAATAAACTAATACCTTTGGATGTGTTTACGAGAGACCATCTACCATGAGTGATACCAATTACAATAGTCAACTAATACCTTTTGATTTGTTTACAAGAGAACACATTCCATTAGTGATACCGATTACAATAGTCAACTAATACCATTGGATGTATTTACGAACCATTTGTAATACCAATTACAATAGTCAACTAATATCATTGTATGTGTTTATGGGAGACCATCTACCATTAGTGATACCAATTACAATACTCAACTAATACCTTTGGATGTATTTTTGAGAGACCACATTCCATTAGTGTTACCGATTACAATAGTCAACTAATACCTTTGGTTACGAGAGACCATCTACCATTAGTGATACCAATTACAATAGTCAACTAATATCTATGGATGTGTTTTCGAGAGACGACATTCCATTAGTGAAACCGATTACAATAGTCAACTAATACCTTTGGATGTGTTTACGAGACACCATCTACCATTAGTGATACCAATTACAATAGTCAAGTAATACATTTGGATGTGTTTTCGAGAGACGACATTCCATTAGTGAAACCGATTACAATAGTCAACTAATACCTTTGGATGTGTTTACGAGACACCATCTACCATTAGTGATACCAATTACAATAGTCAACTAATACATTTGGATGTGTATGAGAGACGACATTCCATTAGTGATATCGATTACAATAGTCAACTAATACCTTTGGATGTGTTTACGAGAGACCATCTACCATTAGTGATACCAATTACAATAGTCAACTAATACCATTGGATGTGTTTACGAGAGACGACATTCCATTAGTGATACCGATTACAATAATAGTCAACTAATACCTTTGGATGTGTTTATGAGAGACCATCTACCATTAGTGATACCAATTACAATAGTCAACTAATACCTTTGGATGTGTTTTTGAGAGACTACATTCCATTAGTGATATCGATTACAATAGTCAACTAATACCTTTGGATGTGTTTACGAGAGACCATCTACCATTAGTGATACAAATTACAATGGTCAACTAATACATTTGGATGTGCTTACGAGAGACGACATTCCATTAGTGATACCAATTAAAATAGTCAACTAATACCTTTGGATGTGTTTACGAGAGACAATCTACCATTAGTGATACCAATTAGAAAATTGAACTAATACCTTTGGATGTGTTTGCGAGAGACGACATTCCATTAGTGATACCCAATTACAATAGTCAACTAATACCTTTGGATGTGTTTACGAGGGATGACATTCCATTAGTAATACTGAATACAATAGTCAACTAATACATTTGGATGTGTTTATGAGAGACCATCTACCATTAGTGATATCGATTACAATAGTCAACTAATACCTTTGGATGTGTTTACGAGAGACCATCTACCATTAGTGATATCAATTACAATAGTCAACTAATACCTATGGATGTGTTTTCGAGAGACGACATTCCATTAGTGAAACCGATTACAATAGTCAACTAATACCATTGGATGTGTTTACGAGACACCATCTACCATTAGTGATACCAATTACAATAGTCAACTAATACATTTGGATGTGTATGAGAGACGACATTCCATTTTCGATACCAATTATAATAGTCAACTAATACTTTTGGATGTGTTTACGAGGGACGACATTCCATTAGTGATACCGATTACAATAATAAACTAATACCTTTGTATGTATTATAGAGTGACCATCCTGAATTAGTAATACCGATTACAATAATCAACTAATATCTTTGGATGTGTTTTACGAGAGACGACAATCCATTAGTAATACTGAATACAATAGTCAACTAATACATTTGGATGTGTTTATGAGAGACCATTTACCATTAGTGATATCGATTACAATAGTCAACTAATACCTTTGGATGTGTTTATGAGAGACCATCTACCATTAGTGATATCAATTACAATAGTCAACTAATATCTTTGGATGTGTTTATAAGAGACCATCTACCATTAGCGATACAGAATTACAACAGTCAACTAATATCTTTAGATGTGTTTACGAGAGACGACATTCCATTAGTGATACCAATTACAATAGTCAACTAATACCTTTTTGATGTGCTTATGAAACACAACATTCCATTAGTGATACCGATTACAATAGTCAACTAATACCTTTGGATGTGCTTATGAAACACGACATTCCATTAGTGATACCAATTACAATAGTCAACTAATACCTTTGGATGTATTTTTGAGAGACCACATTCCATTAGTGTTACCGATTACAATAGTCACTAATGCCTTTGGATATGTTTACGAGAGACCATCTACCATTAGTGATATCAATTACAATAGTCAACTAATACCTATGGATGTGTTTTCGAGAGACGACATTCCATTAGTGAAACCGATTACAATAGTCAACTAATACCATTGGATGTGTTTACGAGACACCATCTACCATTAGTGATACCAATTACAATAGTCAACTAATACATTTGGATGTGTATGAGAGACGACATTCCATTTTCGATACCAATTATAATAGTCAACTAATACTTTTGGATGTGTTTACTAGAGACAACATTCCATTAATGACATCGATTATAATAGTCAACTAATACCTTTGTATGTGTTTACGAGAGTCTATCTACCATTAGTAATACCAATTACAATAGTCAACTAATACCTTTGGATGTTGTTTTTAGAGACGACATTCCATTAGTGATACCGAATTACAATAGTCAACTAATACATTTGGATGTGTTTACGAGAGACCATCTATCATTAGTAATACCTATTACAATAGTCAACTAACACCTTTGGATGTGTTTTCGAGAGACGACATTCCATTAGTGATACCGATTACAATAGTCAACTAATACCTTTGGATGTGTTTACGAGACACCATCTACCATTAGTGATACCGATTCAAATATTAAACTAATACCTTTGGATGTCTTTACGAGAGACCATCTACCATGAGTGATACCAATTACAATAGTCAACTAATACATTTAGATGTGTTTACGAGAGACGACATTCCATAAGTGATCCCGATTACAATAGTCAACTAATACCTTTGGATGTGTTTACGAGAGACGACATTCCATTAGTGATACCGATTATAATAGTCAACTAACACCTTTGGATGTGTTTTCGAGAGACGACGTTCCATTAGTGATACCGATTACAATAGTCAACTAATACCTTTGGATGTGTTTACGAGACACCATCTACCATTAGTGATACAAATTACAATAGTCAACTAATACATTTGGATGTGCTTATGAGAGACGACATTCCATTAGTGATGCCGATTACAATAGTCAACTAATACCTTTGGAATTATTTATGAGAGACCATCTACCATTAGTGATACCAATTATAATAGTCAACTAATACCTTTGGATGTGTTTACGAGAGACGACATTCCATTAATAACACCGATTACAATAATCAACTAATACCTTTGGATGCGTTTACGAGAGTCCATCTACCATTAGTGATACAAATTACAATACTCAACTAATACCTTTGGATGTTTTTACGAGAGACAATATTCCATTAGTGTTACCGAATTACAATAGTCAACTAATACCTTTGGATGTGATTACGCGAGACGACATTCCATTAGTGATACCGATTAAAATATTAAACTAATACATTTGGATGTGTTTACGAGAGACCATTTACCATGAGTGATACCAATTACAATAGTCAACTAATATATTTGATTGTGCTTATGAAAGACGACATTCCATTAGTGATACCGATTACAATAGCCAACTAATACCTTTGGAATTGTTTACGAGAGACCATCTACCATAGTGATACCAATTACAATTGTCAACTAATACCTTTGTATGTGTTTACGAGAGACGACATTCCATTAATGACACCGATTACAATAGTCAACTAATACCTTTGGATGCGTTTACGAGAGTCCATCTACCATTAGTGCTACCGATTTAATAATCAACTAATACCATTGGATGTGTTTTATGAGAGACTATCTACCATTAGTGATACGAATTACAATACTCAACTAATACCTTTGGATGTGATTATGCGAGACGATATTCCATTAGTGATATCTATTAAAATATTAAACTAATTTCTTTGGATGTGATTACGAGAGACCATCTACCATGAGTGATACCAATTACAATAGTCAACTAATATCTTTTGATGTAATTACGAGAGACGACATTCCATTAGTGATACCGATTACAATAGCCAACTAATACCTTTGGAATTGTTTACGAGAGACCATCTACCATTAGTGATACCAATTACAATTGTCAACTAATACCTTTGGATGTGTTTACGATAGACGACATTCCATTAACTACACCGATTACAATAGTCAACTAATACCATTGGATGTATTTACGAACCATTAGTAATACCAATTACAATAGTCAACTAATATCTTTGTATGTGTTTATGAGAGACCATCTACCATTTGTGATACCAATTACAATAGTCAACTAATACCTTTGGATGTATTTTTGAGACACCACATTCCATTAGTGTTACCGATTACAATACTCAACTAATACCTTTGGATATGTTTACGAGAGACCATATACCATTAGTGATACCAATTAAAATAGTCAATTAATACCTATGGATGTGTTTTTGAGAGACGACATTCCATTAGTGAAACCGATTACAATAGTCAAATAATACCTTTTGATGTGTTTACGAGAGACGATATTCCATTAGTGATATCGTTTACAATAGTCAACTAATACCTTTGGATGTGGTTACGAGAGACCATCTACCATTAGTGATACCAATTACAATACTCAACTAATACCTTTGGATGGGTTTACGAGAGACGACATTCCATTAGTGATACCGAATTAAAATAGTTAACTAATTCATTTTGATGTGTTTTTTTGATGAGACCATTTTTTCATTAGTGATATCTGATTACAATAATAAACTAATAGAAATACCAATTACAATAGAAATACCAATTACATTAGTAAACTAATGTATTTGGATGTTTTTATAAGAGACCATCTACCATTAGTGATACCAATTACAATAGTCAACGAATACCTTTGGATGTGTTTACAAGAGACGACATTCCATTAGTGATACCGATTACAATAGTCAACTAATATCATTAGATGTTTTACTTAACCATTATTAGTGATACCAATTACAATAGTCAACTAATATCTTTGGATGTGTTTATGAGAGACCATCTACCATTAGTGATACCAATTACAATAGTCAACTAATACCTTTGAATGTGTTTTTTGAGACGACATTCCATTAGTGATACCATCGATTACAATAGTCAACTAATACCTTTGTATGTGTTTTCATTTAGACACCATCTACCATTAGGTATACCAATTACAATAGTCAACTAATACCTTTGGATGTGTTTTTTAGAGAACGACATTCCATTAGTGATACCAAATTACAATAGTCAACTAATACCTTGGATGTGTTTTTAGAGAGACCATTCCATTAGTGATACCAATTACAATAGTCAACTAATACATTTGGATGTGTTTACACAGAGACCATCTACCATTAGTGATACCGAATTACAATAATCAAATAATACCTTTGTATGTGTTTACGAGAGAACACATTCCATTAGTGATACCAAATTACAATAGTCAACTAATACCTTTGGATGTGTTTAAGAGACATCATTCCATTAGTGATACATCCAATTACAATAGTCAACTAATACCTTTGGATGTGTTTATGAGAGACGACATTCCATTAGTGATATCGATTACAATAGTTAACTAATACCTTTGGATGTGTTTATTTAGAGACCATCTAAAGGTATTAGTCACCAATTACAATACATCACTAATACCTTTAGATGTGTTTCACGAGAACACATCTTTCCATTAGTGATATTGAATTAAAATAGTCAACTAATACCTTTGGATGTGTTTTGCGAGAGACATTTGTATTAGTGATACCAATTACAATAATCAACTAATACCTTTGGATGTGTTTATTGAGATACCATCTACCATGGTAGTGATACAAACTACAATAGTCAATGGTATCTTTTGAAATGTCCAAATATTCCATTAGTGATACTATTACAATTGTCAACTAATACCATTGGATGTATTTACGAACACATCCAAATACCATTACAATACTATTCAACTAATATCTTTGGATGTGTTTATAAGAAACACCATCTACCATTAGTGATATTGTAATTAGAATAGTCAACTAATACCTTTGGATGTGTTTTAAGAACATCCAAAGGTGATACCGATTACAATAATCAACTAATATCACTAATGGATGTGTTTACGGAGACAACATTCCATTAATGTTATATCGAGAAACACATCCAAAGGTATTAGTTGACTATTCCATTAATAATCAGATTACTATAATGGAATGTCTTTGGATGTGTTTACATCCAAAGGTATTAGTACAATATTGTAATATCACTAATTTGTCGTTTCGAAACACATCCAAAGGTATTAGTTGACAATTCAACTATACCATTGATGTATTTACTAATGGAATGTCGCCTCGTAAACACATCCAAAGGTATTAGTTCGACTATTGTAATCGTATCACTAATGGAATGTCGTTCACGAAACACATCCAAAGGTATTAGTTGACTATTGTAATCGTCATCACTAATGGAATGTCGCTCTCGTAAAACACATCCAAAGGTATTAGTTGACTATTTTAATTGGTATCACTAATTGTCGGTCTCTCAAACACATCCAAAGGTATTAGTTGACTATTGTAATCGGTATCACTAATGGAATGTCATCCCTTGTAAACATATCCAAAGGTATTAGTGACTATTGTAATCGGTATCACTAATGGAATGTCGTCTCTCGTAAAACACATCCAAAGGTATTAGTTGACTATTGTAATCGGAATAACTAACGGTAGATGGTCTCTCGTAAACAAATCTAAAGGTATTAGTTGACTATTATAATCTTTATCACTAATGGAAAGTCGCCTCTCGTAAACACATCCAAAGGTATTAGTTGACTATTGTAATCGGTATCACTAATGGAATGTCGCCTCTCGTAAACACATCCAAAGGTATTAGTTAACTATTGTAATTGGTATCACTAATGGAATGTCGCCTCTCGAAAACACATCCAAAGGTATTAGTTGACTATTGTAATCGGTATCACTAATGGAATGTCGCCTCTCGTAAACACATCCAAAGGTATTAGTTGACTATTGTAATCGTATCACTAATGGAATGTCATCTCTCGAAACACATCCAAAGGTATTAGTTGACTATTGTAATTGGTATCACTAATGGAATGGTCTCTCGAAACACATCCAAAGGTATTAGTTGACTATTGTAATTGGTATCACTAATGGAATGTTTTTCTCTCGTAAACACATCCAAAGGTATTAGTTGACTATTGTAATTCAGTATCACTAATGGAATGTCGGTCTCTCATAAACACATCCAAAGGTATTAGTTGACTATTGTAATTGGAATCACTAATGGTAATGTCGTCTCGTAAACACATCCAAAGATATTAGTTGACTATTGTAATTGATATCACTAATGGAATGATGGTCTCTCGTAAACACATCCAAAGGTATTAGTTGACTATTGTAATCGGTATCACTAATGGAATGTCGCCTCTCAAAACACATCCAAAGGTATTAGTTGACTATTGTAATCGTATCACTAATGGAATGTCGCCTCGTAAACACATCCAAAGGTATTAGTTGATTATTGTAATTGGAATAACTAATGGAATGTCTCTCTCGTAAAACACATCCAAAGGTATTAGTTTACTATTGTAATTGGTATCACTAATGGTAGATGGTCTCTCGTAAACACATCCAAAGGTATTAGTTGACTATTATAATCGGTATCACTAATGGAATGTCGTCTCTCGTAAACATATCCAAAGGTATTAGTTGACTATTGTAATCGGTATCACTAATGGAATGTCGCCTCTCGTAAACACATCCAAAGGTATTAGTTGACTATTATAATTGTATCACTAATGGTAGATGTCATCTCGTAAAACACATCCAAAGGTATTAGTTGACTATTGTAATTGGTATCACTAATGGTAGATGGTCACTCGTAAACACATCCAAAGGTATTAGTTGACTATTGTAATCGGTATCACTAATGGAATGTCGTCTCTCGTAAAACACATCCAAAGGTATTAGTTGACTATTGTAATCAAGATCACTAATGGAATGTCGCCTCGTAAACACATCCAAAGGTATTATTTTGACTATTGTAATCAGATCACTAATGGAATGTCATCTCTCGTAAACACATCCAAAGGTATTAGTTGACTATTGTAATCGATCACTAATGAAATGTCGGTCTCTCGTAAACACATCCAAAGGTATTAGTTAACTATTGTAATTGGAATCACTAATGGAATGTCATCTCTCAAAACACATCCAAAGGTATTAGTTGACTATTTTAATTGGTATCACTAATGGAAGATGGTCTCTCGTAAAACACATCCAAAGGTATTAGTTGACTATTGTAATTCGGTATCACTAATGGAATGTCGCCTCGTAAAACACATCCAAAGGTATTATTTGACAATTGTAATCGTATCACTAATGGAATGTCGCTCTCGTAAACACATCCAAAGGTATTAGTTGACTATTATAATTCCATCACTAATGGAATGTCGTCTCTCGTAAATATATCCAAAGGTATTAGTTTACTATTGTAATCGGTATCACTAATGGAATGTCATCTCTCGTAAACGCATCCAAAGATATTAGTTGACTATTGTAATTGATATCACTAATGGTAGATGGTCTCTCGTAAACACATCCAATGGTATTAGTTGACTATTGTAATCGGTATCACTAATGGAATGTCGTCTCGCATAAACACATCCAAAGGTATTAGTTGACTATTGTAATCGGTATCACTAATGGAATGTCGTCTCTCATAAACACATCCAAAGGTATTAGTTGATTATTGTAATTGGAATAACTAATGGTAGAAGTCTCTCGTAAACACATCCAAAGATATTAGTTTACTATTGTAATTGGTATCACTACTGGTAGATGGTCTCTCGTAAACACATCCAAAGGTATTAGTTGACTATTATAATCGGTATCACTAATGGAATGTCGTCTCTCGTAAACATATCCAAAGGTATTAGTTGACTATTGTAATCGGTAACACTAATGGAATGTCGTCTCTCGTAAACACCTCCAAAGGTATTAGTTGACTATTATAATCCGTATCACTAATGGTAGATGGTATCTCGTAAACACATCCAAATGTATTAGTTGACTATTGTAATTGGTATCACTAATGGTAGATGGTCACTCGTAAACACATCCAAAGGTATTAGTTGACTATTGTAATCGGTATCACTATAGGAATTTCGTCTCTCGTAAACACATCCAAAGGTATTAGTTGACTATTGCAATCAGTATCACTAATGGAATGTCGCTCTCGTAAACACATCCAAAGGTATTAGTTGACTATTGTAATCGGTATCACTAATGGAATGTCGCTCTCTCGTAAACACATCCAAAGGTATTAGTTGACTATTGTAATTGGTATCACTAATGAAATGTCGCCTCTCGTAAAACACATCCAAAGGTATTAGTTAACTATTGTAATCGAGATCACTAATGGAATGTCGTCTCTCGAAACACATCCAAAGGTATTAGTTGACTATTGTAATCGGTATCACTAATGGAATGTCATCTCTCGTAAAACACATCCAAAGGTATTAGTTGACTATTGTAATCGGTATCACTAATGGAATGTCGTCTCTTAAAACACATCCAAAGGTATTAGTTGACTATTGTAATTCTTAGTATCACTAATGGAATGTCGATTCTCGTAAAACACATCCAAAGGTATTAGTTTACTATTAGTAATCGGTATCACTAATGGAATGTCATCTCTCGAAACACATCCAAAGGTATTAGTTGACTATTGTAATCGGTATCACTAATGAAATGTGGTCTCGTAAACACATCCAAAGGTATTAGTCGACTATTATAATCTGTATCACTAATGGAATGTCGCGTCATCCAAAACACATCCAAAGGTATTAGTTGACTATTGTAATCGTATCACTAATGGAATGTCGTCTCTGTAAAACACATCCAAAGGTATTAGTTGACTATTTTAATTGGTATCACTAATGGAATGTCGCTCTCTCGTAAACACATCCAAAGGTATTAGATGACTATATTAGTTCACTAATGGAATTAATCGGTATCAAAGGTAATGACTATTGTATGTCACTAATGGAATGTCGCCTCTAAACACATCCAAAGGTATTAGTTGACTATTGTAATTCCAGATCACTAATGGAATGTCATCTCTCGTAAACACATCCAAAGGTATTAGTTGACTATTGTAATTCATATCACTAATGGAATGTCGTATCTCTAAAAACACATCCAAAGGTATTAGTTGACTATTGTAATCGGGTATCACTAATGGAATGTCATCCTCTCGTAAAACACATCCAAAGGTATTAGTTGACTATTGTAATTGGTATCACTAATGGAATGTCATCTCTCGTAAACACATCCAAAGGTATTAGTTGACTATTGTAATTGGTATCACTAATGGAATGGTCTCTCGAAACACATCCAAAGGTATTAGTTGACTATTGTAATCGGTATCACTAATGGAATGTCGTCTCTCGTAAACACATCCAAAGGTATTAGTTGACTATTGTAATTGGTATCACTAATGGAATGGTCTCTCGTAAAAACACATCCAAAGGTATTAGTTGACTATTATAATCGGTATCACTAATGGAATGTCGTCTCTCACAACACATCCAAAGGTATTAGTTGACTATTGTAATCTGGTATCACTAATGGAATGTCATCTCTCGTAAAACACATCCAAAGGTATTAGTTGACTATTGTAATTGGTATCACTAATGGTAATGTCGTCTCTCGTAAACACATCCAAAGGTATTAGTTGACTATTGTAATCGGAATGTCACTAATGGAAACACATCCAAAGGTATTAGTTCGTAAAACACATCCAAAGGTATTAGTAAACTATTGGAATTAAATGATATCACTAATGGAGATAATGGAATGTCTCTCAGAAACACATCCAAAGGTATTAGTCGACTATTGTAATTGGTATCACTAATGGAATGTCGCTCTCTCGTAAACACATCCAAAGGTATTAGTTGACTTTTATTGATAATCACTCACTAATGGAAATGTCATTTCTCGTAAACACATCCAAAGGTATTAGTTGACTATTGTAATCGGTTCACTAATGGAATGTCGTCTCGTAAACACATCCAAAGGTATTAGTTGACTATTGTAAATGGTATCACTAATGGAATGTCATCTCTCGTAAACACATCCAAAGGTATTAGTTGACTATTATAATTGGTATCACTAATGGAATGATGGTCTCTCGTAAAACACATCCAAAGGTATTAGTTGACTATTGTAATTCCAGTATCACTAATGGAATGTCGCCTCTCGTAAACACATCCAAAGGTATTAGTTGACTATTGTAATCAATATCACTAATGGAATATGGTCTCTCGTGTAAACACATCCAAAGGTATTAGTTAACTATTATAATCGGTATCACTAATGGAATGTCGTCTCTAACATCCAAAGAAACACATCCAAAGGTATTAGTTGACTATTGTAATTGGTATCACTAATGGAATGTCGGTCTCGTAAAAACACATCCAAAGGTATTAGTTGACTATTGTAATCGGTATCACTAATGGAATGTGGTCTCTCAAAAAACACATCCAAAGGTATTAGTTTACTATTGTAATCGGTAGTATCACTAATGGTAGATGTCATCTCGTAAACACATCCAAAGGTATTAGTTAACTATTATAATCGTATCACTAATGGAATGTCGCCTCTACGAAACACATCCAAAGGTATTAGTTGACTATTGTAAAATGTATCACTTATGAAATGTCGCTCTCTCGAAAACACATCCAAAGGTATTAGTTGACTATTATAATTATAATATCACTAATGGAATGTCGTCTCTCTAAACACATCCAAAGGTATTAGTTGACTATTTTAATCGGTATCACTAATGGTAGATGGTCTACCATTAAACACATCCAAAGGTATTAGTCGACTATTGTAATTTGTATCACTAATGGAATGTCATTCTCTAGTGAAACACATCCAAAGGTATTAATATATTTAGATGTATTTTACGAGAGATCATCTACCATTAGTTATATCGAAACACAATACAAAGGTATTAGTTTGTATGTGTAATCCGAGATCACATTCCATTAGTGATACCAAATTACATCCAAAGTCATTAGTTACCTTTGGATGTGTTTCAGAATGGATTCCATTAAAACACATCCAAAGGTATTAGTTGATTATTGTAATCAACTCATTAATGGAATGGATGTGTTTTCGAAAATGATATTCCATTAGTAATAGTTGATTATTGTAATCAACCAATACATTATGATGTGTTTTTCGAGAACATCATCCAAATTAGTTATATGACTATTGTAATCAACTAATAATTTGAATGTGTTTACTTTAGACATCCACATTCCATTTGTGATACCGATTACAATAGTCACTAATAAATTTGGATGTGTTTTAGAAACCATCTACCATTAGTGATATCGATTATTTTACTCAACTAATACCTTTGGATGTGTTTACGAAACAACATTCCATTTGTGATACCGATTATTTTAATCAACTAATACATTTGGATGTGTTTATGAAACACATCCATCTAAATTAGTGATACCAATTACAATACTCAACTAATACCTTTGGATGTGTTTACTAGAGATGACATTCAATTAGTGATACCGATTTCAATAGTCAACTAATATCACTAATGGATGTGTTTAACGAGAGACACATTCCATTAAGGATACCGAATATTATAATCAACTAATACATTTGGATGTGTTAACGAGAGACCATTTACCATTAGTGATATCGATTACAATATTCAACTAATACCTTTGAATGTGCTTACGAAACAACATTCCATTAGTGATACCAATTATTGTAATCAACTAAAACCTTTGGATGTGTTTTACGAGAAACACATTCCATTAGCTATTACCTATTACAATTGTCAACTATTACCTTTGGATGTGTTTACGAAAAACATATTCCATTAGTGATACCCGACTATTAGAATAGTCAACCAATACATTAGGATGTGTTTATCAGAAATCATCCACCATTAGTTATATAGATTATTGTACATACTAATACCTTTGTAATGTGTTTCTCGTAAACACATTCCATTTGTGATTAGTTGACAATAGTCAACTAAAAGATTTGGATATGTTTACGAGACCATCTAAAGGTATTAGTGATATTATTACAATACTCAACTAATACCTTTGTATGTGATTACGAGAAACACATTCCATTTGTTAGATAATATTATTACAATAGTCAACTAATACATTTGGATGTGTTTATTTAGAAACCATCTACCATTAGTGATATTAGATTACAATACTCAACTAATACATTTGGATGTGTTTACGAGAAACAATATTCCATTAAGGATACCAATTACAATAATCAACTAATACCTTTGGATGTGCTTACGAGAGACGATATTCCAAAGTGATTAGTTGAATTATTGTAATCAACCAATACATTTGGATGTGTTTACGAAAGACCATCTACCATTAGTTATATCGATTAAAATAGTCAACTAGTACCTTTGGTTGTGTTTACGAGATAACATTCCAAAGGATACCTACTATTATAATAGTCAACTAATACCTTTGGATGTGTTTACAAGAGACGATATTCCATTAAGGATATTAGATTACAATAGTCAACTAATACCTTTGGATGTGTTTATGAGAGACCATCTACCATTACTAATATCAATTATAATACTCAACTAATACCTTTGGATGTGTTTCTCGAAAACATATTCCATTAGTGATACCGAATTATCGATAATCAACTAATACCTTTGGATGTGTTTACGGGAGACGACATTCCAAAGTGATACCGATTATTGTAATAAACTAATACCTTTGGATGTGTTTTCGAGAAACTATCATCCAAAGGTACCAATTACAATAGTCAACTAATACCTTTAAATGTGTTTACGAGAATCACATTCCATTAGTGATACCAATTACAATAATCAACTAATACCTTTGGATGTGTTTCGGGAAACACATTCCATTAGTGATACCAATTACAATAGTCAACTAATAAATTTTGATGTGTTTATGAGAAACACATTCCAAGGTATTAGTACCGATTATTGATAGTCAACTAATACCATTGGATGTATTTAAACAACCATTAGTAATACCAATTACAATAGTCAACTAATATCTTTGGATGTGTTTATGAGAAACCATCTCCAAAAGATACTAATTGACTATAGTCAACTAATACATTTGGATGTGTTTCATCGAAAAACCATCCAAAGCATTAGTGATACTAATTACAATACATTAATACCTTTGGATGTGTTTACGAAACACATTTCATTAGTGATATCGATTACAATAGTCAACTAATACCTTTGGATGTGTGTTTAGAGACACATTTCATTAGGTATTATACCGATTATTGTAATCAACTATTACCTTTGGATGTGTTTACGATAAACATATTCTATTAATGATACCGATTATTGTAGTCAACCAATACATTGGGATGTGTTTACGTTATTCCATTAGAGATTAGTTAATTATTATAATCAACTATCACCTTTGATGTGTTTCTAGAACACATCCACATTCCATTAGTTATACTATTGTAATAATAAACTAATACCTTTGGATGTGTTTACAAACACCATCTAAAGGTATTATGATACCATTACAATAGTCATTAATACATTTTGATGTTTTTACGAGAAACACATATTCCATTAGTGATACCGATTAATGTAGTCAACTAATGAATGTCCATTGAAAACATTTACGAAAAGGTATTAATACCAATTACAATAGTCAAATAATATATTTGGATGTGTTTATGAAACACATCCAAAGGTATTAGATGACTATTGTAATAGCCAACTAACTAATTTGGATGTATTTCGAAACACATCCAAAGGTATTAGACAATATTGTAATCAACTAATACCTTTGGATGTGTTTTTAGAAACACATCCAAAGGTATTAGTACCGACTTATTGTAATCAACTAATAATTTGGATGTGTTTTAAGAAAACACATCCAAAGGATTACCGATTATTATAATAGTCCATAATACATTTGGATGTGTTTCTCGATAAACACATCCAAAGGTATTGATACCAATTACAATAGTCAACTAATACAATTTGATGTGTTTATTAGAAACACATCCAAAGGTATTAGATACTATTATAATAGTCAACTAATTCCTTTGTCGTGCTTAACACATCCAAAGGTATTAGTTTCCATTTTGTAATACCTATTACTAATAGTCATGTCTAATTCCATCCAAAGTATTAGAAAGACTATTATAATTGACATCACTAATGGTAGATGGTCTCTCGTAAATACATCCAAAGGTATTAGTTGACTATTGTAATCGGTATACATAATGGAATGTCGCCTCACAAACACATCCAAAGGTATTAGTTGACTATTGAAATTGGTATCACTAATGGTAGATGGTCTCCGTAAACATTATCCAAATTGTATTAGTTGACTATTGTTATCGTCTGTATCACATCCAATGGAATGTCGACTCTCAAAATCACATCCAAAGGTATTAGTCGACTCTAAAACACATCCAAAGATATTAGTTGACTATTGTAATTGATATTAATAATGGTTCGTAAACACATCCAAAGGTATTAGTTGACTATTGTAATCGGTATCACTAATGGAATGTCTTCTCTCTCGTAAAACACATCCAAAGGTATTAGTTGACTATTGAATCGGTATCACTAATGGTAGATGGTCTCATTATAAAACACATCCAAAGGTATTAGTTTATTATTGTAATCGCATCACTAATGGAATGTCATCTCGTAAAACACATCCAAAAGTATTAGTTCAACTATTCTAATTGGTATCACTAATGGAAGATGGTCTCTCGAAAACACATCCAAAGGTATTAGTTGACTATTGTAATCGGTATCACTAATGGAATGTCATCTCGTAAACACATCCAAAGGTATTAGTTGACTATTGTAATCGGTATCACTAATGGAATGTCGCTCGTAAACACATCCAAAGGTATTAGTCACTATTGTAATTGAATAACTAATTTTGATGTCGCTCTCGTAAACAACATTCCAAAGGTATTAGTTGACTATTGTAATCATCACCTTTTGAATGTCCTTATGAAACACATCATTCCATTAGTTATACTATTGTTAAAATAGTCAACTAATACCTTTGGATTTGCTTATGAAACACATCCAAAGGTATTAGTGACTATTGTTACAATAGATCACTAATGGAATTGGATGTGTTTTTAAAGAAACACATCCAAAGGTATTAATTGACTATTAATAGTCAACTAATACCTTTGGATGTGTTTATTCGATAACACATTCCAAAGGTATTAGTTTACTATTGTAATAAACTATCACTTTGGATGTGTTTACTCGTAAACATCTCCAAAGGATATTAATTAATATAGTAATTGGTTATCACTTTAGATGTCGTTTACGAAACACATCCAAAGGTATTAGTGATATTGAATCAATATCACTTAATACATTTGGATCGTTTCATTTAAAACCATCTCCAAAGGTAATGATACATATTATTGTATTCAACTAATACCTTTGGAATGTGTTTCACGAGACCATCCAAAGGTATTGATACCATTTAATCAATATCACTAATATCTTTGGATGTGTTTAAAACACATCCAAAGGTATTAGGGATACCAATTACAATAGTCAACTAATACCTATGGATGTGTTTCGATAACCATCCAAAGGTATTAGTGATACATATTACAATAGTCATCACTAATACAATTTGATGTGTTTACGTAAAACACATCCAAAGGTGATTAGTTTACAATTGTCAACTAATCACCTTTGGATGTGTCATATGAAAGAACATTCCAAAGTGATTAGTCGACTATTGTAATCAACAGTATCACCTTTGGATGTGTTTACGAAACACATCCAAAGGTATTGATACCAATTAGAATATTGAACTAATACTAATGGATGTATTTCTCGTAGAAACACATTCCAAAGGTATTAGTTGACTATTGTAATCAACTAATACTTTTGGATGTTTTTACGAGGGGACGACATTCCATTAGGTATTAGTGATTACAATAATAAACTAATACCTTGGGATGTATTTTTGAAACCATCCAAAATTATTAATCGACTATTACAATAAGTAACTAATACCTTTTGGATGTGTTTTCGTAAAGACATCCAAAGGTATTAGTTGATTATTGTAATCAACTAATACATTTGGATGTGTTTACAAGAGACCATCTAAATTACATACAAATTATTATGGTCAACTAATACATTTGGATGTGTTTAATGGAATGTCGACATTCCATTAAACACATCCAAAGGTATTATAGACAATAATAATTTAGAATTGTTTATGAGACCATCTACCATTAATGATACATCCAAAGGTATTGTCAACTATTGTTTGGATGTCACTAATGGAATGAATGACATTCCATTAATGACATCCAAAGGTTATTATAGACTATTACAATTGGATGTGTTATGGTAGATGGACCATTTACCATCCAAAGATATTAGTTACAATATTCAACTAATACCTTTGTATGTGCTTCGTAAACAACATTCCAAAGGTGATTAATTTGACTATTGTAACTAAAACCTTTGGATGTGTTTACTCAGAAACACATTCCAAAGGTATTAGTTTACTATTGTCAATATTATCCTTTGGATGTGTTTACTCGAAATGATCCAAAGGTATTAGATACCTATTATAATAGTCAATCAATACATTAGGATGTGTTTCGAAATCACATCCAAAGGTATATAGATTACAATTGTAATCTAATCACTAATGGAATGTGTTTTACGAAACACATCCAAAGGTATTAGTCGATTATTGATTGTAATAGGTCACTAAAAGAATTGGATGTGTTTCTTAAACAGACCAAAGGTATTAGTGATATCGATTACAATACTCAACTAATACCTTTTGTGTGTGATTAACACATCCAACATTCCATTTGTGATACCTATTACAATAGTCAACTAATACAATTGGATGTGTTTAATGGTTATAGAATAATCCGCCAAAGGTGATATCGATTATTGTAATCAACTATCACTAATGGATGTGTTTATTTAGACATCCAAAGGTATTAGTGATACTATTACAATAGTCAACTAATAATGGTTGGATGTGTTTTACGAAACACATCATTCCATTAGTGATACCGATTACAATAATCAACTAATGGAATGTTGGATGTGTTTTTGGAAAGGTATTAGTTGACTATTGTAATGATATCACTAATGGAATGTCTCAACTACATCCAAAGGTGTGCTAGTTGACTATTGTATATTCCATTAGTGATACAAATTACATTAGTCAACCAATACATTTCCAATGTGTTTTAAAGACCATCTACCATTAGTTATATAGATTTCAATAATCACTAAACCTTTGGATGTGTTTCGAGAACACATCCAAAGGTATTAGTCGACTATTGTAATAGTCAACTAATACCTTTGAATGTGTTTTACTCGAAAACACATCCAAAGGATATTAGTTACAATAATAAACTAATACCTTTGGATGTGTTTACGAAAAACCATCTCCAAAGGTATTAGTGATACTATTGTAATCAACTACTAATTAATGTGTTTACGAAACACATCCAAAGGTATTAGTGATACTAATTACAATATCAAATAAATGTCCAAACATTGGATGTGTTTAATTGTTGAATGGCGACATTCCATTAAACATATCCAAAGGTAATAGTCATTGTAATAAATTTTGGAATGTCGTTTATGAAACACATCCAAAGGTTAGTGATTATTTTAATTGGTATCACTAATGGAATTGGATGTATTTACATCCAAAGGTAATACCAATTGATAATCAAATCGTATCTTTGGATGTGTTTATGAGAAACCATCCAAAGGTATTAGTGATGCTAATTACAATAGTCAACTAATACATTTGGATGTGTTTACACATCCAACCATCTAGCATTAATGATATAAATTACAATACACAATTAATACCTTTGGATGTGTTTTGACTATTATACAACATTCCATTAATGGTATATGGTTACAATAATCAACCAATACATTTGGATGTGTTTAATCAAGAAATGACTTTCCACTAGTGATACCGATTAAAAATCCAAAGGTATTATATATTTGGATGTGTTCACTAATGGAATCTCACCATTACACATCCAAAGATTTAGTTGACTATTGTAATATCACCTTTGGAATGTGTTTCGAGAGGCGACATCCAAAGGTATTTGTGACTATTGAATACAATAGTCAACTAATAGAATTTGGATGTGTTTAAAAACACATCTAAAGGTATTGATATCTATTACAATACTCAACTAATAATTTTATATGTGTTTCCTCGTAAACACATCCCAAGGTATTAGTTGACTATTATAATAGTCAGATCTAATTTGGATGTGTTTCACGAAACAAACACATTCCAAAAGTGATATTAGGAATTATTGTAATCAAAACTAATACCTTTGGAATGTGTTTACGAAACACATCCAAAGATATTAGTGATATTGTAATTACAATACTAATAGTAATGGTCCTTTGGATGTGTTCCAAAGGTATTAGTTGACATTTCATTAGCACTAATGGAATGTCATCTTCGTAAACACATCCAAAGGTCTTTGGATGTTTTAATCGGTATCATATTCCATTAGTGATACGTCAAACACATCCAAAGGTATTATTAGACTATGTTTCCAGATATCACAATTCCATTATGCGATAAAACACATCCAAAGGTATTAGTTAACTATTTTAATGTGTTTAACGAGAATGACATTCCATTAGTTAAACACATCCAAAGGTATTAAACTACTATTTTGGATGTGTTTCACTAATGGAATGTCGGTCTCGTGAAACACATCCAAAGGTATTAGTTTTTGACTATTTTAATTCGTATCATTCCAATAGTGATAGATGGTTTTTCATAAACACATCCAAAGGTATACCATTGAATATTGTTTTGAATCACTAATGGAATGTTGGTAGTCAAAACACATCCAAAGGTATTAGTGACTATTGAATTCCATCTACCAATAATGATATCGCCTACAATAACACATCAAAAGGTATTAGGATGTATTAATCGAACCATTAATAATATGTCGCCTCGTAAACACATCCAAAGGTTTGGATGACTATTATAATCGATCACCATCTACCATAGTGATCGTAACACATCCAAAGGTAATTAGTTAACTATTTGGATGTGTTTAAGAGTATCACATTCCATTAATGATCCAATTCTCATAAAACACTATCCAAAGTGTTTATTAGTCTACCATCTATTGATACCATTACAATAGTCATAACTAATGGAATGATGTGTTTCAGAACACATCCAAAGGTGATACCTACTATTAGTCAACTAATTATTTGGAATGTCATCTTATGAAAACACATCCAAAGGTATTATTGACTATTGTAATCTAATCACTAATGGAATGTCGCTTATCGTAAACACATCCAAAGGTATTAGTTGCATATCAACTAATATCACTAGATGGTCTCTCGTAAAACAATTCCAAAGGTATTAGTTGACTATTGTAATCGTTTATCACTAATGGAAGGTCGTCTCTCACAAACACATCCAAATGTATTAGTTGACTATTGTAATCGGTATCACTAATGGTAGATGGTCTCTCGTAAACACATCCAAAGGTATTAGTTGACTATTGTAATCTGTATCACTAATGGAATGTCGCTCTCAAAAACACATCCAAAGGTATTAGTTGACTATTGAAATTGGTATCACTAATGGTAGATGGTCTCTCTAAAACACATCCAAAGATATTAGTTGACTATTGTAATTGGTATTACTAATGGTTCGTAAATACATCCAATGGTATTAGTTGACTATCGTAATCGGTATCACTAATGGAATGTTGTCTCTCGTAAACACATCCAAAGGTATTAGTTGACTATTGTAATTCGCATCACTAATGGAATGTCGCCTCTCGTAAAACACATCCAAAGGTATTAGTTGACTATTGTAATTGGTATCACTAATGGTAGATGGTCTCATAAAACACATCCAAAGGTATTAGTTGACTATTGTAATTGTATCACTAATGGAATGTCCTCTCTCATAAACACATCCAAAGGTATTATTTGACTATTGTAATTGGTATAACTAATGGTAGATGGTGTCTCATAAAACACATCCAAAGGTATTAGTTGACTATTGTAATCGGTTTCACTAATGGAATATCATCTCTCGTAAAACACATCCAAAGGTATTAGTTGACTATCAGAAATTGGTATCACTAATGGTAATGATGGTCTCTAAAACACATCCAAAGGTATTAGTTGACTATTGTAATCGATAACACTAATGGAATGTCGCCTCTCAAAAACACATCCAAAGGTATTAATTGACTATTGTAATCGTATCACTAATGGAGATGGTCTCTCATAAACACATCCAAAGGTATTAGTTGACTATTGTAATTGATCACTAATGGAATGGTTCAGAAACACATCCAAAGGTATTAGTTGACTATTGTAATTCGGTATCACTAATGGAATGTCATCTCTTGTAAACACATCCAAAGGTATTAGTTGACTATTGTAATTGGTATCACTAATGGTAGATGGTCTCTCATAAACACATCCAAAGGTATTAGTTGAATATTGTAATTCGATATAACTAATGAAATGTCGTCTCGTAAAACACATCCAAAGGTATTAGTTGACTATTGTAATTGGTATCACTAATGGTAGATGGTCTCTTAAACACATCCAAAGGTATTAGTTGACTATTGTAATTGGATCACTAATGGAACGTGGTCTCTCGTAAAACACATCCAAAGGTATTAGTTGACTATTGTAATTGGTATCACTAATGGAATGTGGTCTCGTAAAAACATCCAAATATATTAGTTGACTAATGTAATTGGTATTTCTAATGGAATGTCGTATTTCATCCAAAGGTATTAGTTTATTATTGTAATCGGTATCACTAATGGAATATCGTCTCTCAAACACATCCAAAAAGGAATTAGTTAACTATTTTAATTGGTATCACTAATGGAATGTCGCCTCGTAAAACACATCCAAAGGTATTAGTTGACTATTTTAATCGGTATCACTAATGGAATGATGGTCTCTCGTAAAACACATCCAAAGGTATTAGTTAACTATTGTAATTGTATATCACTAATGGAATTTCGTCCTCGTAAAACACATCCAAAGGTATTAGTTGACTATTGTAATTCGCATCACTAATGGAATGTTGTCTCTCTTAAACACATCCAAAGGTATTAGTTGACTATTGTAATAATGGTATCACTAATGAAATGTCGCTCTCGTAAACACATCCAAAGGTATTAGTTGATTATTGTAATCGATATCACTAATGGAATGTCATCTCTCGTAAAACACATCCAAAGGTATTAGTTGACTATTGTAATTGGTATCACTAATGGAATGTGGTCTCTCATAAACACATCCAAAGGTATTATTTGACTATTGAAATGGTATTACTAATGGTAGATGGTCTCTCGTAAAACACATCCAAAGGTATTAGTTGACTATTGTAATCGGTATCACTAATGGAATTGGTCATCTCGAAAACACATCCAAAGGTATTAGTTGACTATTGTAATTGGTATCACTAATGGAATGTCGCTCCTAAAACACATCCAAATGTATTAGTTGACTATTGTAATTGGTATCACTAATGGAAGATGGTGTTTCGTAAAACACATCCAAAGGTATTAGTTGACTATTGTAATTGTATTTCACTAATGGAATGTCGGTCTCGTAAAACACATCCAAAGGTATTAGTTGACTATTGTAATTGGTATCACTAATGGTAGATGGTCTCTCGTAACCAAAGGTATTAGTTGACTATTGTAATCGGTAACACTAATGGAATGTGGACTTTCAAAAATACATCCAAAGGTATTAGTTGACTATTGTAATTGGTATCACTAATGGTAGATGGTCTCTCATAAACACATACAAAGAGATTAGTTGACTATTGTAATTGGTATCACAAAATGGTTCCTCGTAAACACATCCAAAGTTATTAGTTGACTATTGTAATCGGTATCACTAATGAAATGTCGTCTCTAGAAAACACATCCAAAGGTATTAGTTGACTATTGTAATTGGTATCACTCATGGTAGATGGTATCTCATAAACACATCCAAAGGTAATAGTTTATTATTGTAATCGGTATCACTAATGAAATGTCGTCTCTCGTAAACACATCCGAAGGTATTAGTTGACTATTTTAATTCGGTATAACTAATGGAATGTCGTCTCTCGTAAACACATCCAAAGGTATTAGTTGACTATTGTAATTGGTATCACTAATGGAATGGTCTCTCTTAAAACACATCCAAAGGTATTAGTTGACTATTTTAATTCGGTATCACTAATGGAATGTCGTCTCTCGTAAACACATCCAAAGATATTAGTTGATTATTGTAATTGGTATTTCTATTGGTTCGTAAATACATCCAATGGTATTAATTGACTATTGTAATCGGTATTACTAATGGAATGTCATCTCTCGTAAACATATCCAAAGGTATTAGTTGACTATTGTAATTGGTATCACTCATGATAGATGGTATCTCGTAAACACATCCAAAGGTATTAGTTTATTATTGTAATCGGTATCCCTAATGGAATGTCGTCTCTCGTAAACACATCCAAAGGTATTAGTTGACTATTTTAATTTGGTATCACTAATGGAAAGTTGTCTCTCGTAAACTTATCAAAAGGTATTAGTTGACTATTGTAATTGGTATCACTCATGGTAGATGGTATCTCGTAAACACATCCAAAGGTATTAGTTTATTATTGTAATCGGTATCCCTAATGGAATGTCGTCTCTCGTAAACACATCCAAAGGTATTAGTTGACTATATTAATTCAGTATCACTAATGGAATGTCGTCTCTCGTAAACACATCCAAAGGTATTAGTTGAGTATTATAATTGGTATCACTAATGGTAGACGGTCTCTCGTAAACACATCCAAAGGTATTTGTTGACTATTGTAATCGATATCACTAATGGAATGTCGTCTCTCCTACACATCCAAATGTATTAGTTGACTTTTGTAATTGGTATCACTAATGGTAGATGGTGTCTCGTAAAACACATCCAAAGGTATTAGTTGACTATTGTAATCGGTATCACTAATGGAATGTCGTCTCTCAAAAACACATCCAAAGGTATTAGTTGACTATTGTAATTGGTATCACTAATGGTAGATGGTCTCTCGTAAAACACATCCAAAGGTATTAGTTGACTATTGTAATCGGTATCACTAATGGAATTTCATGGTCTCTCTAAAAACACATCCAAAGGTATTAGTTGACTATTATTAATTTGGTATCACTAATGGTAGATGGTCTCTCGTAAAACACATCCAAAGGTATTAGTTGACTATTGTAATTTGGTATCACTAATGGAATGTCATCTCTCGTAAACCACATCCAAAGGTATTAGTTGACTATTGTAATTCGTATCACTAATGGAATGTCGTCTCTCGTAAACACATACAAAGGTATTATTTGAGTATTGTAATCGGTATCACTAATGGTAGATGGTCTCTCGTAAACACATCCAAATGTATTAGTTGACTATTGTAATCGGTATCACTAATGGAATGTCGTCTCTCAAAAACACATCCAAAGGTATTAGTTGACTATTATAATTGGTATCACTAATGGTAGATGGTCTCTCGTAAACACATCCAAAGGTATTAGTTGACTATTGTAATCGGTAACACTAATGGAATGTCTTCTCTCAAAAACACATCCAAAGGTATTAGTTGACTATTGTAATTGTTATCACTAATGGTGGATGGTCTCTCATAAACACATACAAATATATTAGTTGACTATTGTAATTGGTATTACTAATGGTTCGTAAAACACATCCAAAGGTATTAGTTGACAATTTTAATTCGGTATCACTAATGGAATGTCGTCTCTTGTAAACACATCAAAAGGTATTAGTTGACTATTGTAATTCGTATCACTCATGGTAGATGGTTTCTCGTAAACACATCCAAAGGTATTAGTTTATTATTGTAATCGGTATCACTAATGGAATGTCGTCTCTCGTAAACACATCCAAAGGTATTAGTTGACTATTGTAATCGGTATCACTAATGGAATGTCGTCTCTCATAAACACATCCAAAGGTATTAGTTGACTATTTTAATTGGTATCACTAATGGTAGATAGTATCTCGTAAACACATCCAAAGGTATTAGTTTATTATTGTAATCGGTATCACTAATGGAATGTTGTCTCTCGTAAACACATCCAAAGGTATTAGTGGACTATTGTAATTAGAATATCACTAATGGAATGTCGCCTCTCGTAAAACACATCCAAAGGTATTAGTTGACTATTGAAATTGGTATCACTAATGGTAGATGGTCTCTCTTAAAACACATCCAAAGGTATTAGTTGACTATTGTAATCGGTATCACTAATGGAATGTCGTCTCTCGTAAACACATCCAAAGGTATTAGTTGACTATTGTAATTGGTATCACTAATGGTAGATGGTGTCTCGTAAACACATCCAAAGGTATTAGTTGACTATTGTAATCGGTTTCACTAATGGAATGTCGTCTCTCGAAAACACATCCAAAGGTATTAGTTGACTATTGTAATTGGTATCACTAATGGTAGATGGTCTCTCGTAAACACATCCAAAGATATTAGTTGACTATTGTAATCGGTATCACTAATGGAATGTCGTCTCTCATAAACACATCCAAATGTATTATTTGACTATTGTAATTGGTATCACTAATGGTAGATGGTGTCTCGTAAACACATCCAAAGGTATTAGTTGACTATTGTAATCGGTTTCACTAATGGAATGTCGTCTCTTGAAAACACATCCAAAGGTATTAGTTGACTATTGTAATTGGTATCACTAATGGTAGATGGTCTCTCGCAAACACATACAAAGGTATTAGTTGACTATTGTAATCGGTAACACTAATGGAATGTGGACTTTCAAAAATACATCCAAAAGGTATTAGTTGACTATTGTAATTGGTATCACTAATGGTAGATGGTCTCTCGTAAACACATCCAAAGAGATTAGTTGACTATTGTAATCTGGTATTACTAATGGAATGGTTAAATAAAATACATCCAAAGTTATTAGTTGACTATTGTAATCGGTATCACTAATGGAATGTCTTCTCTTGTAAACAAATCCAAAGGTATTAGTTGACTATTGTAATTGGTATCACTAATGGTAGATGGTCTCTCGTAAACACATCCAAAGGTATTAGTTTATTATTGTAATCGGTATCACTAATGGAATGTCGTCTCTCGTAAACACATCCAAAGGTATTAGTTGACTATTGTAATTCAATATAACTAATGGAATGTTGTCTCTCGTAAACACATCCAAAGGTATTAGTTGACTATTGTAATTGGTATCACTAATGGTAGATGGTCTCTCTTAAAACACATCCAAAGGTATTAGTTGACTATTGTAATCGGTATCACTAATGGTAGATGGTCTCTTATAAACACATCCAAAGATATTAGTTGAATATTGTAATTGGTATTACTAATGATTCGTAAATACATCCAAAGGTATTATTTGACTATTGTAATCGGTATCACTAATGTAATGTCGTCTCTCGTAAACACATCCAAAAGATATTAGTTGACTATTGTAGTTGGTATCACTAATGGAATGTGGTATCACGTAAAACACATCCAAAGGTATTAGTTTATTATTGTAATCGGTATCACTAATGGAATGTCGCTCTCGTGAAACACATCCAAAGGTATTAGTTGACTATTTTAATTTGGTATCACTAATGGAAAGTTGTCTCTAAAAACACATCCAAAAGGTATTAGTTGACTATTGTAAATCGTATCACTAATGGTAGATAGTATCTCGTAAACACATCCAAAGGTATTAGTTTATTATTGTAATTCCAGATCACTAATGGAATGTTGTCTCTCGTAAACACATCCAAAGGTATTAGTTGACTATTGTAATTGGTATCACTAAAGGAATGTCGTCTCTCGTAAACACATCCAAAGGTATTAGTTGACTATTGTAATTGGTATCACTAATGGTAGATGGTCTCTCGTAAACACATCCAAAGGTATTAGTTGACTATTGTAATCGGTATCACTAATGGAATGTCGTCTCTCATACACATCCAAATGTATTAGTTGACTATTGTAATTGGTATCACTAATGGTAGATGGTGTCTCGTAAACACATCCAAAGGTATTAGTTGACTATTGTAATCGGTTTCACTAATGGAATGTCGTCTCTCGAAAACACATCCAAAGGTATTAGTTGACTATTGTAATTGGTATCAATAATGGTATATGGTCTCTCGTAAACACATCCAAAGATATTAGTTGACTATTGTAATCGGTATCACTAATGGAATGTCGTCTCTCATACACATCCAAATGTATTACTTGACTATTGTAATTGGAATCACTAATGGTAGATGGTGTCTCGTAAACACATCCAAAGGTATTAGTTGACTATTGTAATCGGTTTCACTAATGGAATGTCGTCTCTTGAAAACACATCCATAGGTATTAGTTGACTATTGTAATTGGTATCACTAATGGTAGATGGTCTCTCGTAAACATATCCAAAGGTATTAGTTGACTATTGTAATCGGTAACACTAATGGAATGTGGACTTTCAAAAATACATCCAAAGGTATTAGTTGACTATTGTAATTGGTATCACTAATGGTAGATGGTCTCTCATAAACACATACAAAGAGATTAGTTGACTATTGTAATTGGTATTAATGGAATGGTTAAATAAAACACATCCAAAGTTATTAGTTGACTATTGTAATCGGTATCTCTAATGGAATGTCTTCTCTTGTAAACAAATCAAAAGGTATTAGTTGACTATTGTAATTGGTATCACTCATGGTAGATGGTCTCTCGTAAACACATCCAAAGGTATTAGTTTATTATTGTAATCAGTATCACTAATGGAATGTCGTCTCTCGTAAACACATCCAAAGGTATTAGTTGACTATTGTAATTCAATATAACTAATGGAATGTTGGTCTCGTAAAACACATCCAAAAGGTATTAGTTGACTATTGTAATTGGTATCACTAATGGAATGGTCTCTCTTAAACACATCCAAAGGTATTAGTTGACTATTCTAATTGGTATCACTAATGGTAGATGGTCTCTTATAAACACATCCAAAGATATTAGTTATCATTGTAATCACTATTTCTATTGGTTCTTAAATACATCCAAAGGTATTAGTTGACTATTGTAATCGGTATCACTAATGGAATATCGCCTCGTAAAACACATTTCAAAAGATATTAGTTGACTATTGTAAGAATATCACTAATGGTAGATGGTATCACGTAAACACATCCAAAGGTATTAGTTTATTATTGTAATCGGTATCACTAATGGAATGTCGTCTCTCGCAAACACATCCAAATGTATTAGTTGACTATTTTAATTTGGTATCACTAATGGAAAGTTGTCCCTCGTAAACTTATCAAAAGGTATTAGTTGACTATTGTAATTGGTATCACTCATGGTAGATGGTATCTCGTAAACACATCCAAAGGTATTAGTTTATTATTGTAATCGGTATCACTAATGGAATGTTGTCTCTCGTAAACACATCCAAAGGTATTAGTTGACTATTGTAATTCGGTATCACTAATGGAATGTCGTCTCTCGTAAACACATCCAAAGGTATTAGTTGACTATTGTAATTGGTATCACTAATGGTAGATGGTCTCTCGTAAACACATCCAAAGGTATTAGTTGACTATTGTAATCGGTATCACTAATGGAATGTCGTCTCTAAACACATCCAAATGTATTAGTTGACTTTTGTAATTGGTATCACTAATGGTAGATGGTGTCTCGTAAACACATCCAAAGGTATTAGTTGACTATTGTAATCGGTATCACTAATGGAATGTCGTCTCTTAAAAACACATCCAAAGGTATTAGTTGGCTATTGTAATTTGTATCACTAATGGTTCGTAAATACATCCAATGATATTAGTTGACTATTGTAATCGGTATCACTAAGGGAATGTCGTCTCGTCAACACATCCAAATGTATTAGTTATTTATTGTAATTGGTATCACTAATGGTAGATGGTGTCTCGTAAACACATCCAAAGGTATTAGTTGACTATTGTAATCGGTTTCACTAATGGAATGTCGTCTCTCGAAAACACATCCAAAGGTATTAGTTGACTATTGTAATTGGTATCACTAATGGTAGATGGTCTCTCGTAAACACATACAAAGGTATTAGTTGACTATTGTAATCGGTATCACTAATGGAATGTGGACTTTCAAAAAAAACACATCCAAAGGTATTAGTTGACTATTGTAATTGGTATCACTAATGGTAGATGGTCTCTCATAAACACATACAAAGATATTAGTTGACTATTGTAATTGGTATTACTAATGGTTCGTAAATACATCCAATGGTATTAGTTGACTATTGTAATCGGTATCACTAATGGAATGTCATCTCTTGTAAACATATCAAAAGGTATTAGTTGACTATTGTAATTGGTATCACTAATGGAATGTATGGTCTCTAAAACACATCCAAAGGTATTAGTTTATTATTGTAATCAATGTATCACTAATGGAATGTCGCCTCTCAAAACACATCCAAAGGTATTAGTTGACTATTGTAATTGATATAACTAATGGAATGTTGTCTCTCGTAAACACATCCAAAGGTATTAGTTGACTATTTTAATTGGTATCACTAATGGCGGATGGTCTCTTAATACACATCCAAAGGTATTAGTTGACTATTCTTATTGGTATCACTAATGGTAGATGGTCTCTTATAAACACATCCAAAGATATTAGTTGACTATTGTAATTGGTATTTCTATTGGTTGGTCTCTCGAAAACACATTCAAAGGTATTAGTTGACTATTGTAATCGGTATCACTAATGGAATATCGTCTCGCGTAAACATTACAAAAGATATTAGTTGACTATTGTAGTTGGTATCACTCATGGTAGATGGTATCACGTAAACACATCCAAAGGTATTAGTTTATTATTGTAATCGGTATCACTAATGGAATGTCGTCTCTCGTAAACACATCCAAAGGTATTAGTTGACTATATTAATTTGGTATCACTAATGGAAAGTTGTCTCTCGTAAACACATCTAAAGGTATTAGTTGAGTATTGTAATTGGTGACAATAATGGTAGATGGTCTCTCGTAAACACATCCAAAGGTATTAGTTAACTATTGTAATATATATCACTAATGGAATGTCGTCTCTCGTAAACACATCCAAAGGTAATAGTTGACTATTGTAATTCGGTATCACTAATGGAATGTCGCCTCTCGTAAACACATACAAAGGTATTAGTTGAGTATTGTAATCGATATCACTAATGGTAGATGGTCTCTCGAACACATCCAAAGGTATTAGTTGACTATTGTAATCGGTATCACTAATGGAATGTCGTCTCTCATAAACACATCCAAATTTATTAGTTGACTATTGTAAAATTGTAACACTAATGGTAGATGATCTCTCGTAAACACATACAAAGGTATTAGTTGACTATTGTAATCGGTATCACTAATGAAATATCGTCTCTAGAAAACACATCCAAAGGTATTAGTTGACTATTGTAATTGGTATCACTAATGGTAGATGGTCTCTCTTAAAACACATCCAAAGGTATTAGTTGACTATTGTAATCGATATAAACTAATGGAATGTCATCTCTCGTAAACATATCCAAAGGTATTAGTTGACTATTGTAATTCCAGTATCACTAATGGAATGTTGTCTCTCGTAAAACACATCCAAAGGTATTAGTTGACTATTGTAATTAGAAGATCACTAATGGAATGTCGTCTCTCGTAAAACACATCCAAAGATATTATTTGAGTATTGTAATTGGTATCACTAATGGTAGATGGTCTCTTGTAAACACATCCAAATGTATTAGTTGACTATGGTAATCGAAGTATCACTAATGGAATGTCTTCTCTTAAACACATCCAAAGGTATTAGTTGACTATTGTAATTGGTTTCACTAATGGAATGTCATGTCTCAAAACACATCCAAAGGTATTAGTTATTATTGTAATTGGTATCATTAATGGTAGATGGTCTCTCGTAAAACACATCCAAAGGTATTAGTTGACTATTGTAATCGATAACACTAATGGAATGTCGTCTCTCAAAAAACAAATTCAAAAGTATTAGTTATTATTGTATTGGTATTAATAATGGTTCGTAAATACATCCAAATGGTATTAGTTGACTATTGTAATCTATTATCACCAAATGGAATGTCGCT